>JADRCH010000169.1:4486891-4585821 GCA_019843965.1 Rhynchomys soricoides | reverse complement strand
CAGTCCTGCAGACAAGAACCTCTCAGCTGCTAAGACCCTGGCTTAGCTTGCCAAATGGGATGAGTTAAGATAATTTTAACCAGCCTTAAGTTTCACAGGAGCATTTTGTATGAGGGAACCGAACGTCTGCTAATTAGGAACATTTATACCATGGGAATGCCTTGCACAGTAGAGTTTTAAGAAGCCAAGTTATACTGGATTCTCACCGTAATGTTCTCCTTAAGCTTCCTGCTGGGGACCCCCTTCGGGTTTGAGTGGCTTTTAATAAGGCCCTTTTAGTGTTTCAGAAAAGAAACAGCTGGAGGAGTGTCTGTGATACCCCCAACCGACTCAGCTTGGCAACCCAGGTAGTAGGACAAGCACAACAGTAACAACCTAGAATGATTTGATTATACTTTGTTCAGTGACAGATTATTATACATTTTCAAAGATTTAAATTCTTGCTGTCAGTCATTATTTAATAACAATGGAAACAATCCTATCTGAGACATAACTTGCTTTGTTGACTCATCTTGCCTTTCCTTGAAATTATGTCCTTTTTCTTCTTTGGGATATCAGAGGTTTCTCATTTTGTTTATTGAGCCATACCAAAGAATAGAGTATCTGTAGACACTGGGTGACTGTTCTAACTTGGATTCACTTCTAGCTAGACAATGCGCTGGACTGTTAAGATTTGAGTGACATAGAAATGGAAGGATGTGAAAAGAGAGAGACAATGACAGGCATGATCACACGGTGTCTAAGTGGGTCAGAGTACCACATGGGACAGTGATCTGTGACAGAGAAGGGACAGGATACCAGAGGAGCGAATATCAAGGACATACAGCAACTTCATGGGGATGGCAGGGGGTGTGCATTAGGCAGATGAAACGTATTATGCCATATTTTTCTGGAAACTGTCTAAGTAGGTTCATCAAGCATCTTTGTAAACTTTCATGATGTTTGGGAGAAGGAATATGGCCGTTTTAGAATCTTGAATTAGAAGAACAATAGAAACCCCACCCCCATGATTATTTGCACTTCTTGTTTCTTTAGCACCAGAGAGAGAATAAAGGGCATCTGCAGGCATTTCACCTCATCCTCCCCAAAACAGATGGTACAAAGCTGGAAGACAGAGCGGCAGTGAGGGAGGACAGAATTTCAAATGAGATTTACCATTTTAGTTTGCAGAGGTGAAGTCATCTTTCCTGGGATACATAAGAAGGTTTGCATTTAAATGAGAAAGGGAGAGCCCAGGAAAGCCTGGTCTGGCAGCTACTTGTTAAAAAGAAATCACACCTTGTTTGGTAAAGTTTTCATGGGTACTAGAGTGAACGTGTCTGTGAAGCAAAGCTGCTCGGATGAGATGATATTCATAAAATATGATTTCCAGAACAGGAAGATATTTAGATGTGGAAAATGTTTTTCCAGTCTGGGGTTCACTTTTAAAGAAAACAGGACAAACTCATAGGTGCTTACAGGAGTCCAGTGAAATCAGGACACACATCTCTGTTTTTAGGCAGCAGTTTTGTGCTAGACACTGATGACATTTGCAAAAATGAGGACAGTACCCTTGTCAATCACAGTCCACTGGGGAGGACAGACACAAATAAGTCACTATGATAAATCCCACAAACAGCAGTACTACAGAAAAGAAAAGTTGATCCTGTTGAGAGTATTAAGAGCCTACGAAATGATGCCATCTGAGGTTGACCTTGGAGACCAGAGCTCACAAGTTCTTACTAGTAAGAGGAGAATGAGAGAGAAGAGAGTAGACAAGGCTTTGCAAGGTAAAATGAACATTGATGCCAGCCTGCCAGGATCGTATGAGGGACTGAGAGGAGCTCTCCAGGCTAGAAAGCCAGTCAGGGACTAACAAGTTTAGCCTTAAGTCTCCTGAAAATGGAGAGTCCTCTAATGTTTGTCACAGAATGAGTAAATGCTCAGCTTTGAGATATTCAGAGCATCATGTGTGCTTTCAACAGTTGTATTGCTGCCAAACAGAAAACTTTGAAGAGTGGGCTTGCTAATAATAGACAGAGGTGAGAGGGGTGCCTAGCCCTTCTGTTGTCTGGAATCATTAGCTATGGAAAGAGGTGCTTCAGGACTCAAGATTCCCTTGATCCCTTTAGCAGGATCATGTGGAGAATAATGACCTTATGATAATCAGTAAAGGGCTCAGATTGTTGTTAATTTTGTATACATTGTCCATTTTTCATTGACTCTTTTTGTCTTCTAGGAAATTTGACAACAAAAATTTAACCCACTAACCTATCTGACCTGCATTTCTTCCCCTGTAGTCTGATATTTTCCATATTTATGTGGCATTATACATTCTGATAAGCCGTACAAATCCTTTCTATTCACAGGGTAGCATATGGATAAATAAATAAGCTTTTAATCTTATTCTAAAACCACTTTCCTAAATGAGTGTGTGAGTGTGTGAGTGTGTGTGTGTGTACTCCTGTGTCATCCATACGTCATAGTCATAACAACGGTGAGAAGGTCAGAGGACAACAACCTCACCTCGAACCTTGATTGAGGCGGGGTCTGCATTCCTTCACCCCTGTATACACCAGACTTTCTGGCTCTCCTGTTTCTGTGGCTCCTCCCACTCTGTCTTCACTCTGGGCCCACCACAGGAGCATTGGGGTCATTACAGATGTGCTCTATTCCCCCATAGCTTTACATGTGTTCTGAGGGTTCAGAGTTGCATATTTCTACTCACAAGGCAAGTGCTTAGCTCCCTGAGCCATCTGCTCCACCCCTACCTTCCTTTGTCAGTTTATCCACAGGTATAAAGGACACAGTGAGCTTCACTCCCTTTCCACTAGAGAACAAACTCAAAATAGTGAAAATAAGCAAATGTACGTGAAAACCGCAGTGATAGCCCATTTCACATGCAGTCAAACGACAGGCAATGGTAAGGCTATAGAGGAAACAGCAATCAGATGTTGTCTGAAACGTAAATGGCTAGTCAGTTAAACAAAGTCACTATGTAGCACAACACCACTCTAAGAACATATGTAAAAGAATCAACTCAAATGTCCACAAAAATTTAAACGTTGATATTCACAGCAATGTGCTTAACAATAGCTCCGAGTGACAGTTCTGTTATCCATAAACTGATGAACAGAGAAGCAAAAGGTCCCATTTCCACAATGGAATGTCATTTAGTCATAAAACGGAATGCCACCCGGACATGTACTAAAGCATGGATGAGCCTAGCAAACCTTATTCTAAATGAAGGGGAACATAAAAGTTATATCCGTGTGTGGTCCCCTTGCAGGTTCATCCACCTTGCTGTGGCCCATGGGCAGTGCAATGTGACCTAACACAAAAACTTAAATTTACTTATACAATCTCTAGTGTGAACCATTCCCCAGTGAATGAAGGTGGGACAGAACTGAAGGAGATACGCAGACCGAGTACATCCTTGTTGACAGAAAGTAAATTAATCCTTGTTAGGGTCTGGAGACCAAGGAAGGAGAAGTCTTTGTTAATCGGCCAGAGTTTCTGTTTTGTGTAATAAAATCATCTGGGATTAGGAAGTTGTATAACTTTATGAAATACTAAAGTATGCTTAATATTTAAAAGCCTGACTTTTGTGGAATATGAATTAGAACTCATTAAGATAGATATACATCAATAAAAATCACTGAGAGAATTAATTGATCAGGTGGAATGTACAGAGAACAGATAAAAGTTTATTTTCAAGCCAAGAATTTTACTAAGTTATCGATCAATTTAATCATCTCTACTTAATTCAGATGCTTTGTGTTGCAACTTTTGTTACAAATTTCATTTTTAAAAATGTGTTTAACAGCCTGGAAATTAGCAGTTTGTTATTCAGAAGTATAGCAGAAATATATACCAGAAATAGCTGCTAAATGACAATTTAGTAGGTAACTGAACTGTCCTGTGTAGTATTAAGACTATGTAAGACTATGTAAAAGTAATTATAAATATTACACTACTATTAATAAATTCTTATCTTTGAAATTCACCATCCATCTTTACCTAGAACACCTGGTTTACATATTATTGGCACTCTTACGTAAACCATATGCAAATAATATTTACACAAACATTTTAATATTTTGAACGATCAAGATCACTCTCCATATTCTCTAGCTAGGTTGGTATTATGCACCCTATATAGCCAGAGGAGGTATTTCTTTCCAGAATATCCCAAAATACAAAGAATCTACTTCTATAAAATAAAACTGCATTCTGAAAAAGATCCAATAGTCGTTCCCTTTCCACTGTTATTCCTGCAAAGAATTAGCATTCTTAAGCTGCTTAAGACAACACAAGTTTAAATATCTTAGGCCTGGATTTGATTTTTTTTTTTTATCTTGTGCAGTCAGCTGGGATGTATTTTGGTCTGTCTCACTCACAGTTCTCACTTACCTGGATTAATTGATGTGAGCAACAGCAGAGGCACTTTGAAGTTCCAGGCACAACAGTGGAAATGATCACATTTCTTAGTTAATGAATGAATTGCTCTTTCATAAGGATTTGTTTATGTAAATAAATAGACTAGTATCTTGATTAGTGAATTCCCTGGGAAGAAAAGTCCTTCTAAGAAGCCCTGCTGCATTTAAAAGCTAAACAAAACAAATGCTCTGAAAGGCTAGGAAGCTGAGCTTCCTGGGAAGTATTCCTGTGCTCTTTCTACCCAAGGCAGTCCCACCTCAAGAGAAGCCAGGGGCCCTCTGGGTCTCTCCTCAGCACTTTCATCCTGCCCACACCTGCTTCATACCTGCTGCTGTAAGAGCTGGAAGCCCTTCCACGTAAGAGAAGATTAGCATCCTTTCCATTTCTAGCTGGTGATGTGTTAGACTGATTCTATTCTGGAGGTCTTTAAATTCAAAAAAGAATACTAAGCTAACCTTGACCTGTAGAACTAAATAGTCCTCTTAAGAACAAATAAATAAATTTAATAGAATTTTAAGTGCAAGGAAACTATACAGAATACCAGAGAGGAGTTAATCAGCCCAGAGCCTGACCTTTTCTGATCTAATCCTGCAGAGACAAGGAGGCAAAGACGGTGTACCAAGGACACTACACCCCATTCCGAGGGTTCTGAACAGAAGTCTTTATGGTTCTGACTACAGTGTGCTGTGGGAACTGGTTTGAAAGTGGGAGGCATTGCAAAGATTTGTTTTGAAGTTTGTTTTATTCCTGTTCCTCAGAATAGCTCAAAACCTCAATCCCCTTCTCTGGCCAACACAATCAGACAAATCTAGAAATTCTCATAGTTAAGGAATCTTGTGTGTATATTTTAAACACACCCAGCTATAAGATGATCCCTCCGTATCTCTGCTGAACAGTCTTTATTTTGATGGTCATCTGGCTTCATCTTCATTAGCAATGGTTGGAGATCCAGCACAGCCTGCCTTATCCAAGATCACTAAGCATTTTCTATACCTCAAGTTGGCCCTACTCAAGCTGCACATTATCAAAACTCTTCTTCAAGCACACCCATTCAGGCCCCCTCTGGCCTGTACCTCTAGTCTGTTCCTGGATTATCCCTAACACAAGATGCTGGGGATGGGGAGAGAATCTACAAAGAAGATAAATGTTAGCAGTAACTTTGTCCTTGTTAACTTACGGCTCATTACTAGAGAGTTGACTGTGTCTCTGTAATCCTTTCAAATTCAGCTTTGAAAAGAATGTGTTATCTGGGGATGAGCAAGAACATTGGAGGTCCTTCTTCTTACATCACTGTCTACTGATTTTGTTTTTTCAGACTGATTTAAATATACGTAAGAAGGGGAAATACCCTGCTGGCCACAGCAGTCTAGATAGAAAAAAAGTTTTAAGCTGATAGGTTGAAAATTACATTTAGAGACTATTTTAAGGATAGGTTTGTAGAGCTAGAAAAATTTCCCCTCCAAAAATGTCAAAGTAACATTTTTAACTAGGGCAGGCAATTTTATTATAGGAATTTGTATAAAATGCAATCCAGGCCATTGGAGTTCTTTGTTGACAAAATGTTTAAATAGGAGAACAACTTTCCTTTATAAACGGGATGCAAATTCCATATAGATTTAAAATCTGGTGTCAGTGCTAGAAGTCCATTTTGGGTTAATAAAAGATGAGATGAAATATGTCAACTATCCTTCACACTCAGCCCTGTATCAAAGGTCAAACATTAGCCACCTGACAGATGTATTTTTGAAGACATGCATTTTGAAGAATACCATCTATGCTACACCAAAACAGTGGGGTCACCAAGAGGGAAGACAATTGACATTAGCTCATCACCATCTTCTTTTGACCTATTTCTTGGACACACAGAGAACCCAGAGAGATGAGTATTGCTTTGAGCCGTTGGAGTGGGCCCTAGAAACTGGAAAATGAAATGAATTCTTCCTTAGAGTATCCAAGAAGAATTGGGACAACACACACCTTGATTTTAGCTCACGGGGACCAATGTCATTCTTCTTATGTATAAGGGTGTGACATGATAAATGTAGGCATTTCAAACTTAGAGTGAATTGATACACAGCATTAGAGAACTAATAATAGAGACCCTGGAGGTGAGCAAGGTACCCCAATGCCTAGTTGCTCTTTCTCTATGAAAAAAAACATTTAAAAAAACCCACCATATCTTCTTCATATAAATCCCAAGTCCTGCACAACCTCACAGGCTCGGTATAGTTCAGAGGCATCAAAGGAACACTTTCTGTAACCATCATTGAATGGGTTCCATTTGGCAACACAGTCAACAAGGACAAGCAGAGAACCCTTGAAATTATTCAACTACTTGAATAGAGAGCCATATTTTAAAGAGGAAATAGTTCTCATCCTGATTGTGACTAAGAGTGTCCCGAAAGAGCTGTCACTGTTACCATAGTGTACAATCTTCCAATCAGGTCAGAGTTGTCAGCAGCCATGCAGACATTGTGTTGAAATACTGTATCCTAAAGCATGTATACATGTGAGGAAATGCCTGTTTATTTTAAGAGCAATTTCTCTGGTTGATTGATACAGTGCATTTGTGCCACTTAACTTCCAGACTGCCCATTAACTTAATCTTTGTGTGACCAAGTCTTAGGAAACATGCTTAGCTTAGCAAAGGACGGTGAAAAAAAGTAAGTGGCACAAAGTCCCGTCATGCTTTCTCAATTTCCGGCAGTACGATCACAGCGGATATAGGAGGACGGGGAGAGAAGGGAGAGGAAGTTGGGAAGAAAGGAGACAAAAACAGGAAAGTTGTGTGGGGGAAGAATAGCAGAATGGGGTGAAGAAGGTAGAAAAGACAGTGCAGGGTGCAGGAGAACTCTAAGGGTGTAATGACTCCGGTACTCCAAGCATCATTTCATACTTTACTTTGTGAGCTCCTCAATAGCTAGTGAATTAGAAAAAACTGCTCTTATTAACATTTTAGATCAAGGGATCTGAGGCTAAGAGTTTGTTGGCATACAACCCAGGACTTACAACATTCTTTCAAGATGACACCCATGATAAGGAACATCGATAGTTCCTTGTTATCTTGAAATTGAATTGCTTTAAGTGAGGAGGAGGAAGAGGAGAGGGAGGGAGAGGGGGAGGAAGAAGAGGGGAGGAGAAAGAAGAGGAAAGTCAGATTTCCAATTGAGGATCACGCTCCTAATTTGGAGATGTTTCCATCTCGCTCCCGCCAGGAGGTCAGGCTCAAGCAAAGTCTTGTTGACACCGATTTTCACAATTTCCCTTATCTTCCTCCCTCCAATGCTAAATGTGACAGCTGCTTGTCTTCAGGATATAACCATCCTGAAGCTGCTTCTCATATCTACCCAAACTCACCTATGAACAAATAGACACGCGCTAGTCTTGAGCACACTTAACCGCACTGTGAGGATACTCAGCCCAGACTATCTACCTGTGGATTTGCCACATGTGGACCTAGAACAGTTTTTTCAGCTTCCTACCCCACACTATCTCTGCCTTCAAAACTCTTTTGGAACCAGGATCTTGTCCCCCACAGCCTTCTCAGAGACCTCGTCCTTATAAGCAGTGTTCAGTCTCACTAAATAATGCAGCAGGTGAATGCCAGACCAACTCACCTTCAACTGAAACAGTATGGAAAAATTCAAAGCTGGAAACATGCCTGGGTGGTTCAGAACTCAAGACTGTTGGTAAGGCTCAAGACAGGGAGCCAGGAAAACCACAGAAAGATTCACAGGCTTCCTGCATTCCTTCAGTAGCTACAGCACTCCTTCCTACAGGAGAGACAATGGCTGATGCTGAGCAGAAGTCTTCAGAACAATCACCTTGTTTAATCATATTCATGTGATCACAGATGGCACCACTCATCCTTCGCCACCTTCTAAGTTTATACTCTGTGGGTCAGATCAACTTAATATAATGAATCCAGACTAGAAGCCAGGTTTTCTAGTTTCCAGATTGGAGGTCTCTCTCCCTAGCCCTTCTCACCATGCAGTGAAACACATGAAGGGAAAGGTGAATGGACAAGATACTCATGGTAGAGATTTTTTGTTGCTTTAAATGCTCTTCTCCTGGAATTATGATATTGTATGTTCCTACCCAGATTTAAATAATAAAGTACTTTTATTTTATTGACTGTGATGGACCAAATGGTTTTGTCTAGTTTTTTGGTTGTCATTTTCCCCATGTTTACATATTGAAGCACTTTATATTTGCTGGTGACACTTTCTGAGAGGCAAGTAGATCTATATGAGGTTCTGAGAGGGGGCCTCCACTGTGGGATTAGCTCACTTCTACAAAAAGAAAAACTCCTCTGTAGTTGACTGCACTGAGGCTATGGGAATAAGCTTCCGCAGGAACCTGATTGCTGGGACCTCGGTGGTGGGCTCCTCAGCCTTCAGGAATGTGAAACAGAAAAGTGTGTGGTTTACAGTGCCACATTGGTGGAGCCTCATTACAGCAGCTTGAAAGATATTAGCCAGCGTGCAATATTATCTAGCTTTTCATCAATTTAAAACAAATTTTACATGTCTAAAGTAAGGTCCGTGCTGCAACATACCAACCTCTTCCATATTTTCCTTATCTGAAATATTTCATTATTTTAAAATGTACATTTCACAATTTTAATGACTCATCTGGAGCAAAGGGTCTCCACTTCAGAACTTTAAATTAGATACTAGTGGTTGTGGAGAGCTCTCCTGTGCACAAGTGCCTATGGTGTCCACAGACTACAAGCTCTGCCAATCCCCTTCTCACAGTCATGATTACCAAATGTGTGTCTAGATACAATATCTCCTGGCATCAAAGCATTTTGTGCCGAGCATCAGCTACGGATGCCAATGTGTTCTGAAATAATGGAACCAACTTGCGTCTTTTTAACTTCATTCACGTTAAGAGCTAGTGATAGTAGTGTTGCAGTTTCAGCAAAGCCAGTGATATTGTATGCACACTTACATGAGGAATGGCATTGAAATAAAAGATGGTGGTGGATGGGTGGGTGGGCCAACTCTGACTGAAGAGCTTCATGTGGAAGTGTGAAGGAGCTAGACGCATGGTCATGCATGGTGTTCTACAACTGTCAATATTCACAGTAGAATCCTAAGTCTTAGCTGACATCTTGTTCCTTCTTGTAGAACTGGTCTTTAGTTTGGAAAAAGAATGAATACTAACCCCACTTATCTCTGAGAGAAAAAAACTAAACTGGTGTAAGTGTAGGTAACAATTTGGAGTGATTTCCATTGGAGTGTGTAATCTTACTCCAAAAACATTGTTTGTTTGTTTGTTTTGTAATACAATAGATATATAAACATGCAAAAGCTTAATAGTTCTTAACGTTCTGATAAGTGTCAATGCCAATTTTAAAAGACACTCCAAGGAAATACATGTGAGATTCCTTTCTGAAAATTAGATATTTAAACAGAGCCTACTGACAACAAGAACAAGGTTCAACATCTGGTTAAAATCCTGTATCCATGCCACTTCTTCATTGTCCAGTGTTTATCACAGTTTGTTCCATCACAGCTCCACATTCCACTCAGCTTTTGTTGATTGGCACTTACTGTGAAGACATGTCACAAAGGCCTGAGTTCACTGGCTTTCCTTTGGGCCACAGCAAGAACAACACACCCATGGTGGTACACCTTGAATGTAGTGACCAATATATGAGTTTTAAAGAAAATATAAAAAATTTATTTTTATTGTATGTTGTCATTGTATTGCTTGTATTTACCCAGCATCTACATTGTTACTTTATTTTATGGGAGTGCTGTTTAAGCCATGGCATGGAGTTTCAACTACCCATTTGTTCAGAACTTTCTTGATTTTACTGCTTCAACTTTTCTGTGCTGAAGAAACTTGGATGATTAATTACTCTAGAGGAGAAACGCCAAGTTTTTGACAGGGTACTTATTAAAATTAACATTTAAAAGTATTTGTCAGAAGTTGGAAATATAAGGTCAAGAATGGTCTCTAAATCTACCATTTAATTATTTATTTAGTTGGGGGTCTCACTATGTAACCCAGAATGATCTGGGATTCCTAATACTCGTAATATTACCTTCTAAGTGCTGGGACTGTAGGTATGAACCACCATGCCCCAGCTTAAATCTACTTCTTAAGACAAAAGTATCCTAACACTTGAGTTACACGTGGCATAAGAAATGGCATCAGCCAGACTGTATAACTCTGAGTACTGCAGCTACCGTTGTGAGGACAAGCATTTCCAAGGACAAATGCACAGTGCATCTCAGAGCACTGCGTGTGGGCAAGGACATGCTGTCACCTTGAAAGGTAGTAAAAGCCACACTTTGTATATGGAGGATGCTGCAGTTATTCCCCAGTATATTTAATTCAAAAAGGTACTGAGATCTGAAACACAGAGATGTCTACAAATTAGAGGGATATTTGGTGCTTTATTTATTTTTTTTAAGGGAAGAAAAGAATCCAGGCCACAAAGAACTATCTCAAAGCAGTGCCAACAGTTCTTTTGATGTTAATCACTGCATTGCTACAAACATGTTTTGAAAGTCTACACTGTGGATGGAATTTCTTGGGATGCTTCTATGAGATGTGCACATTATAAATATTAAAACTTAAAAAATTGTTTTCAAGTGTCAATTTCACCTTTTAAAGAAGTGTGTGTAAAATATGCTAATAAATTCTATTTGAATACTCCATATTCCTTTGAATTAGTATCCCAATGTTAACTGGAGAAAACTCAATATTACTCGAATTCCATCCTTCAACTATACCTCTTTAGAACATGAACATCTTAAAGAAATTAATTTCGATTGAAAGTGGCACCATATTTCTTTTTTTCAAGGAACTTTAGAATCTAAAACTAACTATGATGCACAAAATGTTGTATGTTCACATGGTTACAGATAATACTTGAGTTTACTGAATGTGCCACATGAGAAAGATTTCTGTGAGAAATCTTTCACTTAACCCATTATTAAGGTCCCATAAGAATCTATAAACAAAATTCCCCAAAGGAATTATTGCAGGGCAGCTTGACTCTACAATGGCATAAAGATGCTTCCCACTATGATAAACTCAAGGGAAATTAATCTAGAGATTATGTCTTAATTGCCAGGTTCTAAACAAACTGCTTTGTCACAAAGATTGTTATGGTTTGACCATATCTGTTAAAGAAAAGGGGAATCTGAGGGTTCTGAAATGATCAGTTCCCTCAATTGTAAATCTTAAGGAGATTTTGAGCCACAATGAAGCTCAAATTCTGTTTTTCCCTTTTTAGGGGTTACTGGACACTTGTTTGGCAATCCCTTCTAGGATGTGGTTGCAAATGTAAAGGCTTTGAACGTAGGGAATACTGCAATTCCTTTTTAGTTACCCAAGTGTCAAATTGTCACGCAAACCATGCATTATTTGTGCTCCTGCACCTCAGTCCTGCAAGACTTTAAGATTGGTGTGTTAAGAAGTATCCAGTGACAATATTACTAGTGTCCACATGTAGACATGTGTAGTGAACATGTTTTAATTTCTTGGACTCCAGTTATATAGAAAAATTATCATCGGAAACGTATGTGGGGTATGTAACGTTCTGCCACTCTGGTTTTCTAGTTAAATGCTGGATCTTTACTAATAATGTATGAATGGCAGAAGGCTTCAGTGCTCTCAGTGAAGACAAAAGGACCAGGGCTATAAACTCAGGCTAACAAGAGACCATTGCAGAGCAGCTGAAATATCCCCTCTGGTTCTTTTACATGTGCTTGGTACTGCCTGCCTTTTGGGATGAAAAACACAATTCTTTGTCTCCATAAAATCTAGGTGAAAAAAAAATATGAACATCAGAAGATGTTCATGTTACCTTAATATTTACTGTAAAAGCTGAATCGAGTACACTGTGAGGAAGGAAAACTGACTTCAATAGAAAGCTGGCTTAAAAAAAAAAATCCAGGCAAATCAAACCATCTGAAAATAGGGTTTGTCATGGAAACAGCATCCTAATGGGATCATATCATCAGTGGCTTTACGGTTTCCCAGGTAAGTTTTATTTTTCCATCAGTACTGAACGGAGCAAAGCCAAACCAAATCAAACAAAAACCTTCCTGGTTTTATGTATCTCACATACTTTAAAATAAATTGCTTTCTGAAAACAAAGCTTGGCAGCGACTTAAAATACTGTTTGAGTGGTAATTTAATATAGAGAGAATAGAAAACCTTTCTGTGTCAAGCTCATGTATGCATTATTTTAAGAACACCCACAATAATACTGGTTGGTTGGTTTGTTTGTTTGTTGTTTACATTTATTCCTGGAACAGAAACTAATGAATTGTCTTCAACATTTCTCCTGCGAGTTACATAATTACCTAGTGAGACATGTTCTAATTTGGTTAAAGAATCATTTTTTTTTTCATGTGTATCTATATATAAAAGCTTCTCAAATGCCATCTTTTCTATTAATGTAACAAAAAAAATTGATTCTTCCTACTTTAAATGTGTATTTTCCATTAAATTAAAATTTTTAATATCTTAAAATGAATTAAGACTTAAAACACAATTCCCTGACAACCATAAGTCACTCTGGTGTATTAATGGATTCTCTGTAGCCCATTGTCCTTTTATTTTAGAAAGTAATAAGAAAATATAATGAAAATATTTTAAATCTCCAGATATTTGAAGTTTTCTAGTAGACCTCTATTTCTCCTCTTTCCATATTATACAATGTAAATTGTCATTTCTATTTAATGTATACATAGCCACATACAGGTATATGTACATGCTTGCATATGAATTCTGAGGTCAAGTTGGAAATTCCTCAGTGAAAGATTCTCTGAACAATGGAATCTCAGAAGTAAACAGAAAAAGGCTTCCACAGACTAATGCTATCTCGAGATGCTTATAAACAGAGTCAGTGACCACGTACTGATTGTCTGTTTATGGTTTTGGGAATGTGCATAGCAATGGGAAAGAGAAGACAATACCTCATAGAACATCACAAAGGCACCAACTGAAAGACAAATCTCCATAAAATAAAAGTCATGTAAATGTGTGCCTTGAAAGGAAAAAAAAAGCCTCAGTGATAAAATTAGAATTAAACTTTAACAATAATATTGTTTGATTAAAAGACTGAAACCTATTTTCTGCTGCCATGAAAATAGCCTTTGCATGGAACTGTACAAATGCCACTCAGAAGGCAGACTGGTTGCTATTTGGAAGGGCGGAATTTTCCATTGAACCTTTAGGTTTGTATCTTGTGGACTGGTTGTGGGGCGTTGTAAAATGTAAAGGCAGTTCAGTGGAGACAATTACTTTCAGGCACAAAACAATGTCATTTCGTACAAAACTTTCATTTTTTTATTTGCGAAATTAAAAATATGGCATTTTATATATATAAACTTCTATTCCTCTATAAATATAGATGATCTCATGGTGGTGAGAATAATAATAATAACAACAATAATAATAACGCATACCAAATCCAGAAACCAATGTCATTGTAGGGTGTGACAGACATAGATAAATTTAGGTCCTATGTACCAGCATTTGTGATAAACTCTTAAAGTTTAAACACTACAATCAGGAGGATTTCTTTTCTCCTCTTCTTCATCGAGAACTAAAGCGAGTATTTTTAAATGGCTTTGAGAGATTTACATTTGACACACTGCTGTGAATCCAAACAGGAGCACACAAGATGGGCTGCAGTAGGAATGGACACATGTCCCCTTCAGCATGCATGCCTAGGTCATGTTTGTTTCTCTCACCCATCCATCAGTCCACCTCCTCTGTCTTCGGAAGTCCAACCAGGCTTTCCGTGGGGGTGTGACTGTTCCTCCCTCAGAATGTGCTGCTGAGGAGTGAGCATCATATGCTGAGAGTGTACAACTATTAGGTTGTGAAGACTGATACGTCTAATTGCAGTTTACTTAAAACCAGGAAACAGCGGTTCACTTGGAGGAGCCACACGCCACTGAAATCTCCTTTGGTTTTCATATCCTGTATATGGTCTACTATTCTGTTAAGGAAGGCAAAGATCAGCTCCTTCACCGAGCTTTCCAGGCGACCTCGGGGTCTGCATTTCACAGAAGGGTAAAACCTAGAAGCAGGCAGCATCACAGGGGGAAGAAAGCAGGTCGCCAGACATCAGAATGCAATTAGACTAACATTTTAATAACCTCTCTTTCGTCTCTCCCAACCCACAAACTTGCTGCTCTTTCCATGATGGTGGCCAGACGCCATACCGGGTTCCAGACACTAGAGAGTAAAAATGAGCTCATCCATAAAAAGTCAGAGTTTCCAAAGTTTGGTATTGGTTACTGCATTCTCTCTGACCAACTTAAGTGGAAGGAGGAGGAAACTGGGCAAGGGACACCAGGGTAGAGGGAGGCTGCTTCAACTGGCAGCGCCCAGGCCTCTAATCAAGTTGGAAGGTGATTCTCAAATTAAGCAGCATCAGGAAGTCACAGGGACAGCCCTCCACACTCTACCGCTGAAAAAGGGAGGAACTGGAATGGGCGGGGCCCACCTCGGGGTCTGGAAACTTTATGGAGTTCTGCACCTTAAAATTTCCCACTGCAAGCAAGGAAGGGGAGGGGCGAGAGAAGCTGGAGAAAAAGACCCTGAAGAGGCAGCCCCTGTCACAGTCTGCAGTGCCCATGATCCAGGCCCATGCTCCCGTGACAAGGATGAAGGAGGGCACAGGGCAAAGCACTTAGCAAGTGTGCTCCGTTTTACCTTCTCTTAAGTCCGCAGAAAAGGGCAAGTGAGAAAAGCTCCAAATGCTTAAATCGCCCTAAATAATTAAACGTTTTTAAAAAGAAAAATATCACGTGTTCGATAGTTTTTAAATACAAATATACGTACAAAAATCTTACACAGGCTATTTACAATCATAAAAGCGTACAGTCCTGGTATAGGAGCGAGGGCTAGAGAGATCAGCACACACACAAACACACACACACACACACACACACACACACACACACACCCCTCTAACAGTTGGGCCCTCTCCTTCCTTTACCCCAGGGACGGAAGCTTTTGCAGGACCTGTGCTGTTTTTGTTGAAAAAGGAGCCTGCAAAAGTGAGAGTCAGGCTAGGAAGCCTGCAGTGGCCAGGCTTGGCAGGAATTCCTTGGGGCCAGCTTTCAGGCGATGGCTGGGACCTGGCCAAAAGAAGGGAAGGTAAGAGTCTGGCTTTCAGACGGTAGTCTCGCCCTGTTTGCTGTTGGTAAGCCTCGTGTAGAACTTCCTCCAGGAATTCAGTGTCTTGCCGGACCAGATCCAGAAGCCTGATGTGATGCCCACAATCAGAGTCATGAGATACTTGATCATGAAGACTGTAAAGTCGGGGCTCATGGGCGGGTGTGGTGGGACGCCTCCACCTCCCTGGAGGTGAGGGCAAGGGATGGCATAACTCTTGCAGCTTTGGGCCACCCAGCTGCGCTCCCACTGGTCCCGAAAGGCCTGCTCATAGAAGTAGCAGGCGATGACGATGGTGGCCGGCACGGTGTAGAGCACACTGAACACTCCAATGCGCACCATGAGCTTTTCCAGCTTCTCGGTCTTGGTGCCGTCATGCTTCATAATGGTGCGGATGCGGAAGAGTGACACGAAACCAGCGAGCAGGAAAGAGGTGCCGATGAACAGATATACGAAGAGCGGCGCCAGCACAAAGCCACGCAGCGCGTCCACGTTGTTGAGCCCCACAAAACACACTCCGCTTAGTACGTCGCCATCCACTTGGCCCAACGCCAAGATGGTTATAGTTTTGATGGCTGGCACAGCCCAGGCGGCTAGGTGAAAATACTGTGAGTTGGCCTCGATGGCTTCGTGGCCCCACTTCATGCCGGCTGCCAGGAACCAGGTGAGGGACAGGATCACCCACCAGATGGAGCTGGCCATGCTGAAGAAGTAGAGCATCATAAAGAGGATGGTGCAGCCCTCCTTCTTAGTGCCCTGGGCCACCGTGCGCGCCCCGTCCTCTGCAAACTTGTCGTTACACACCACCCTGTCCTCCAGCAGAAAGCCGGCGATGTAGGCCACCGCCACCGCTGTGTAACAGCCGGACAGGAAAATGATGGGCCGTTCCGGGTAGCTGAAGCGCCGCATGTCCACTAGGTACGTGAGCACCGTGAAGAGCGTGGAGGCGCAGCACAGCACAGACCAGATGCCTATCCAAGTGCGCGAGAAGCGCAGCTCCTCGGGCCCGAAGTACATGAGCCCGTATACCTTGGTGGGTTCGCAGGGCGCACCGCAGTCCTTCTCCCCCAGAAAGTGGTAGTTGAGGTAGGAGGGCACCCTGAGGGCGCGCGGGCAGGAGAACTTTCCCCGCTCCACCGGGCCGGCACCCCCCGGGTAGCCGCCGCGGTAACCACCGCCGCCGTGCTGCGGATTGCTGGTCCAGAACTCCGGCAGCAAGGAGGGAGTCGGGGTGCCTTTGTCGGACGTGTTTTGGCCCACGCACAGCTCTCCTGCGCCGTGCACCGGGAACTTCTCGCACTTGAGCGTGTCTGGCCACTGGAAGCCGAACTTGTTCATGAGCGCCTCGCAGCCCTGGCGCGCGCGCTCGCACAGGGAGCGGCAGGGCGGCAGCGCCTGCTCCAGTACGGTGCACACAGGAGCATACATGGAGCACAGGAAGAACTTGAGCTCGGCCGAGCACTGCACCTTCACCAGCGGGTAGAACTGGTGCACCTCCAGGCCGGCGTCCTCCTGATTCGTGTGGCCCAGCAGGTTGGGCATGATGGTCTGGTTGTACGCGATGTCCGTGCACAGCGGGATGGAGATGGGTTGGCAGTAGCCGTGGTCCGGGATGGAGATGCCCCGTTCGCCGTTAAACTGCTGCCCGCTCTGCTGTGGCTGGGGCGGCGGCGGGGCTTGCTGGCCCGGCCCGGATACCTGGCCCGCCGCCTGCGCTCGGACCCCCAAAAGCAGAGGAGCTTCCAGCAGCCAAAGCAGCAGCAGCAGCCCGCTAGCCCAGCGCCGGGGATCAACACGGGGGCGGCGGTGGCCGGCCGTGTCCTGGTGCCCCACCTCCTCCCGCCTGCCCGGGAGTGCTCCGGCACAAAGTTCCAAGCTCGGCCGGCCGGCGGCCCGGGACTCGCTAGGCACCGCCTCCTCAGCCATACTTTTTCGGCTCCCTCCTCGGCGCCGATCGGCTGGGGCGGGCAGCGGCGCGGCGGGTGCTGGCTCCCACTGTGTTCGGGGAGATCTGGTCTCCGCCCGTGTCCTCCGTCGGGCTGCGGCTGGGCTCCTCCCGCTCCCCCGGATTCTGCTCCGCGTCCCGCAGCCTCCGCCGCCGCCGCGGAAACTTGCGGTTCATGAAGCGCGGGCGGCGAGGAGAGCACGAGTGGCCCGCGGCAGGCTGTGACTCTTGGCCGGTGGCGCCGCGCTAGTGGCCGCAGCCGGGCAGAGGAGCGCGCAACTCTCGGCAGCCTAGCCGCCTCGGGTCACCCCTGCGCCTCCGCCTCCTCCTCCGCCGCCGCCGCCAGACCATTTGTGTCAATCCCTCAACTCGCAGCCTCTCCTCTCCCTCGCGCGCCCTCCAACCGGTTTCTAGGCGCCCCGCAGTCTGTCTTTCACCGGGAGGGAGGAGCCTTGAAACCGACGTGGAGCTGGCGGCTCAGGGACCGTCGCCCAATCGCAGCACCCGCTTCACAGCGCAAAGGGAGCCCTTTCCCTTCAAGCCCGGACTGGAGCCCGCAGCAGACGGGAGGAGGAAGTAGTGGTGGTAGTGGTGGTGGCAGAGACTCCGCTCAGGCACAAAGAGTAGCTATGAAGCGGGACAGGCTTGGTTGCTTTTGCTTGAGGAATAAAGGGCGAAGACAAGTAAGAGAATGGTCCCATATGCTGCAGGAGATAATGAATAGGAGTTGGCGGCCCGGGGGCGATTTAGCTCTGTCTTGCTTTTTATCTGTCTTCATATTTTAAAATCCTACCCTCCACTCTGGTCACAAACAGCTACTTTGAGCGCTGCATTTGGAATGCATGTCCCTGACTTGAGAGTTGGGTTTCCTTTGAGTTCATGTCTGCCGAGGTTTTGTTTAAACTATGACTCCAATAAACCTGTAGCTCACAGGCTGGCCTTGGCAGACTTTGGACGGGCCATTTCCCCTGATCGCTGTCAAATGAAAGCAAAACACAAAGTTTGGTGGGGTGTAAAATGTAAACCCAGATGCTCCTTGCTCCTTCTGAGTAGTATGCTTCGTGTAGTCAAACTTTCCCCCTTCTCTTTAATGGTGTCAGAAACAGAAGTAAAAGAAAGCTAGCTATCCATTAAATGCTAGAGGAAAATTGTTTGAGAACCGAAGCACTGGGTGCCCCAGCGTGAGACACAGGAGCTGTCCTTCCAGACAGGAGGAGCAATCTGGGACCCTTTGGGGGTCCCTTCTGAACACTGGGGACACTGCAGGGTCTGGTGGAAACGCCTGAGACCTGGACCATTTAAGTTCTTCCTCAAAGGAAGTAGTCAAAGCTGAAGGTGTTAGTTTGAAAGACAAAACACTTCCAAAGTGAGTCTGAAAGGCCAAGCAAACTCCTTCAACTTAAAACAGGATAATCAGCCTCAACAGATACACACGCTTGATTTTCTTGCAAGAGTATTTTAAAGAACTTGTGTGACTCAGATTTATCAATGAAGTGCTATTATTTTATTAATTCTATCAAGATTTTCCCTGTTGATTAGACTTATCTCAGGAGACTGTTCCCCGATTATTTTCTATCTTCTTTTATCTTTAGATACTTCCCAAGCATCCATGATACAGTGAGCATTGTCTCAGGAGGTAGGGGACCCAGAGGAAGTCCTGATACGTAGTCAAAGGAAGGCATAGTACAGTGGGCACAGGAATGATTGCAATGTCCACCCATGCTCAAAAGGGCACAACGGAAACAACTGGCCAACGAACACAGGAGACAATGAGTGGGAGGGGTCATAGGAAAGAGGGAAGCAAAATGCAAAAGAAAGAAGCAAAAAACGACAAACAAACAAACCGTTTAAGTTTCTGAGGGGCAGGCAAGGAGAGTATGCAGCATGCAGCATGCTCTGGACATGACAAGAAAGAAAGGGTTCTTTAGCCGGTACAAACTAGCATGAGCCAAACTGTTCAAACAATAGAGAGCTAGTGCAGGTGGCTTTCCCCCACGGAAGCAGGAAGTGGTTCCAGGGCGATTGAAAATGGGAGCAGAAGAACTCTCATGGAGAAACCTCAACATTCCTGTACACTGTATAGATCACCACTCAAGATGAGGCTTGTCTCCATCCCGACAGGCCCTCTGAAGCTTGTCGCCATATTGGTGTCCGAAGGAACCTAAGCAGAATGGCATCTAGTTGGCTCCTAGATACATCATCATTAGTTTTTTCTTTTAAATGTTCATAGAAGCTGTAATGTACACGGTAAAGTTTGTTTCGAGTCTTGGCATAATATATTACTGTCCTGCCTCAGCCTTCTGAGTAGCTGGGACCTCTGGTACACATCACTATGCCTGGCTTGTTTTAAAGTATTTTTGAAGAAAAAAAATTTAATTAATAGCATTCTTTAAAGAGCAACAGGTAGTAACTATACAATAGAGTAACAGATATCTGTAGCTGCACTGAATGTAACTCATGACACTTTCTCATAGTGGAAAGGAGGTGAGGCCCTCTCTGAGGTCTTTTGAACACTCATATTAACTGTTCACTTTGCCTTCCTAATAGCACCCTGTGGTCCATAGGTTCCCAGGGACAACGTCTCGCACCATCCACTCTGATACTCATCCATTTCTGTTAGCAGTACCCTACTCTTAGGATCTTCACTAAGCCATCCCTCTCTTCTTAGACATCTCTTATAAAGACTTATCTGTCCTGGGCTTCATTCTCGAAAGGTCCTTTAGCTGACCATGCTAGGTGCGAATTGAATTTATTCAAATATATTAACACCCATGAAGTATCATTAGGCATTTACCACCAATGTCATGGAAATGTCAGCCTCACCTTCTCCTCAAAAGGATAGGGCAGAGGGCAGAAGAGTACAGAAGGCTTGCTTGGTTCTGCTTCAGAGTGAGGAACTGCTTTCTGATGCAGAAGCTGTTCTAATGGGCTTTCTGAACTTTCATCTTCCACTTAATGATGAGATTAGCTAGAAAGGAGGCTGAGAATGGCAACCAAGGTTTTTCTCTGCACGGAAAACAGGCCGTTCTTAATACATCTGGAACCTGAGGCTGCCATCCAGCCAAACATACCATCTAGAAACTAGGTTTTTCTCCAGCTTACAATTAAGAGCACCAGGTTTAGATATGTCAAGGGTTATGCATGCTTCAGGTTAATGTCTTGTTTGGCTTGGGTTTTGTCAGTTGCTGTAGTGTTTCATGTTACTATAATTCTTGACATTATTTTTAAAGCCAGTTTACAATTGATTTTTTTCCCCAAATAGATCACATTGAAAAGACCATGTAAAATTCGAAAAGGAATCATTTTCTGACAGTTGTCTTTCAATATTAAGTCCATTAAAGTAAATTTCCTGTTTATTTGTTGTGCCCACACACCATTTCATTTATTAAACAACTGTGGCACAGAAAATGCTACTAATGTAAAAATAAATAGATAAATAAATAATTAATAACTAAAACACTTAAAGAAACAATCAACCATGTCTACCAACTCACGTTATGAAGGAGTCCATTGGGAAAGTGGTGCAGGCATCAGGAGGAAGAATATTCAGAAAAGAAATGAGCACTCTATTTAAGATCATTTTCTGAGGATGTGGAAAGCCTTGAGATCCACAGATTAAAACTTACTAAATTTAGCTAGGCGGTGGTGGTGCACACCTTTAATTCTAGCACTCAGGAGGCAGAGGCAGGTGGATTTCTGTGAGTTTGAAGCCAGCCTGATCTGCAGAGAGAGAGAGAGTTGCAGGACAGCCAGGGGTACAAGGAGAAACACTATCTCAAAAAACAAACAAACAAACAAACAAACAAAACAAAAAATTTTTACTAGATTAGTATGAACTGTTATGGACTTGGTAGTAAAACATCTCAACTACTCTAGCATAAACTAATAAACACAATCTGACTCTTCCTTAATACTGCTTACTCTTTTGTCAGGCATCAGAATCAGCTATAGTGTTGTTGTTTTTTATTCCAAAGCAAAATGTCTTATCAGAACTTTCTTAGATAGTATGAAGATTGTCACACTGATTATGCCAATTGAATGAGGATAGTAAGTTACTAGCAGTTGTGATCTGGGTTCGGTTGCATACTGTTTCCAACATAGGGACTCAAGCAGTTTGGTAGATGCTTGGAGAGCAATCCAGGAGACTCATGTTTAAGGGATTTGTTTTGTTGGTACTTTTGGGTGACAGACTTGGATGACCTTGGTTGAATAGCAGAAAGTATATCATGGATTAAGACTATATTTTTGAGGTTTTATTTTGGATGCTTTTTGACATTGATTTACTTGCATTGTGTTGCTTAAACTCTATTCTGTTGGGGATATTAATCATTAGCCCTCTTTAAGTCTAAGTCTCATAGTATAAATTCTGAAAGATACTAAGTACCTAGTAGGCTTTGAATCTGACCAAGGTCATAGTTTCCACTGAGTACAATCTCCTAAAAATCACAGAGGAAAACGCAGTTTCTATGTGCAGATCATAGTGAAATTTTAGTCTTTAACATAATTTTCCATACCAGGATACATGTGTCAGCAAAACATCTGAGAGTCACTGTTGAGTGAGACCAGAATTTTCCAAACTGTCTTCTGTGCAATACATGATCTTCCCTAAGAGTGTTCTGTAAAATAAGTTTGTTCAAAGAAATTTGAAAATACACCATACTCTATATTCTCAGTGGAGATTTATGGTGGTCTAAAGTCAATGAGAAATACTAAAGTAGAGGGGAAAAAATCTCATTTTAAACTTTGTTCTATCATTTTACACACACACACACACACACACACACACACATGCACGCACATACACATGCATTCACAGAGAAAGATATCAATATTCTGCTTGCCATTGATGCTCTATAGCATACAGTTTGAGAAAAGCTGGAGGAGGCCTAACGTATTGTAAAGTCATATTAGCTTGGACTCCTCTGGCTCACTTAGGTATATCAAGAGTAAGAGAAGATGTGCCCCATTGTGCTTTGGATCCCGAATAAGCATGCTGATGTTAAGGAGCTGCCAGCGGTAAGGACCTCTTCTCCCTCTTTAGGGTGGCAACACTTAGAGTCCTCTTTACTGACTTTCAAGAGACAGACTAGGCTTAAGTGTACTTAACCTTTTACAGTAGACTTCCGTCTCATTTCTTGTTGATTTCCAACCCCAGAAATTTATGCAGATGCCCCTTTGCCTTTCCTTGTTGTTTTATTTGGACAAAATTTTCTCTCTATCTCTCTATCTCTCTATCATGTTTAATTCAGCCTCAGTTTCTTCATGTGTAACTCCATGGGCATTGCTTGTCTTCTAGCTTCCATTGGTATGTGTATTTACATTTGGAAGTCAAGAATATTCATCGACAGGCAAGTGAATTTTCGAGAACTCTCATAGCTCTCTGATTTCAGAAAATTCTCTTCATCATGGACCTGATAAGATGGAATGCAATAAGTGTCTACTTAAACCATTCTCAGAAGCACAGAAGAGAATCTGACTGCATGAACCGACTGGTGTGCTTCCCCAGGGGGCCTCTTAGGTCACATGGCACCATGTGTGCAATGGGCCCTTCAGATTACCACAGAGCATTTAGCTTAGAAAATAAGATGCAGTGATTACCAAGTGCACATGGATTGAAAAGCGTGCGCACAGATAAAGGTTTGTTATGATGTTCTGATCTGGTGAAATTTCCCCTTGAATCTTATTATTGTCCTGCATTCATTAGTTTCCAAATGTTCTCCACTGTTGTACAGAAAAATGCTCCAAGTCTAGTAGTGTAACAGTGCATCCATTCATATATTTCATAATTGCTGAGATCAGTAGTGTAGACAGAGATCCAGAAATTACTGGAAACTCAACTGAGAGGAGACTAATAGCTAAGGAGTGTCTTAGGCAGTTGTGAATTCAAGCAAGGAGGGGCAGAGGTATGCACTTCCAAAATGGACTCTGATGAGACTGTCATCTAGAGAGATTATGAGTGACCTCATTGGCAGTAGCCATTGCCGAGCTTGCTACAGAGCAGTTGGGGGTTTCAGCAGACAGCAGGGAGCTGTGTGTTCTTTCATGGCTGAGGCTTGGAAATTGCATGGTGTTGCTTCAAAAGTATTCTCACGACCGTCCCTGAGCAGAAGGAGGTGCAGGGGACATACACCACGTGGGTGGGAACACTGTGTTTGAATGTATAGCAATGATGAAAGTCTGCAGTTCCAAGAAATCCAAATTTACAGTATACAATTATACTATCTTATAGTGTTAAAGATAGTTGAAGTGGTGGTGTAACAGTTGCTTACTGGGTTGTCGCCGGTTGTCAATCAAACTTTTGTTATCACCAGTTCATAGACTAGGAAAGGGAAACATGGAGAGGAGAAAAAAACTAGTCACACCCCGATGAACAGGACAATGGAGAACAAAGCTGTCTGGCAGGAGAATAAAAGGGTTTAACCAGTAGGTTAAAAATTTCCTCTTCAGCTAACTAGACGCAAGAGCTGCTTAAAATTTTTTTAAAAAGATATGCTTTCTTTATCCAGAGAACTCTTGGAAAAAAAAAAATGTTACTGAAACAGATTTAGTGGCCCTGGGTGCACAGCAACTAAACAAAAATATCTCACCTCTACATAGACACCTGTACCTCAGCAGAGTATTTTCTTGACAAGACTAGGCAAGCTCAAACTGACTGAGCTGAAGCCTTCCCCAAGAAGAATGAGATGAGTCACCAAGGCCTGAGGCTTGCTGGCCTGTGACTGCTGGGAAATCAGCTTTTGTCCCTGACTCTTAGTTGGATGTCATTCCACAGTTCAGAAATGGTTTACATCCAGAACTGGGCTCTTATCAAGACATATTTGGAGGCAAAGTTATTTTATCTTTCGGGCAATTAGGAAACAGATCGATAACAGAATTACAAAGCCCTATTTCTTAAACTCAGATTTCACACATCAGACGGAGTTATCTAGCAAGTTCGAGTTCAACCAAAACCATAAAATTACAAAGAAACACATTTATTGATAAACTAATAATAAAGTCCATGTTCTGCTGGAGCCTGCGGTTTACTAAAATCCCTCAACTTGCAGGTGGAGGGGTATAATAACCCTTGAGATGCCAGTCATGGGAATGCCAGGATTAGAGAATATAGACATTTTCAGAGCTCTGTGGCTTTAGAACCAATTTGATTGCTGAAATTTCAACCCACCAGCCCTTCCCCTTGATTTCCTAGTACATGGGAATGGGTATAGGCAAGAAATGGTATTTCTCTTATCTCTCTCACTTCTTCCCACCCCTAAATATCTGTCCCTGGCAGAAGTGGCTGTCGTGCTCTGGCACGTTGGAACCATCCAAGGCTCTAGGACATTCTGGGTGTCCTTCCACCGCTACTCTTGTCAGTCACAACTTGTCCTGCTTATTTTTTGTTAACTTGACACAAGGTAGAGTTATTTGGAAACTCAACTCAGAAAATGTCTCCATTAGTTTGCCAGTAAGCAAATCCATAGGGCATTTTCTTAATTCCTGATTGATGTGGAAAGATCCAGCTCAACAGGACCAATGCAGATTCCTTCCCCCCACTACAAATGGATTATACAAGGAAGCAGGTAAGCAAGCCGTGAGGAACAAGCTAGTAAAAAAAGCATTTTTCATGGTCTTCACCTCAATTCCTGCCTTCAGATTCCTGTCTTAAGTTTCTGCTCTGACTCCCTTTGGCAATGGAGTGTGATTTGAGAGTTGTAAGCTGAAATAAACTTTCCCCCACAAGTTGCATTTGGTCATGGTATTCTGTCGCAGCAGTGGAAAACAAAATAGATACAACCCTTCAGTATCCATTGCTTTCCAGAGTTACCATCTCCTGCCTCTGTCCTGCCTAAAGTCTGAGACCTTTCTTGACTCTGGTAAGCAAGACTTGTTATGCAAAGGTTTACAGGGTTTACATACTTCACATTCTGCCTTTGGGATGTTTCCCCATACTGAATTAAATGATTAACTGATCGATGGAATTAATGAAAAATTTCAGTTCAAAGTGTATTATTTACCTGGAACTAACCAAAGAGCTGTCTCAGTTCTGTATTTTTATATATTCATTCATTCATTCATTCATTCATTCATTCATATGTTCAACAATCATTTAGTGCTCAAGAAACAATGAAAGGCAACATAGATTCCTTCCCTGTCTTTGCAGGGCTTTCTTTCATTTTATCAAAAGACCCAGAAAACAAAACAAATATCTATACTATTTATACACACACACACACACACACACACCCATTTCCATTTATATAAGTTGTATTAAGCATTTTGGCTGGGAATTATAGACAGCTCTGGATACTTTTCATCAAAGAAAGGCATGCATGGGAATGACACGGCAATGTCTAACAGGGTCCAAGGAAGAGATAATCAAGTACAAGAACCAAATTGGTTGAACCTCCTTGACAGTCATTTAAGAATCTTCCTTTTGACATGCTGCATTAACATAACTTCGTTATCAGCAACTCCAAATCTTGCTGCTAATAAGGGGCTTCATCTGTCTCGCTTGAGTGTAATGTCTGCCCTTGGTCTAATTAAGAAAGGTAGGGATAATTCTTTTAGAGGACAAATGTGCTCTGTCTTGGTTGAGGAGTTAAGCAGCCTCTGTAACACTGTTTACATGAGACAAGGAGGAATTATCCCAAGAGCATCTGACCTAGTTTTGGCAAGAGGGTGGTATCTGAGAAAGTTTCGTGTATTTATGAGAAAGGTAATCTTGCAACCCAAAGGAAGAAGAGGGATTAGCTAAATTGAAAGGAGACATTGAGGAGGGACAGAGAGCAGGGTACCATGATGAACAGTAGTGGCGTCTTCAAAAATTCAGGCAAGAAGGGGTAAGATACTCACGGGGACTCATCAGAAGGCTGATTACAGCCAAGGGCTTATCTCAACTCGGACAGCTATCCGTCTCACCTCAAGCCCCAATTCCTTGTCACCAGTATCTGGATGCCTGTGGGAGCTCTGGTGGCTGTGAGGACACTCCTGAGTTCCTGGGCTGGATGCCTAGACTCTGCTTTGTTGTTAGTGAAAAGGTTAGTCGAACAACTTTAATTTATAGTGTGTTTTTAACCTCCTAAAAATGCTCACTTTCTCACAGGAATATGTTGTATTTTGTATTTTTTGGTGGGTAGAGGAAGAAAGGTTTGGTTAAAATATCTCTTACCGTTTTTCTCTTGGTTTCACCTGATCTTTCTATAAAGCAGACATATATAAATTAGAACTGGATTTTTAGTGGTTGTCAAGTAGCTTCTCAATTCCTGAAATTAGTTTTCTACAAACCCAAGAGCAGAAATTCAGCTGTTTTGTTCTTTTGGGGGAATGGTAATGGTTAGGAGTCGTGTACAGTAAGATTTTGACCTTTGTTGATGCTGTAAGGAAAAAATCTAAATAGATACAGTGATAGTGGTGATGATTCAAACTGAGGAAAGCAAGCAGTCTGGGGTGAAATAAATAGGACCAACCAAATTTTCTCATTCCTCATAAGCTGAGGTGGTTCATTTCCCATCCTCTTGAACCTAAGTCAGGGTTAAGGTCTGTGTCGTGCATCCTTAGAATGAGGGAGAAATGATGCTGGGCTGGATCCATGCCTAAATTTCCATAAGGAAGGCAGGGCAGAGCCCACACTTATGCTCCTGGAAGACAGCTGCCATGCTGTCAAGAAGCTCCAGGGGACTAATGACCCAGAAAAAGGCATGGTGAGTCCTACAGAAGAGGTGCCATCTTCTGAGTCCCAGGGCCAGCCAAGCTCTTCCATCTGAGTGGAGTTCCTGAATGAACTCTGACACACCTTGTGGTGTAGAACTGCCAACGTGGGCCCAGTCCACCTACAGAATTGGCAAACATGACAGTCTCTCTCTCTCTCTCTCTCTCTCTCTCTCTCTCTCTCCCTCTCTCTCTCTCTCTCTCTCTTTCTTTCCTTCCTTCTTTTTTAAGATTTATTACACACACACACACACACACACACACACACAGTAGCTGTTCAGATACACAAGAGAGGACATCAGATCCTATTACACATGGTTGTGAGCTACCATATAGTTGCTGGGAATTGAACCCAGGACCTTTGGAAGAGCAGTCAGCACTCTTAACCACTGAGCCATCACTCTATCATCACTCCTGAGAAAGTTTTCTTTCCTTTCTTTTTTTTTTTTTATTATATATTCTTTATTTACATTTCAAATGTTTTCCCCTTTCCAGGTCTCCCCTTTGCAAACCCCCTATCCCATCCCACCTCCCCTGCCTCTATGAGAGTATTCCCCCCACCCACGCACCTACTCCAGTGTACCCTTTCTGATATTCCACTATACTGGGACATCTAACACTCTCAGACACAAGGACTTCTCCTCCCACTGATGGCCAACAAGGCCCTCCTCTGCCACATATGTGGCCAGCACCATGGGTCCCTCCATATGTATTCTTTGGTTGGTGGTCCAGTCTCTGGGAGCACTGGCATGCCTGACCAGTTGACACTGTTGCTCCCTCCCCATGGGGCTGCAAATTCCCTCA
The DNA here is from genome assembly GCA_019843965.1 of Rhynchomys soricoides. Classification (NCBI taxonomy): domain Eukaryota; kingdom Metazoa; phylum Chordata; class Mammalia; order Rodentia; family Muridae; genus Rhynchomys; species Rhynchomys soricoides. The sequence continues at coordinate 4,557,803 of JADRCH010000169.1, read as the reverse complement.
GTTCCTTCAGTCCCTTCTCCAACTCCTCCATCCAGGACCCCACCCACGCTCAGTCTAACAGTGGCTGTGAATTGAATCATGGGTGTTCCGAACTTTTGGGCTAATATCCGCTTATCAGTGAGTACATACCGTGTTTGTTCTTTTGTGACTGAGTTACCTGGCTCAGGATGATATTTTGAGGTTCCATCCATTTGCCTGCGAAATTCATGAAGTCATTGTTTTTAATAACTGACTAGTATTCCATTGTGTAAATGTACCACATTTTCTGTATCCATTCATTTGTTGAGGGACACCTGGGTTGTTTCCAGCTTCTGGCTATTATAAATATGGCTGGTATGAACACAGTGGAGCATGTGTCCTTATTATATGTTGAAGCATCTTCTGGATATATGCCCAGGAGTGGAATAGCTGGGTCCTCAGGTAGTATTATGTCCAATTTTCTGATGGTCCGCCAAACTGATTTCCAGAGTGGTTGTACCAGCTTGCATTCCCACCAGCAATGGAGGAGTGTTCCTATTTCTCCACATCCTCGCCAACATCTGCTGTCACCTGAGTTTTTGATCTTAGCCATTCTGACTGGTGTGAGGTAGAATCTCAGAGTTGTTTTGATTTGCATTTCCCTGATGACTAAGGATGTTGAATATTTCTTTAGGTGCTTCTCAGCCATTTGAGCTTCCTCAGTTGAGAATTCTCTGTTTAGCTCTGTTCCCATTTTTTGATAGGGTTATTTGGTTCTCTGAAGTCTAACTTCTTGAATTCTTTGTATGTATTGGATGTTAGCCCTCTATCGGTTGTAGGATTGGTAAAGATCTTTTCCCAATCTGTTGGTTGCTGTTTTGTCCTATTGACAGTGTCCTTTGCCTTACAGAAGCTTTGCAATTTTATGAGGTCCCATTTGTTGATTCTTGATCTTAGAGCATAAGCCATTGGTGTTCTGTTCAGGAACTTTTCCCCTATGTCTAAGTGTTCTAGAATTTTCTCCACTTTCTCTTCTATTATATTCAGTGTATCTGGTTTTATGTGGAGGTCCTTGATCCACTTGGACTTGAGCTTTGTACAAGGAGATAGGAATGGATCAATTTGCGTTCTTCTACATGTAGACTGCCAGTTGAACCAGCACCATTCGTTGAAGATGTTGTCTTTTTTCCACTGGATGGTTTTAGCTCCTTTGTCAAAGATCAAGTGACCATAAGTGTGTGGGTTCATTTCTGGGTCTTCAACTCTATTCCATTGATCTACCTGCCTGTCATTGTACCAATTCCATGCAGTTTTTTATCACTACTGCTCTGTAGTACAGCTTGAAGTTAGGGAGGCTGATTCCCTCAGAAGTCCTTTTATTGTTGAGAATCGTTTTTGTTATCCTGGGTTTTTTGTTATTCCAAATGAATTTGAGAATTGCTCTTTCTAAGCCTATGAAGAATTGAGTTGGAATTTTGATGAGGATTGCATTGAATCTGTGGGTTGCTTTCAGCAAATGGCCATTTTTACTATGTTAATCCTGCCAATCTATGAGCATGGGAGATCTTTCTATCTTCTGAGGTCTTCTTCGATTTCTTTCTTCAGAGACTTGAAGTTCTTGTCATACAGATCTTTCACTTGTTTCGTTAGAGTCACACCAAGATACTTTATATTGTTTGTGACTATTGTGAAGGGTGTAATTTCTCTAATTTCTTTCTCTGCCTGTTCATCCTTTGAGTATAGGAAGGCTACTGATTTGTTTGAGTTAATTTTATATCTGGCCACTTTGCTGAAGCTGTTTATCAGCTGTAGAAGTTCTCTGGTGGAGTTTTTCGGGTCACTTAAGTATACCATCATTTCATCTGCAAATAACGATATTTTGATTTTTTTCCTTTCCAGTTTGTATCCCCTTGACCTCCTTTTGTTGTCTAATTGCTCTAGCTAGAACTTCAAGTACTATATCGAATAGATAGGGAGAGAGTGGACAGCCTTGTCTAGTCCCTGATTTTAGTGAGAATGCTTCTAGTTTCTCTCCATTTAGTTTGATGTTGGCTACTGGTTTGCTGTATATTGTTTTTGCTATGTTTAGGTATGGTCCTTGAATTCCTGATCTCTCTAAGATTTTTATCATGAAGGGATATTGAATTTTGTCAAATACTTTTTCAGCATCTAATGAAATGACTGGGTGGTTTTTTTTTTTCCTTGAGTTTGTTTGTGTAGTGGATTACATTGATGGATTTCCTGGTATTGAATCATCCCTGCATCCCTGGGATGAAGCCTATTTGATCATGATGAATGATCATTTTGATGTGTTCTTTCTTGGATTTTGTTTTCGAGAATTTTATTGAGTATTTTTGCATCAATATTTATAAGGAAAATTGGTCTGAAGTTTTCTTTCTTTGTTGGGTCTTTGTGAGGTTTTGGTATCAGTGTAAATGTGGCCTCATAGAATGAATTGGGTAGTGTTCCTCCTGTTTCTATTTTGTAGAATAGTTTGAAGAGTATTGGGATTATGTCGTCTTTGAAGGTCTGATAGAATTCTGCACTAAAACCATTTGCTCCTGGGCTTTTTTTTGGTTGGGAGACTTTTAATGACTGCTTCTATTTCTCTAGGGGTTATGGGACTGTTTAGACGGTTTATCTGATCCTGACTTAACTTTGGTATTTGGTATCTGCCTAGAAAATTGTCCATTTCATCCAGATTTTCCAATTTTGTTGAGTGTAGGCTTTTGTAGTAGGATCTGGTGATTTTTTTGAATTTCCTGAGATTCTGTTGTTATATCTCCCTTTTCATTTCTGATTTTGTTAATTTGCATACTGTCTCTGTGCCCTCTGGTTAGTCTTGCTAAGGGTTTATCTATCTTGATTTTCTCAAAGAACCAGCTCCTGGTTTTGTTGATTCTTTGTATAGTTCTTTTTGTTTCTAGTGGTTGATCTTAGCCCTGAGTTTGATTATTTCCTGCCTTCTACTCCCAGAGTTTTCTTAATGTAGGCCGTTTAACTTGGAGTGGCTTTTTATTAAACAGTAAATGTGTCAGAAAGCTCCAGTGTGGACTTTGTTTTCATTTCTTTAGAAAGAAACTATTTCTAATTGTTATTTTCTTTATTATGTGTTTTTTTAACTTCAAGCATTTGCTACTGATAGTAATTACCAGAAAGTATATAGAAAAATTATCGTTCTTTTATCTCTCAGTTACTTAGTTCTAGTTCTAGTGAAGATCACTCTTGGTAGCTGCTTTTGTTTGGGTATTTTGAGATAGAATTTCACTAGCCTAGTCTCAAACTCCTGATCTTCCTTCCTCGGTTTCCTAAAAGATGTCATTACAGGAATGTGGCATCATGCCTGAATCGGTATTTGAATATAAGCACAAACAAACATATCATCTTTTCTTTGGTTAGGTTATATAACTCCATTATTTATTAGAATATTTTGGAGGTATTCCATATTTGGTTTACATAAAGCTGCCTCACTTTTTTTTTCTTCTTTCCTTTGGTTTTTTGAGACAGGGCTTCTCTGTATAGCCCTGGCTGTCCTGGAACTCACTCTGTAGACCAGGCTGGCCTCGAGCTCAGAAATCCACCCGCCTCTGCTTCCCAAGTGCTGGGATTAAACGTGTGCGCCACCACTGCCTGTCTCTGCCTCACTTTTTAAAAGGATTACATCATATTCTGTTGCACAGCCAATCCTACTTTATCTAGTGAGTCCCATTCATTGTGGTTTGCCTCTTGCCACGCTGTAGTACAGAAAGCTGTAGCAGGACATCGTGATACATGCCTGTAATGCCAGCACTCAGGAAGCAAAGGTAGGACCATTATCTGTTGGAAGCTAGCTTGGATTTCATACTCTATCTCAGGTAAACAGAGCAATAAATAAGCAGAGCTGTAACAAATATATTTGTATGTGTGCCATTTTGTACATGAGTATACTATACACATAAAACTGTTGGTCCAAAGGGTATGTCCACTTTTCAATTTGATAGCAGAAACCACATTTTTCAAAGTAAACACCTTCTAGCAAAAGGTATGAGTGCTCGCCTCAAAGCACCATGGTTAAAATAGGAACAAAAAAACCCTCTGTGGCATACATATGGTTACAATTAGTTCTTAGGATTTTCTGATAATTATAACTTTCCTCCTTCCCATTGTTATTTCATATTTCAGTTCTTTCATTCTTCTTCTTGTATCTGCTTATACTTTCAGAAGAATGTTCATTAATGCTAATACTGATGATGTGGAACATAATTGTCCCATCCTGGATCTAATGAGAGGGATCTTAATTTGTTCTCACAAAAAAAAAAAAATGTTAAAACACCAAAGAACAAGGCTTGCAATTGAAATGAGACACATTAATTTTGTCACATTAAAAGCAGTGTGCATTTATTTCCCCACTACTGAGAGCTGTCAGTTAGAAAGGGTCCACATTCAGAATCCACAGAAGAATCGGATCATTGAAACAACTCTTTCAGTCTAAGAATGTATGCAGGAAATTACTGTGTGTCCTCATTGAGCAAGCATTATGTTCTTGGTCATAACATAGTAGCCTTCTGAATTTATTTATTTATTTATTTGCTGGCTCCTAGGTAATAGGTTTTTGGTTGTTTTTTTTTTTTTTTTTTTAATTTGGGTATTACATTTCATTCTAGTTAGGTATTCTAAAAAGAAACTTATTAATAAACTATTTAACCAGATACAAAAGCATAATAGTATGAATGGATAAATCATCAGATGAGAAAGTCTAGTGAACACATAAAATGCTAATGATGAGGGAAACCATCTCTCCACTGAAAGAGAGCCTGAAGGAGAAAACCCAAGGCATCCTAAGTGAGCTGGACAGAGAGTAAAGATGTTTACATCAGCCTATTGATTTTAGTCAAGGGAAGAAAGTCGTTGCTTCTAATAACAGCTCATGGAAGAATGCCAGATTGCCCAAGAGAGTGGGCAGATTATGTACAAAACTGTCTTTAAATTGTATCTTAATTCAATGCACTTGTCCTGCACCAAGAAGAGAATAAGAGCCAGTTTTCTTATGGAAAACCTTTAGTGGATGAAGGGAAAGAGGTTGGCTTTGACCTGTGGCCATTGCCTCATACACTCTTCATCCCGAGAAATGCCTTTTCATTCCTCCTTTGGTTGGAATGAATTCTCCAGCCCAAGGTTGATAACTCAGACAGAAGAGATACACCTGGCACCTGGGAGGTGTCTTTGTTGAAACCTGGGGCTTCCCTGCACCCAGGCAGTGTGTGAGCAAGTACATACAAATTCAAGTCGTAGGTATGGGAGAAGCAGCCTTCCAGAAGCCCTTTCCTTTAAGGCACTGTACAATCAACTTTCCATTTTCTCACGGGAAAAGGAACCTGAACCTGAAAAATCCTTGGATGCTCTCAAATGTCTTGGGTGTCTACCGACGTGAACAGGACTCGCTCTGGCTTTTATTTGTTTAAATGCTTGAGTTTAGCAATGATATCACCAGAAGCTATTAAGCTAAATATGAGATGAGATAATTTACAGGCTTTATTAACAGATGACACTGAACATGCTCTGTGTCTGCATCTCATTATGTGGGTGACTTTGGAAAAGCTTCTATAGTGATACTGGGCCTCAGTTTTCTCATCTCAGAAAATGATTGTTATGAAAATAGCTTCCCCGGTGACCTCATTGGGCAGTTGTGTAAGGATCAAATGAAATAATGAATATATGCTACAGTAACACTACTCTCCAGGCTCCAAGAGTATTGCAAAAGCCACTTGTGAAAAATATCTCTGCTCACTATGACAGCTCAGGCCAATTCTAGGGCCAACTGGGGAGAACTACAATTTTTTTTTTTTCAAAGCAAGAATAAAGAAATAATTTCCTTTCTAGAGATGTCTTGTAAGAGTCTGAAAGGGAAAGGCTGCAAAACTGAGCTTTCTCACACGTGCTGAATCCCAGCTAGCTATCAACTAGAATGTAAGAATCTCCTAATGGGCAAGATTGTTAGCTGAATAGAAAGTTCCTACCCAGAATAGAAAGGGGTGTTTACTTCTATAACCATGGATGTAGAGAAGGGCCCTTGACTAACATGAGGAAGAAAGAAACAGCACACTTTTAACAAGTAAGTATTCAAAACTTGATGGCTGCAAAATGTTTGTTAAAGGCATGAACTCAGGAGCCAGATTATATGGATTTGATTCTCAGCATCTGTCACTTAGCAAGTATAGGACCTTAGGCAAATTCCATAGGTTCCCTGTGGTTAGTTTCTTTGACTATACACTGAGGAGGGTTGCAATGATGCCTTCTCTCCAGAATCTCTATGGAGATTTAATTAGTTCATATTTACAAAACACTTGGAACTGTGCACACGCAAGTTCTGCATAAGGATTTATTAATTTTATTTGTCGGATGCTAGCTAGTCTTACAGACTCTGGAGTGAGGCATCTATGCTTGCTTGTTAAAGAAAATATACACATCCATGGCCTTTATCCCAAATACAAGGTGTAAAGGGTCTTTGAATTTACAGACCTTACTGTAAATCTTTCAGAGACATTTGTAGCATTTATTGTAAAAGCTACATCTAAGTATTTCACAAATGCTTTCTTTAGACAACATCAAGTCAGTTTGGAAATTGGGGATATCAGACCTGATCTCAGTTTAGACAGACCATTTAACTCTCCATGCCTCTGCCACTTTCTGAAGAAATGCAATAAAAGATGCTGGCTTGACAAGGATGTCATAAGATGAAAATGAGATAACATTTGTGAATTCTGAGTGTTTGCCAGGAGAGGCGCCACCTAATGCAAATGTTAATTATTAACATCATCTCATATCCCGCTGGAGGCTGCTTTACACACCATTATCCTATTAAATGACTAAAGCCAATCTTAGAAATTACAGTGTTGGGGGTTGGATCATTAGGACCATGGTGCCAGGCGGCCTCTGGAAGGGAAGTGGTTGGGAAGGCGCCACAGGCCTGCTGGGTTCAAACTCACACCGAGCAGTACTAACTCATTCTGTTTGGGTCTAGCCTGAGAGGCAAGTCTGAGCACTTTCCCAAATATGGCTCCCTCGGGTTCCGGCCAGTGATGCTAATTCACCGGAATATAGCCAGAAGCTTTGGGTAGTGAGTTTCCTACCTGGAGTAGCCACTTACACTGCTCCACATGCAGTAGACCTCTATGACTTTAATATTATGATTATGCTACATTTTTCTGGGATGAGTAGTAGCTGACAGATGATTGAGGAAATTAATAAGCTGAGATATGTGTCTTCCTAAAAATTTCTACCACTTCTGGAGGGCAGAATCTCCAAAAATTGCTACAGAGGAAATAGTACAGGGCACCAGGTGATTTTAGGTGATGCACAGATAAATATTTTATGCACATATATAGATGAGTATGTGTGTATCTGAAAGCTAAATATAGTACCCAAAACTATGTATTCATAGATAAAATTGCTTGGCTTCAAGTTTGCACTTACAGTGAAAAAACAGTTTAAGAAATCAGGTATTAACAATAGTAGAGATGATAGCTAAAGTTAAGGGTGCAGCATCTTGGCATAACGAGAGCATCCATTTTGTTTTCAAATCTCTGAGTGTGGGATTTAGACCCTGGAGCAGAAGTTGGAGGAAATGATTTCTTCCATCTGGACCAATTGCCACTGTTTGCAAAAGACTTTTACATGCTTTCGGTTGTTTTCAGGTCAAGCACAGTTGTTGCTGTTTAATAGATGGAGAAACAGATTTACAGACTTTGAAAGATTGTGCAATAGCAAGCTGGCAAGGAGGCTTAAACTACATATGCTGTAATGCTGTTTATGGAAAGGAATCATATAATGGTTTCCACAAAGTAGAGAACGGTTTGCTGAAACCATTGGCCCACTTAACTCTTTGTCCACCCACATATCTCTTCATGGACCTGTGTTTTCAGGCAGTAGAAGGCAGGGAGAGAATGTGGCTCCAGGGAAGCTCAGTCTTGGCCTGAATCCTGGAGGGGGCCATGAAGTATTAACACAGCATTACCATTTGCTGAGGCCAGGGGTTCAGGCTTTTCTACATGTATCTGTGGCTGCCCCTACGAGCTTCCAGAGTGAGGTGGCTGCTCTAATTGCACTGGGAAGGTTTCCCAGAAGCAGGGACATTTGTTAAGTCTTTGGTGGGCTACGTTTAAAACAGCTGGGAGAGAGTTCACTAGCCCGTTGAATGGGATTTGGGAAGGATCACTACAACATCAGCTCAATCCTGAGCATAGTTACACTGTCAGTCAATTGCTATCCACAGCATGTACACACACACACACACACACACACACACACACACACACACACACACGACATGGCAGATTTCAAGGAGTAGCAATTTGAGAAAATACATAAAAGCCCCTTCTCAAATAACTGAAGATTTAAAGGTAATATTTTAAGATCAAACACACAGAAAAAATATGAAAACAGATGTACGTAGACATACATAAATATGAAAAATATAATGTGTTTAAACATAGGTGTAATTATAAACACTTTGGAAAAAATCATTTTGCCTGAGAAAATGGAAAAACAAAGGGTTCAGAAAATAAATTCTGCTTGCACAGAGCCTATTCCCTTGGGCTTTGTCACAAGAAGGAAGCAAGAAGTTTCAAGAAATAGCAGGCTGTTCTCCTGGCATATTCCTACCCTGTTCTGAAACAACCTGAGCTAAGAAGTGGGTTTCATCAAGGCTGGAAGTATAAATTTTGCTAAATATGAATATGAAGGGAAGTAGGGCAGGCAACCTTTGTTGTATAAAACAATGGTCATGTTTAACCTTTAAAAAAATAGAGATGGGTATTTTACTTATTCTCATTACTGAAGGATGTTGATTGCATACTTTCCCCTTAAGATGAGAGACACATTAATATCAATATTTGAGGCAAGTTACAGAGATGAGAAAGAAAGCAGAAGTTCAAGGTAGATGTAGCCTGTTTGATTTCTTCTCATAGCACCTTAGAGATGTCATCCCAAAGCTATTAATATAACTGAGAGTTTTACATAACAGAAAGTGCAGGCACCTCAGATCTCCTTCTGCATGACAAATATTTAATTGGAAAAATAATAGGATGGAAATGAAATTGATATTTACTGTAACTGGAACAGAAGCTTGTCCTAGAGAAAGAAATTCAGTTTTTGCTCACCAAAGGCCAAACACAAAAGAGACTCCTAAATTAAAGCTGGAATGATATAAACTACATCATCCATGCCTATAATTGAGGTGGAATCTCTCTCTCTCTCTCTCTCTCTCTCTCTCTCTCTCTCGCTTTCTCTCTCTCTCTCTCACACACACACACACTTACTCCATATCTCAACATATAATAGAAACAGAATGTGATATATAATCTTAGAGTTCTTAGGTTAAGAAAGTCCATATTACTTAACTTGTTTTAAGAAAGAAGGTTCTCTAAATATTGCATGTTAATCATATTAGATAAAATATATGCCAAATTAACATGCAGTCCTATTCTGCATCGCATTAACAACCTAATTATAGCCGCAAAAAATTTAGTGTGGAACATATGCTAAAATATGATAATTGATATTGTTCGGTTTGGGAAAAACAAGTTGTATTTCCCAGTGTCTCTTTTAGCCATTGTTGATCTGTTGCCTTCGGTGCTGAGTCAGAGGCCGTAAGGCTCATCCTCATCACAGACTGTGACAACTATAGCAAGTCCTCCTGCTGGCATTTGCTTGTAGACTTTCGTTTTCTTTAACAGGAAACCTTGTCATGAAAAAGTAAATAAAGTTTCCCAGAAGTTGGGACCCTGAATTTTTTGTTCATCTCAGTCCATCTCTGGGTGCCATGTCCCAAGATTCTGAGTTTCTTTCACATGATGTAAGACAATTGCTAAGGTGCCCCATGCTAAAGGACAGGATCCAGTTGTCTGGGTCCAGTGCTCACAGGCAGGAATACTTGCCTTTCTGGATGGATATTCACAATTTGGTGCTCTGTTGTGAACCCAGTGTCTGGCACAGGAAAAGGAGTGGAACCAGGGAATGAGGGCACTGAATGGGCTTTGACCCAAGAGCCACAGCCCTCAGCAACTTCTTAGTCACACCAGCAGCACTGCCTGTCTTCAGTGGTCACAGCGGAGAGGCTCTCCTCTGTGTTAGACTGCATGTGAATATGACTTCAAATTTACTGACCTTTAGCAAAGTATTCAGTTTCTGTAAATCTGTAAAATGACACTACGGATAGGGTTGGACAGTATCTACCTTATAGTCTGTGGTAAAGATTCACTGATACTCTGTTAACTAATATTTATCTATTTGCTCATCTCGTGACAAATCCTATTTCAAGAGCTATAACCCTAAATCTTAAATACAATCTCACATGAATTATTTCAGATTTAATATACATTACACAGAATAAGGTCTTTAAAATAATATTAGTCATTCCAGTTATAATCCAGTTAGTATTAAAAGTTTAATCCTTTTCTACTTTTAAACAACAAAATTAATCTCATTTGGATTTTTGTTGAAAAAAATTGAAATATTTCAGAAAAAAATAGCATGGAAATTTTTTAAGTGGGTCTGGTTGTAGTTGTATATCTCTGCCAGTTTGGTAACCACTTAACAGTGTATCTAAGCCAGGCAGTGGTGGCACACACCTTTAATCCCAGCACTTGGGAGGCAGAGACAGGCGGATTTCTGAGTTCGAGGCCAGCCTGGTCTACAGAGTGAGTTCCAGGACAGCCAGGGCTATACAGAGAAACCCTGTCTCGAAAAACAACAACAACAAAAAAAATCTGTATCTAAAACAGATGACCAATACAACTGGCTAAAATCTGAACGGCATATCTGTAGGTTTTTCTGATTAAAAAGCAAACATATAAGTTTTTCTCTGAGATGACATCCAAAAGTAGACAGTCCTGTATTACTTGTGACTGTGAACTTCATCACACCGTAATTGATACTGAGTTTACTCCACAGCTGCTGCTTCCAGCAGTTCATCCTTGCAAAATTTTTACTACTTCAAGGACCAAGTGATGAGGATCATCATTAGCATTATTATCTGTGAACTGTTGGCCTTCGAACTGGCACACAGTAGGTCTTCGTATGATCCATTAGCATTATTATCTGTGAACTGTTGGCCTTTGAACTGACACACAGTAGGTCTTCGTATGATCCAAATGCATAGGGACTATCTCTTGTGTAATTGCACAATTCAGCCTGTAATCACCCTACCAGATTTTGTCTTAGTTTGGAACTGATCAAGAGGTTGGGCAGAGAGAGCCCATCTTGGCTGTTTTAAAGAAGCAAAGGAACTGCACAGAATTGGCCTAGCATGTTCTGTTTTTTAGCTACAGGGTCCGCATAAAATAAAGTTTACCATGTACCACATTTTGTTCTTCCTGTCTGTTCCAAGACAGATGAAATGACACTGAATATCCATCAATAATGGCTGCATGGTGACAGCATGGTCATTCATGTCTTGTGCTTGATGTCAGCACATTTCCAGGTTTCTCGTCACCTTTAGATGAGGACTCATGGGGTCAGGATCATGTGTAAAATTAAATGGAAGTAAAATTAAATGCCATATCAATCCATCTAGTTTTCATGTTTCAAGTATCATGCAAGAGATACTTATTTATATAACACAGACAGGATTCAGACTCAAAATCCTCCTGTCTCAGTCTCCCACGTGCTGGGATTACATGCATGCATCACCATGACTGACTGCAAATTCATTCATTATTCCACGCATTATTGTTTGCTGAGTTTCTAATGCTGTCCTAGGCTCTGGGACTCGAAAAGAACATGGGCTACAGTGGAAGGTGTGGATGTGTATGTTATTCTTGGTAGATCTGAAGATCTGTAAACCTGGGCATCAGAGAGGAATCCTCTGCTCCAGGTGCACTTGAACGACAAAATGATCTTATAGCTGGTACTATATGGGAGAAGATCCTAGCAAGTCTCTTTCTTTCTGTCCTTATTGATAATGTCCCAAATCAAACCCAAATTACTTCAAAACAGAATGACTGCCAGAAATGGGCTTCTAACTGTCTCCTTACCTTCATTCCATCCTTTCAAATCCATTCTTACAACAGCTAGGGTGAAAACACACGCCAGGCAATTTCTTCATATTGACCCTTTTGCCTTGAGAAGCACAGAGAGGCTCATGAGGAAGGCCTCCCAGAGCCAGCTCTGTCTGTATCTTTGAGAACTTCAGCCATACTTCATACTTGGCAAAGCACACTTCTTCCCTGTACATCATCATACCTCAGCTCTCTGATTCTTTATTTTACTCTGGGTTCCCTTAGCAGTCTGTGGGTTACATTTACATCCAAAGCCTCAGTTCATGAAAAGCGGATGATCTAGCTCAGTGGATTCCTGTGGGAGGTAATCAATGAATTTCAGAACACACACACACACACACACACACCTGGGAACATATAGAAAGTCTTCAATATATTTAACTATTATCATTATTATTTATTTCTAAGATATTATCAGGCATAACCACGACAAGTTTTCCTTTTCTTCCCTCCAATTTTACAAGGTTAAGGATCCTCGCAAGTGATCCTTGACCCGGGTGTTACATGAGCAATCAAAGAGTTGCTTAATACTGTGACTCTCTTACCTAAAGATAGGAACTCTGTTGTTGGACATTCCTGAATTCAGCATCTGATATTGTGCACAGTACCAACTGAGTACTGTGTTTGGTTTTGTGCAATGAGCGAACAGAGCCTTGAAAAGGTGATGGAGACAAGAAGGCTCTTGCTTGCTTGTGGTCTATGGAAGGGTGGTTTCTGAAGCCGCCACTGGGCATCCATGTGAGGTGATAGACTCACAAAGGGTCAGGTACCCTAGTTCGTGACCAGGTGGTTAGACCAGAGAATTCTATCAAAAGAGCTGGACAATAGGTTGCAGGCTTATGCACAGGGCAGTAAACCTATGATTTCCAAGGCAGCATCTGCTTCTGGTCCCTGGATTCATCCTCTCTAGTATTGAGACAAAAGGAAAGAAACAGAATAATTTATCATGATGAAAAGGCAGTCATAAAGCCTGGAACTCAGTAGATCATTTTCTACTCCATTGACATCTTTCTGATTTGAAATATTGAAGAAAGGATGTCTTCATTTTTGGAAAATTTCACCTTGGTAACCCATGTTGAAATCATCATCTTGTTGATATGCTCTGCATCATACATGATGAAAGAAAGCTGTGAAATATGGACGTCTGGAGTTGCCAGCCTTAGTCCTAACCACATAGAATAGAGCTTATTGAGAAATGAAATATAAAATCAATGGACAAAATCCTCCTTTTTTTTATGAGCTATAAAACCTACAGGCATGCTTGATGGGCAAGCTTGGTTGGGAGCCTTCTCCATGTGATCAATAGAAGGAAAACAAAGTCTGACACACAGAAAGGCAGGAAGTTTGGAGCCTGCCTCATGGTTATTGTTACTAGGGAAACCAGTTCTTTAGTATTCATGTGTTCTGCTGCTGGCATCTAGGGATGTCTGAGGCCAGGGAAGCATCCGAGGTGGCACAAGGGGAAAGAAGGAATGAAAAACTACAAAGACAAATAGGCAAGCTGTTTAAGAGGGTGTCAGGGATTTCGCCCTTAATGAGTTTCCTAGTGGCGTTCACAGGAGATCATGGTAGCCAGCATCAAATGAATCCATGTGTGACCAGACCTTGTCCTCACTGCTTTGGGTTGCCATAGCCATATTCACTCACTGTCCACTCAGAGGGAAAAAAAGCTCCTCTGGGGACAAAGATTTTTTAAAATCTAGTTTTGCTTTTAAAACAAACACTGCTTAATGCAAAATGCCCCATATATTTAGGTCATTTTATTCTTATTCTGAAGTGCCTTCAGTAGATTCAAATGCATCCTTAGTGACCTCATGAGTGATGCTTTCTCTGCCAGAAAATAGAAGCATCTATCACTTCATGAATATTACTCCTAATATATGAAAGTAAGCAATTTGACAGAAATCAGAATACCAAGAGTACAACTTGTAATTTCACTCAGCATCCCACTCAGTAGGTTGATGGTCAAATGATGAGTGGTAAAGGCAAAAGAATGTGGGAGATCCAAGCCAGGGTATTGAGAGCCCCAAGTCACAGACCAAAGATTATCTCAGTAAAAGAAAAGAAATACAAGGAATCGGGCAAGCTAGATAATCCACTTCTCACTTCTGTGTTAGATCCTTGCACTATAACAAAATATCCAATAAATTGATTAATTCACTAATTATCAAAATTAAAGGAGAACATTTTAGTTTGGTAAAATTCATCAGAATCGAGTATTCACTTAGTTCCATTGTTTTGTTCATATTTGGTAGTGCAGGCCATCATCCATGGAGCAAGTGGCTCACTGATATTAGAGTGTATTAGACAGTTATTAGGGGAAAGGGTTGGGGGAAGGAATAGTGACAAAATATATATCTTTGAAGGAAGGCATACTGCCAGTAGCCTACTTCTTTTAGTTAGGTTCCTCCTCTTAAAATCTTGTTCATTATAAAGTTATCAATGGTTTGTGCTTATTGATAAAAAGTAAGTATCTCCATGATCCAATCACATGCCAATAATGTCACCAGCTGGGGGCAAAACCTTCAACAGTTATAGCTTTTGAAGGGACAGATTTCCAAACCTTAAACCCACCCACCCACCCACACACACACCCTCTCACCAATCATTAGAAAAATACTCAATGATATTTGTAATCAAGATTGTGCCTGACTAGAGATTTTCCTACTACAAATCTGGTAAAGTGGACAGCTAAACTAAATTATCTAAACTAAAAAGATTGTTGAGGGAAAGTGATAGTGCCCTTGTCTCTTCATCTGTGGTCTGGAGGCCAAGAAATCACTAAAGGTGAGGTTGTTAACTTTGACTTTCTTAGAAGTATGAATTTTCCCTGGCTATTCAAATCCAAGAATTTCAGTTAGCAGCAGCAGCAGCAGCAACACTCTATTCTAAATATTTTATTTCCAGTAAGTGGAAAACAAAACAATAACAAAATATGCAACCACCTTTGTGGAGCGGTCCCTGTAATATCCCATTCACCTCATAACAGCAGCAAGAAAAATACCTGTTGCCATTGGTGATACTAGCAATGATATTGTTGATACCCAGGAGTGAAAATTGGGAAGAAACTGCGAGTCAGAACTTGACCTGAATCAGCAAGAGGCTTTGTCACTGTAGCCCACAGTCCTGCTTCCTCTTTTCACGCTGGTTCTTTGACTCTTCAAGAGAAATGATCTCTGGAATCTACCATGCCTGAGTATCAATCAAAACTTTATGGATTTACACATCACCAGTGGGGAAGAGGAACCAGCACAGTACAGAGCTGAAGGACTCCCCTGGAACGGGATGGGTACTCAGCCCTTGGAACAAGGACAGTGTTAACCAAAGAGCTCTGAACGTTGATCCCAAGCTCACAGCTCCCTCCAAAGCTTTGTCATTCCATCATTTCTTTTCTGGTCCAAAATACTGTATGTTTGGGTTACTCAAGAATCGCTCGTGTTTTCTGTACAATTCGTTTAATTAGTATAAATTATTCACTGGATCAAAAACATACACAAGATCTCTGCATTTTACTCCTCAGGGTAACTTTACTCTCCCCAAGGGGTCAAACAATGGGATTTGTGTTTGAATAAATAATGGGAACCAAGTCTTAGACTTGAGGAATGAGTCCCATGTAACACTTATTTTTAAACATAATTACTATCTTGGGGGAAGAGGGACAGATAGAAAATGGTTTAAGGGACAGAAGAACAAGTAACACATTTTTATGAACTCTAAGATACAGTCTAAATATAGAAACAGATACTCCAAACGTCTTTTAAGGGTGACTGTGTCCTTCCCTTGCATCATCCCTATGTTCAAAGACACCTGTTATTTATTTATTCATTTATTTATTTATTTATTTATTCATTTTACATCCTGATTGCAGCCGCCTCCTCTAAGTCCCCCACACATACACAGCCCCTTCCCCCATACATGGGCTGAACCTAGACACAGTGTTATTTATCAGTCAGCAAATAAATATCTCTGTACACCTAGAGTTTTATCACACAGGGAGGATTTATTTCTCACTATCCTTGTATAGGCTACAAAACTCACATTCCCTAGTATCAACACCTGATAGATAAGGGATTTCATTGCCTTGGAAGGGGTGGAGCCAAGCACTTGATTGTCTGTTGAGAAAGATGCTATATTAGTTCCCTGTGAAATATTAATAGCTGCTTCATTTAACTCTCTGGCAATCAGTGTTTTCAAGAATTACTATTGTAAGCTCTTTGCCTAGTGAAAGGCAAATCCAGGCATTGTTAGCAAGTCTCAGAGACTAGTGATGGAACAAGTATTGTTTGTAAAGAATTGCCTTCCCTTGGGGACAGTGACTACTTGGTTCTGGGAATCAGGAAGCCAGTGAAGG
This sequence comes from Rhynchomys soricoides, assembly GCA_019843965.1. Lineage (NCBI taxonomy): Eukaryota > Metazoa > Chordata > Mammalia > Rodentia > Muridae > Rhynchomys > Rhynchomys soricoides. The sequence continues at coordinate 4,541,459 of JADRCH010000169.1, read as the reverse complement.
GCAGAGGGTAAAAGTCCCCTGTGGAACACTTTGCTGCAAGTGAGGCAAATGGGACACCAGGCAGTTAGCACTTCTGGACTCAAGAGCCATAGGTGGGCAAAGGTTTCCTAGGTGCTTATGAGGGATAATAATATCCAATTGCAGATAATTTCAACAACTTGAGACATAACTCAAAGAAGTACAAGAAAATCTCCATCTATTTTTTTTTCTCATCAGTCTGCCAAGGTTTCTTGATGGGTAATCATGTACACTGTTGTTCAATGGGCTGTGTGATGCTGTAAATTAACTAATCTGCAAAAATTCTTCAAAATTCTGCTCATTGAGTGGCTGAGGCTACTTCCCCTCTCATCTCTCATTGAACATTGGGCTGGTCTTAGTGACTCAGTTCTAATTTTTTAAGCATAAATAAGTAGATCTTGGAGAGAGAGGGAAAGAATAAAAAATAATTCTATGTGGTGTTTAAGGCCAGTTATTAAAGACATTGAAGCTATCCTATTTTTTTAGGGGATAGAGAGGCTCCCTGTAAGATTGTCAGGAAACGGAGTTTTCAAGTGATCTTTCTCCCTACCCCAACTGTCAATCAATACTATTACAGAGTTTGAACAAAATGAGGAGGGGCTTCAGACCCCAATTCCTCTGAGGACTCATTCAACCACAATATAGGGGTACACTAATAGAAAAGAAAAGATAATAGAGGAAGAAACCAAGAGCCTAGAACATGGAGCTGGAAGCCACGGGATTACTGACCTCTCATCAAGGAGCAGGCAATGCCCCTTGTGGACTTCAGAACGGTCACACATTACTAATTACTTACATGTGCTCTGTTTCTGAAACATCTGTTTAGGTTGCCCTATAATGACTCTTTCAAAGTGTGTTAATTGTGGAGCAAATACAAGGACCTGTACCAGAGGAGCGTCAGGTATAGCCCTTTTACTAGATTTACATGAGATGCCAGACCCCAAGCCAGAGACAGATACATAACAGGTACTATATTAGGGACCTTGTGTGTTATGGGGTGTGATGGGTGATTTTTTTATTGTCAACTTCATACAAGTTAGAGTTAACACAGAAAGAGGAAACCTCAGTTGGTGAATTTCCCAGATCAGAATGGCCAGTGATCAAGTCTATAAGAGACTGTCTTGAACGATGACTGATTTGGGAAGGCCCAGTCCACTGAGGGCTGCAGCATCCCTAGGCAGGTAGGTCTGCATCATACAAGAAAGCTATCTGAATAAGCTGGTGAGTGGGTCAATATGTCCCATTCCTCTGTGATTTCTGCTTCAATTCCTGCTAGAGTTCTTACTCTGACTTCCCTCAATGGTAGATTGTGGCCTGGAAATATAGGCTGAAACAATCCCCTTTCTTCTCAGATTAGTTTTTTGGTTAGTGTTTTATCACAGCAACAGAAAACAAAGCATAGTGCAGGGTAGACATGGCTTTTGATCAATATTGATCAACCTATATATCTTTGTAATATGACAACAATTCCTATTAAAAGATAAGGTTTAATTCTCTTTTCTTTAAAGATAGACTGGCCATGGTGATTTCTAACAACCTGGATGTTACATCATAAAAAGCAATGCAGCATCCCTGGGAGCCCTGAGTCTCTAAAAAACTTCTTCAGCTAACCTGGAACCATCAAGCTTGTGAGGAACCATGTTAAATTCTAGGGCTCTGCTCCAGCTGTTCCTCACTCAGTTTGTTGACCTGTTACGATCTGGTGCCAATAGCACAGCCTCAGGTGACCTCAGTTGGGCCACCATCGGATCACAGAGTGACTTCATTAAATGCTGCCAGTCATAATCATCTAGATAAACTCCTTCGGAACCTGTTGATCGTGCAAGATAATAAATGTCTGCTTTAAGACACTAAACGCAGAAGGTGATCTATCATTATCACATAGAACTGGATTTTGGGGACAACAACGCACCATACTTTGTTCTGTGTGAATGGAGAACCGTAGAGCTCAGAGATGCTCAGTGTGGGTTCTAGTCAACAGTTCCAGGTTCCATCCATCTTCTCTGTTTCTCACTCTCCTCTTTCCTAGTTTGAGACTTCCACTGGGCTCCAGGCAATACTTCCTCTGACACTGATGTGCCATTAAGCTAGGCTTCTGTGATGGGAAACTTTGCATTTGCTAATACCTCTTGAGATTCTAGTTCATTCTGGAATTTCTCTGATGTCTATACCAGCACATTTGGCCCTCCCAAGACCATATCTTTCCATCCTCAGATCTTCTGACTGGAGGAACTCAGGGTACCCCTGCCAGCCCTGCATCCAGGCTTCATTTTCAGCTGCCTTTCCTCTGATCTTCAGACTTCAGTCTGTACATAATGGGAACATATATAGTGTATTTTCAGAAAAATAGAGATTAGGCTTATATAGACCCTATCTCAGACTTGGGGAGGACTCTTAACCTTGACTTTCAGAACCCATAAGGGAGAAAGTGAAGGTTCCAGAGAGCAATATTGCCTTGATGCCACCCACCAAGGCTGGGGTGAGTTCTATGTCTAGTGCTCGATGAAATCATTAAGACAGCTTAGCTGGAGGCAGACTGTCCCCAGTCTGGGAGGAAGGGTTGTGATGGTAAATCTTTGGGTTCTCTGTTTATCCTTGCTGGAACTCAGAAACTGTGGCTGATTTCTACTTTGTTTCCCCCGCTGTTGTTAAATTTGGAAGCATTTCTTTGTCATTTCTGAAAAACATTATTGTTCTAATAGGACCTCCTGGAGTCTTGAAGTAACCTTCAGCAGGCAGATAATTTCCTGAGTTAAGCCACTAGCACAAAGGAGCCCATTCATAGTCTCTGTCCCAGAGTTTGAATATGAAGCTGACATCATTGTCATTAGTAGCTCAGGGATTTATTTTGTGGCTGTAGTGGCAGCATTTGCATTACACTTCTGTGGTGCAGCCTAACCCCAGAGGACCAGACTGAGATGCCAGCTGTGCCACATACTAGCATTATAACCTTGCACTTACTAATTCACTATTCAGGCTGTCATTGTAGGCTTACAGTGTGGGCATGCACTAGGCTTCCTGGTGAGACCTCCCTCCCAACAAAACTGCAGCTGGTGATCAGAGCCTCAAAGGAAAGAGAGCACCACTGTAGTCCATATGCGACTCCTGGACAACATGGCTTGAATATCATAATGAACATATGACTAAGATTCCAGCATTAACTGACAGAGGATGCGCAGTAAAGAGTATTCTTAAATGATCCTTTAGAGAACACTGCATTTGGTTCTCCAATTTGGTAGTGATTGAAAGTATGCAGCCTCACCTGGGTAGGATTCAGTCCCTCTACCGAGACACAACTTTCCTCCAGGGCTCCAGTAAACTAAATATACCAAAGCACATGTGTAACTATGACATTCAGAACAGAGACCTAAAGGTTGAGTAGTACTCCCATTATTTCATAGAAAACGAGGAAGAACTGGGAACTATATATTTGGTTTGGCTTTGTGAAGATACAGGCAAGGCCCTTGCCAATAGGATCCTTTCTCTGTGTTTTCTTTGTGCCTAAAGCAAAATTCTCTGTACTACAAATATCTGGGGAGCACAGAATTATGCTAGGTACAAGCTACAGAAACAAGATGAGTAAGTCCAGGTGAATCCCTTTGGGAACTCAGGGTCTTGAGAAACATCAGAAAAGCACTGGCCTAGAGAACAAGATGCGTATGTATGTGTATGCATGCATGTATGCATGCCCGTGTTAAGTGCATGATGAAAGGTGATCTGGAGAAGGCATGCGCAGACTGCCCTGGGCAGATTTGTTTTAAAAATTGAGAGTCACAATGAATTGTAACACTTAGCTTTGGTGGAGAAAAGTCAGAAACACTAATAGTGCTTCTACAGAATCCCAGTGCTGGGACTGGATTGACAAGAGGGAATGAGGGCGTGGCATCTCGTGCTGCTCTGTGTTTACTTTTGCTCTTGGCCAAAAAACTCTGCCCATGTTTCCTAGGAGACGCTCCTGTGTCTTTCCCAAGACAACCTCCCCTTTCCCAGCCTAAATGTTTGCCTAGAACCTAGGGAAGGTATCAGATCTTCCCTAGCTCTTCTGTAACTATCACTCCTATCCTTACTAAGTGGACACCACATCTGTGCAATTGTTTCTTCATTACCTGCAGAGCTCAGTTCAGGGTCTGACTCACAGAAGGCATTTGAGAGCTGTTTGGAGAAAGGAGGAACATGAAGCAACCTATGCCAAAGTGATGTCTCTCAAAGCAGAGCCTTGACCATGTCATTTCTGATTAAATTCATACTGTTTCGTATCTGAATTCTAGGCTAGGCCCAGTTTTATCGTTCCATATTCAACATTGTCTCAGCTGAATTCATTAATGTTTTCCCAAAGTATCCTGTACTCCTAGTGTCTTAGTTAGGGTTTTATTGCTGTGAAGAGATGCCATATAAAAAAATTAATTGGGGCTGGCTTACAGTTTTAGAGGTTTAGTCCATTATTACCTTGGTGGGAAACATGGCAGCAGGCAGACAGACATAGTGCTGGAGAAGAAGCTCAGGGTTCTTGATCCAAAAGCAGCAGAAAGTGGGAAAAGATCCAGCACCCACCATTACAGTGGAGTCCAACATTTGGACACATGAATAGGTTCTCACAATAAAATGGAAACTGTTGAGCCTGTCCCGCGCCTCCTTCCTCGGCAGTGATTGGCAGGAGGCCTGTGCCCCAGCTCCCAGGAGACCGAAGCCCACAGACAGGCCAGTAGGAGGGAGCATCAGCTCAGCAAGGCTGGGCTCATGCTGAGGCTGCCTCCCACGCCCAGGGAGACCCCCTCCACTTTTGGTCTTGGCTGCAGCCAGCATCCCCTGCTCCACAGGAGCCACTGACGGTCACAGGGGCGCCTCCCTGGCACAAGGACAGGGAGCAAGAGCTGCAGGATTCCTAGCTGACTTGCCTGTCTGCCATCCTGCACTGGGCACCGTGATGCTGAGCCAAGCTGGGGCTGCGGGGACTCGGCCCTGGTGGACAGCCTGAACCGGACCCCGATGGCGTGGAAGGCGAGAGTGTGGGGTCCTGGGCAGTGGTAGTCTTGGGCCCCATTTTTGGCCCTGGTTTGGGCTTTGGGGACCAACCCAAGCCTGGCTTGAGTTCAGAGACCTGTCTCAGTCACTTCCTTATAGGGATGATTCAGTAAGACTTGTTTGGCCCTCCCTCTGCCCTGCCATTGCTGATGTGGAGCTTTGCTATTGGCCCTGTCGATTACCCCTTACCCTTCCCTGCCTCCTGTGTCATCTCTCCCCATACCTAAGAGCCCTCCCCCTTTGCCTTCTCTGTATAAGCGAGAGAGATTACTACAATAAAGTTGAGTTCCTGCTTCAACAAGACTCCCGGCCTGGTGTGTTTCTTTTGGGCAGTTGACACTTGCCATCCCACTCAACCCTGGACAAACCTGACTGGACCGGGTTCTCTCCTTTTGCCTGGACTTGCTGACAAGGAGTCAACAGGAAACAGTGCAACAGGAGAGGTGTCCAGAATAGCCCTTTCTTTCACTGTGTATCAGAGCTTGAAGTCATTTCTAATATTTTATATTTTTTTGCAGTGAAAGAAGTTGAACCTATGACCTATGTATGCACTCTATCACTAAACTACCCATCCCCACCCCCAAATCCTATGTTTTGCATGTTTAAGCATTATCATTAGAAGTGTTGTTTATAACCCCTTTCCAGCACTCAGAGTATTTGTGATATATGGTAGATATTCAACTATTATTTATCAAATACATTGCTGTAGTATACCCCTTTCTTTCTTCCAGTTAGCTCGTATTCATGTCTTGCTCAGACAGTCTCTAAAAATCTTTTAGTTTTCTTATAGCTCCATTTCAAGCAGAAACTCTTCGATACTGTTGCCCCATCATCTTAACCATATGGCTTCCACCATGGTCCTGTTGCATGAAGATGGTGAGACAAAAAACAAACAAACAAAAAAAACCACATAAATCCTTATAGTCTGCTTGATAAGTATCTTAGTTAGGGTTGCATCGCTGTGAAGAGTCACCATGACCAAGGCATCTCTTATAAGGTCCAACAATTAGTTGGTACTGGTTTATAGTTTCAGATGTTCAGTCCATTATCATTATGGCAGGAAGCATGGCAGCATATAGGCAGACACAGAGCTAGAGGAGAAGAGAGTTCCACATCTTGATCTGAAGGTGGCCAGATCCGAAGACTGACTTCCAGGCAGTCAGGAGGAGGGTCTCATTGACCACTCCCACAGTGACACACCTACTCCAACAAGACCACACCTCCTAATAGTGCCACTTCCTGAGCCAAACATATTGAAACCACCACAGTGAGCTAGGCCTCAAAGTACTTCAATCATGTGTGCTCATGCTCAGGTTCCACTTGCTAATAATACTCAGCCACTCAGCAGCATCAGATTCTCCAAGTATGTGTATCTGAAGTGTGGTCCATATGTCCTAGTCCTAGAGGAAAACAAAATATTTTTGTAGCCTCTGCTGTACTTTATGAATTAAGAGAGGAAAGAATAAAGAAAAAGTAGAAACAAGGAGAAAAGGGTGATTAGGGTGAATCTGTTAGTTAGTTAGTTTGTTAGTTTGTTTTTGATTGCTGCAATAAAACACTAGGGTCAAGAAACTGTACAGAAGGAAAGGTTTATTTGGACCTATAGTTAGTTCCAAATGGTTTAAGAGTCCATGATGTCAGCTAGTGGCAGATACAGTGTCACTAACAGGAGTGCTGAGAGTTCATACCTTGAATCATAAGCATGAAACAAAGAAAGCAAACTGGAAGTGGAACAAGACCTTAAGCTCTCAAAGCCCATACCCAGGGACCTACCTCCTCCAGGGAGGTCACACCTCTTAACCCCTGATGGCACCATCGACTGGGGACTAAGTACTGAAATGCTAGAACTTACTGGGGACAATTTTCATTCAAACCACTACAGTGACCTAAACAGGAGTGATAGATGGCCTGGCCTGTGTTCATGTAGGAAATGATGGAGAAGGTGAGACTTCAAGGGTGAGGGGGTGGAGCCACATGAGGAGGTGAGAGCCATTTACATCTAGCTTGAAGTGCAGCCTAAAGGAGAACTATGGGAAAGCAGGGAGTTTGTGTCACTGTTGATTTGCAGGTTGAACGGGGTCTTCGGGAGGAGATCGAGGGACATTTGAGAGGGAAGCAAGCAGACCAACTGGAAAGTGTGCACTTAACTTTCCCATGAGGTCTGTATGGGGTGGTGCACATACATGGCTAGTCAGTGTAATCACCAGGGGGGATTTCGGAAAGCATCTGGGCTCCTGTTCCAACTTCGATCCTCCAGGTGACTGTGGCAGCTAGCCTTGGGTAGGAACCATGGTCTCTGTGTACAAAAATCAGTTCTCATGGCCAGAAAGTGCCTCGTATATAATCTGTATCACTGCATATATTATTCACACACTAGCGTTCTTTGAAGTCTTCCTTTTCTTAGAAAGGAAAATGATATTCCCGTTTGTCTTACTTAAGCTGCACTATCTTTTAAAATGCCAACCAGCTGTGATACTCTGGGAACCATTTTAGTCAAAAGGACATAGAGATTAAAAAGAAACCTAATGTTCTTATTTTTGAAGTGACTTGGGACATGAGATGGGACATGGGGGCAGTGCATGTTTTGGTGAAAAATTCCAAGCCCAAGAATTCTAAGTGCAAATCTGGTCTTCTTGGTCACTGAGAAAGCATATTTCTAAGTGGAATGCATTAAGATTTTATTAGCTGGGCTTGTAACTTATCATATAGTCTGCCAAAATATAATTCTGTCTGAAAAAAACAACAGAGCACATTCATCTCACTAGCATGCTAATTCCTTTTTGATTTTAAGAAAAGGTAAAATTATTTTTATACCAAATTTATTTTAAATTTTGAATGAAAAAGTTTTGACATTTATTTATTGGGTATGTATGTGTAGCATGCACTGTGACCCATAACTGGAGGTCACAGGACAACTTAAGGAGTTGATTCTCTTCTTCCACCATGTGAGTTCCAGGAATGAAATTCAGGTTGTCAGGATTCGCTGCATGTTGGCTTAGATTTTTCAAAACCTACTTTAATAAGGGCTTTCAAATGCTTCAACCTCCCTTCTAGCCCACCATCCAAAGGTAGGGGAGGAAAGATGGCAAATAAGACAAGGGGATGTGGACCTGTTTAGACCTAGTTCTTTGGGATGCTTCCAATCTCCATTTGTCAGGATACCAGAAGTCAGCTCAGTAGCATCAGGATAGCAACAGTCGGGTTCAAAAGTGTCACCAAACACAAATCAGCAAGGTGACAAGATCCAGCAGAAACAGCCAGACCTCTGCTGAATCAGCACAGGTCAGCAGGAGTGACCAGGACCAGTTGAAATGCCAGGAGTTCTCTGCTATGTGAGACCAATGAAGAGCTGCACAGCCAGCTATGCAAGTGCCCTGTCACTGTTTGTTGAGTCCTATTTATCCTCTCCCCAAACATCCTGGGTCCTCCTGTTGATCTTGCCTCAGCAAACACAGCATGAGTCTGCATCACATGACACAAGCAGAAACTTCCACTTCTGCCACATGTACCTCATCGGTGGAGTCACCTCTCCAGCCCTAAGATAAACTCATTCACGATGTACTATGAACAAATATTTGATTTGATTTATGTGCCTACTTTATATACTTATATATCCAGGGTACTGTAAAAATGTTCAACATAAAAAGGGTAAAAAAAGTGAAAAGAGTTTAGGAAGCCATTTAAATAAGTTCTACATGAAGTCATGTCCATGAATGACTGGAAGTCCATGTCATGGACTGTCATGTCCACGAATGAGAAAATTAACACCATCCTAAACCAAGATGTATAAACTATAGGCCCTAGGCAAATTCCTGCCCACAGTATTTTATATATGGTCTGTCGTTTAAATATTATATATACATACCTATAATCATATATATCAGTTAAATATTTTTATATATTTAAATATTTATTTTAACTTTATTTTCATGATTATTTTGCTTGCATGTGTATACGTGTACCATGTGAATACCTAGTACCCACAGAGGCCAGAAAAGAGTCACATCCCCAGGAACTGGACCTACAGATGGTTGTGAGCATCCATGTGGGTGCTGAGAGAGAGTCGTCTGCAAGAACAACAATTGCTCTTTACCATGGAGCTATCTCTTCAGCCCTATATTTATACTTATAAGTGCCTTTTAAAAATCAAGGCAGCATTTCATGCATATGAAAAATGGACACAATCCAACTCTAAGTGTGCAGACTGTCTCATCTGAAGTCTGGACACCTGTATTGTAGATGGCCACTTTCTTACCACATGGGCAAAGTAGGTCCTTGTGGCATATTGAAGAGGCTGGCAAGCTAAGGTTCTCACTCTCTGTCCCATGTAGACAAAAAGCCACCTGTCTCCGCAGTGGACCACAGGCAGCAGGAAAGGAAGTTTTCCAGTTCTCATGTTGGCTGTGCAATACAATTACCTGTTGAGTTCCCAAAACAAATCAGTGCCGGGTCCCCACCCTCAATAGTTCTGGAATGAATTGGTCTGGGTGGAGGTGCTTTTAAAACTTCCTGGTAATTCCAACAAGCGTCTAGACTGGAAGCCACTGGATTAGCCAGTGACTGCATGAGGTTCTGAATTTCTCAAGTGTCAGGCAAGATAGTCACAGACCTGTGTCTGCTTGGAGATGAGTGGTCTGCAGCCTTTCTTTTGAGGAATCAAGGTAGGAACGTAAGAAGTTACTGTTTCTCTCCCTGGTACTATTTATAAAGCTGGGGTTTGAGCATCTCTTTGCCTGTGAGCTGGTAGCTCAGACATGTCCCCGGACTTCGCAGGACCATGCCCATGTGTCAGGCAAGATCCCTAGGGTGGCATAGAACACACCTTTGCAGGAACACCTGCTGGGTCACTTCTCAGGATACACCCCAACAGGTGACCCTTAGTCTGCCCTTGCAGTGTGCCTTCTATAATTGTTGGTGGTCTCACAGGAAGGGAGGGAGACAACTTCATCAGAATCCCATTCTCAGCTCTCAGCTAGCTCTGTCAGCACTGTTGGCACAGGATGGCTCTGGGGCTGCAGTGCTGCTCTGAGCTATTATTATGCCTGGCTCCTTCTCAGCATGACTGGAAGCAGACAATACAGCACACAGAGACCATGGGGGATGAACAGTAAATACGAGGCCTTGGATTTTTTTTTTAATCTTGTCAGTTTTTCCCTGATTTGTGTCCTTTATCCTAGCCCCTCTGCTATATAAGCTTCTCAAAGCTAATGCCCATAACGCCACCACCCACTGGTAGCAGCAGGCTGCTGGGCCACTGTGGGCTCTCATTGCAGTCATTTACAATGCCTGCCATTATTCAGCAACTGTACATGTTAACCCAGTGGCATAAGGTTGCTCCAACACCTTCCCCTCTGGTTTCTCTACTCTTTGGGGGTTAACAGCAATGACAAGAGTGCTGTCCACCAGACTCTAACTGCCTGGCTTAGGCAGCACACATCACATCACATGCCTGAGAATTATTATTAGAAAGTTAAAAATATTTCTCAGATTTCTTTCTTTGCTTTTTGAAGATTCTAGTAATCCATCTCCCTTTTGTTTATTAAGAACTCATGTGATTGCACCAATGGTGGCATACAGCCAAGCTCTACTAGGTATGCTAGCTGCTGAGGCTGCTGGGAGTAACTCCCGACAGAGGTCATGAAGCTGTTTGGAAGGGAAAGACAGACCTTTGATGCTTCTTTGAGGCACTGCCATGGAACAAGTTAGTCTTCTTACTCTTATGTGACTTTACTTGCTCTCTACAATAACTTGGATCCTCAAATTTGCAAGCTATTGCTACATTTGGTTATTGTGAAGGCCTCCTGGACACAGTGCTCTCTGTCATCCTACAGAGGTAATGATAGCAACGTCTCAAAATGAGTTTGCCCTTAGCACAGGTACCTCTGTGCTTTAGCGACAACAGCAGCAGCAGCTCAGGGGCTGAGAAGCAGTGATTCACATGAGCTGTTCGTACGTGGAATACACACAGGCTAAGAAACAGCTTTAAATATGAAAATTTAGTTTTGTGGAGGACATAAAAAACAAACAAACAGGAAAGCCAGTGACTAGAGAAAAGGAAGGAGAGCCAGCTAGCTGCCCTTGGCGTGTAGGGGTCTGCACAGAGGACCTTAGAATGCCTTGTCTTCTTAAATGGAAACACGTTCAAATCACCAAATACCCTCTGTATACTGACAAAGAGTATTTGTTGTGACCCTTATTGATAACTTGTCAAATTGTGTGGGTGTGTTTGGGGTTGTGACAGATCTAACAAAGTGACAAAGGGGAAGAGATGTTGTCTCCAAGTTCTCACCATCCAAATGTGGGGTTCCAGCACTGTCTTGACCATTCAGGTGCAGGTGCCCTATAGGTGGTGTTCATAGGTATACACTAGCTCAATCCAAAAGAATATTGCCTTTCCTAGGATGTCTGCAGTCTTACACAATGTCTTACAGAATTTCAGGTGAGGGTCACCTATTCACCTTTTCTGAGGAACATGTGGGGAAACTGAGCACAGGGCATCAGGAAGCCTTGTAGCTCACAGCTTTGGCTCATAGGACCCCTAAGCTTCTACCAAATTTGGCACAGCAAGAAAGAAAGGGGATGACTTCCAAGATTTCTGGAATCCTCCAAGAATACAATTTGGTCCCACATATTATGATTCTGGTCCCATGCTTCACTCTTTCAGAAAGGCTTTGCTGAGCCTTAAGCTATCATTTCTTTTACATGGCACATGGGTTTATTGGGCACACACGACTTTGTATCAAGCTGATATATGCAGATTTGGCTATACTTTATTCCATATCATGTTACAGAAAACAACAATGACAGCTGACAAACCATTACATCCTTCATAATACAGACAAATTACAATTGGCAACACATATGCAACATGTAGTATTCCATTCTCCTTGCTATGTGTCACGTTGAAGCATAATGAGTCTCTGAGGTACTAACCCCAATAAAAAGTACACATCTCAGTGCATTATATAAACCAGTGGGGGGGGGTAAGAGAGGGAAATGAAAAGAAACAAAAAATTGAAACTCCACTTACAAATAAAGATTTTTTTTTTTTTTAATGTGCCTCTAATATATGCTGCTGTGAAAATGGGCAGTGAGAACAGGAACTTGCTTACTTCATTTGAGATTTAAAAGTTTTCAGTTTGGTATGTGAGGAAACTGAAGGCTAACATACAGTTTCCTCTTTCTACAAGCCAGCAACGGAGAAGGAAGTTACGCACAATTATGCAGCATATTTCTATGTATATGGGGCAGGCAATGATCTACCCCAGGATGTACAGCCTAAACATCCTCTTATATAACAAAAGATTACAAACCCATCGATATTCACAGATGAGTGTCTGCTATGGACGCATACATGGAGTACTGATTACAGTGGCTGTCACACACACTGAGGAGAGGGTACTAAGAGGCTCTGATTTTCCTACAATCTGGTTTCCCTTGGAAACTTTGAGTCACTAGAGAGCTAGAAACAGATTCTCATCCTTGCATGGTAGGCAGATAGCTGCCCCTTCTTTATGCCTCTGATTTTGCAGAAAATTCATTTTTGTGTCCTATGTATCTTATATATCTTAAATAAATGGTTCCCCTTAAGAAGATGGAAACCAAGTCCCATACTTCCTTTCCAAATACTGTGTGCAGTGAAGTTGCTTTGATACAATTGCTGTGCCAAGGTATTGGTGCTATTCTTAGCAGCTGTCCAAACTCAAGCGATTCCTTCATAGAAAAATAATCTCACCAAACACTCCAGTGCTTTCTTAACAATATAATGACATGTTAATGAACAAAGTCTGTACTGATTTTCATGACGCCCTTAGAGAGGCCAGGAGAGCAAAGCCAGGGAAGGGGACTGACTATGTTAGGTAGAGGGGGGTCAGACACTTTGGATTTCCTTCCTTGATGACAAGGACAGGAAACTGAAACCCTTTAAACCTGAGAGGCGTGCCTGTCCCAAGGCAGACCCCACACCAAGCAGTATTATGTCTTACTTCCCAGGAGAAGCTGTCTAGACAAGGGCACGGACCTCTAGTTACCTTTATGTTCTTATTGAAACCTTTCAACATTAGTATGGAACTCCTGACTTAGTGAAATGCAAACATAATCTCCCCCCCCCCCCAGATGAATGGCAGATTCTAAGCAAATCACAGGGGAGACTGTTCTTAATTACACATAAAGATTTCTCCCCACTTAAAGAACTCCCAATTTAATTATACTTTAAATCAAAATACTTGTAAAGACTTCCCATGGAAGGAATGTACAAAAGAGGGATGAACACGATTCCCAGGTATTGAAGAGTAAACATTGTCACCTTGGGTGTCTTTTGCTTTCTTTCAAGCCATTCTGTAAGCAGCTCCTTGCTTAGTGTTTGTGAGATTGTAGGAGTGACTCTTCTGATAGGCTGGGGAATAGGTTACACCTCTTACTCAGACACATGCCTTTGAAAGTTTAGGAACCTGGATCTACTTCCTGGGATACACTAGGTATGACTCTAAGGAAGCTTTTTCCTCACAGGAGAATCAGAAAGCTCTTGAGAAACTAGATTGTGATTTCTAGTTTTGATCCTAAAATTGTGTGCCACATTTCAGGCTTGTAGCTTCTCCTCTTTCTCAGGAGGAGTAAAACATAGACCACTGCACACAGATGTGTTGCGTTTTTCCATGGGGGTTTATGTCAGGAGGAGCAAAGGGCATGCTTCACATGAAGCTTCCTAACTGCCCCTTGGGCCCAGCTATCCTGGGATTCTGCAGTGAGGCTGCCTGTAGAAGTAGCCAGCACTGGGCAGCTGCCCCAGATCAAGGTTCAATATATGCTTGAGCAGCACTCTCTCCCAGTGGCACAGACTTGCTTACAACTTTCAAAGTCCCAGAAGTCCTTAAAACAAGAGTCTTTCTTTGCCATTTTTATTCTTAAAGCAAAACTCCTGCATTGTTTGTAAGATCTGCCTTTGAACTGTTGTTACTGAAGACTGGTTTAAAGTCTGGTACCCAGTGATGCCTTCTAAATGGCTTGGAATGTTTCTGAACAATCTAATTCAAAGGTCCTTTGTCGTAAGTAAGCAAATTTTTAACTCTGGATATTTTTTAAATTTGATTTTTTAAGCTTTAATCAGCCAAGGCTGCTTTCAGGACCTACCTACCCTGACAGATATTTTTTTATTTTGCACCCAAGTTTTAAGAATGATATTCCTTACTATTTTCTCCAGTTTAAAAGTACAGAGTCAAACAGTTTTCTAATACAGAGTTGATGGAAAAAAAGTAAGATGTTGACAAGACCCAGAACACATGTAAAAAGTTGCCTTGCTTTCCACAGGCTCAAATAATAATTATAATAAAATTATCAACCTTCATTCACCCTGTCTTTGTTTTCGGTGCTTGTTTCTCTACCTATGACCTGCTCAGAAATAGTCATGCTATTGAAAATGCTAAGTGGATTTTAGTCTCCTGTGTAAATGTGTGCTCATTTCCAATAAAAAAGAAAAAAAACAAAACCCTCACATTTCCAAATGTCTTCAAAGGCAGGCAACAGGTAGGGCCCCACTGTCTGGGACCATGCTGTCTAGTCCGTCAGAAAACACAGGGTTTGTTTTAGCAAAAAGAATGTCCTTCCTGGTGGTTGCAGAATGTACTCTGCTCTCAGGGAAAACACACATTGTTTCCTGCCACTGTGTGGCTTTCAAGTGCAGACATGACTGAGGAAGTGTGAACACCAAATGTGTTGTCTTAATGTATTTAAGACAAGGCTGCTGAAAGCAGAAAAACCCTTCACAGAGACACTGTGGGGCAGGGGGAAATCAAACAGAATCAGACACAAAAGACTGAAAAGACTACATGCCATGTAGCAGTAAGCAAAGCTTAATCTTCACATAGTTCTTGGAAATCACAAGGTATCCAAATGCGTGCAAGGTTTTAAATAAATTGCAGAGAAAACAGGGTCTTGCCAGCTTCAGTTTTCATGTCAGTGAAATCCACTGCGGCGTGCAGAAGAGAACTGATCCAGGAACCCCTCGCACTGATGGCCACTTCATTAGTGGTTTTTATGTATTTATTTATTTTTATTTCTTCTTCTTCTTTTTTTTTTCTTTCCAGAATCATGACAACTTAATCCTGGAAGGAGGAAAAGAGAAAACTGTTACATTAAGAAAAAAAACTTACATCATTCATTTTCTTCTAAATTACTTGAGACATTCAAATTGGTCAGGCCACACTGAGCCCACTGCTGTTCTCCGAAGCTATGCCAAGCACACACATGTGAGGTAGAGCAATTTCCTTTATGAAAACATTTCTCAAATATGATAAACAAATGTCCCGACTATATTTTCTTCCCTTGAAATACAGTAATTTCATGAATGGGCTAAATTCCTCTTGGACCATTTAGAGAAAAAGACATCCAGCTAAATTCCTTCCCTAAACTATTAGAGGCAGTGCTGGCCCTAATTAAGTGCCTGGAACACCATATAAATCATGTTTGTTCTTATGAATGTGAATGAGAAAAATGGACCACACTCCCGCTTTTAAAAACCAGCCATGCAATTCCCTGGTTGCCCGTTGTCCATTAAGTTAGGTTTATCAGCATGAAACCTGGCCAGCGTGACCTGAACTGGCATGCCCTTCCCAACATTCTCCACGAGTCTTCATGGTTCCAAAGATATCAGCTTGATAATAAGAACCCATTGTAGGCAAGGGCTTCATTGAGAACGAAGGAGTCTTCATACTGTTTTTTAAGCTCTTATTTGTCCTTGTTGAACCTCTGGGTAGAAAAGAGAATGCCTCGTTTGGAACATTGAGGAACTCCCAAGTTCAGGTCCCACAGTTGAAGGAGTAGATGCATCCGTTTCACTCCTTGCCAGAACCCGCTCATCAACTAGGATTAGGACTGTGGTCCTGGTCACTGCCCAGCTGCCTGCCATCATCTACAGGAACATCTTGTCATCCTGCTGGACACAGATTTGACCCTTTCAGAGACGTCACATACACTTACCCTGATGCTTCTCCCATGGACTGTAGCACCAAGGCCATTCAGTGCGTGAACCCAGAGTGCGAACGTCCCAATCTTACCCTTAAGACACACCAGAACAACAGCTTCCCTACCCTCTCCCCAGCTCTCCTTCCTCTGATGACTCTCAGAATTTTCACCTCCTTCTCAGTTTATGGAAGTGAAAGTCATATGACAAGCTATCGAGCATTTCAGAGTGTATATGAGATGGTGGTTCTTAGTTCATTCACAATTCTGTACAGCCGTCCTCCCTATGTAATTCGAAAATGTATCAACTTTCAAAGGTGTCTCAGTGCCACTTACAGCAGTCATTCTCATGGTCCCTTGCCCTACTCCCTGGCTATCACCAACAATCTGTCTCTGTGCAGTTACCTATTCTGAATAGCTCATCTAAGAGGAAATCATACAATGTGTGACCCGTGGCACTGGGCATCTCTTGACTAGCATAACATTTTTAAGGTTCACCCTGCTGCAGTGGATGTCAGTACTTCATTATTTTATAAAATGCTCAGGTAATGTCTTATTATGCCTACATGACACGTCCTTATCCACCTGTCATTTAACATGTATGTGAGGATTGCCCTGTGGTTGATGTAAACAAAGATGTCATCTACACAGATGTGGTGACTGTTGCTTTGATTTGAATTCTTTTGGTTGTACACCTGCGGATTAATTCTGGGGACAAAAGGAAATTCTACTTTTCAAGTTTTTCCTCACTTGCAATGAAGAAGTGCTCCGATTTCACCATACCCTTGTCAACAGTTGTTTTCTTTGTTGTTTTTTTTAAAACTATAGTTATTCTCCTATGGTGAACTGACTGACTTTAATTGATTTACCTTTTTTTAATAGCTAGTGGTATTGAACACCTTTTTATGAGCTTAGCTGCTATATGGAACTCTTCATTCAGAGAACTATCCATTCAAGTCCTTTCCTTGAGTTGTAATTCAGTTTGCTGTTGCTGCTCAGTTACAGTTCTTCCTATAATCTGGACATTAATTTCTCATCAAACAACTTGAAAGTTACTTCTAGTATGAATTGCCCGTAACTACCTCCTTTGGATTTTGATGAAGTTCAGGCTACATACTTTTGCTTCATTGTTTTATACTTTGGGTGCCACGTTTAAAAATGCACAGTGAAATCCAAGGTTATAAAGATGGCATCCTAGATTTTCTTCTATGATTTCCTATACTTTCTGGTTTCCATTCATTTTCTGTTTGTTGGGGATGGCATGAGATAAGGCTCATTCTTCCATTCTTGAGAGCTCTTTGCCATCGGACTGGACAGAGTGTGAGTCAAAGCCTTCTGCTCTCACTTCTCTGGCGAGGTCTGGATAGATACGGCTGGATAGATATGGCACGCAAGCCCTTAGCTACTTCCGAATCCTAATTCATCCATTGTTATTTCAAATGTTTGCTGCTCTGTGTAGCATTCTCTATCCACAGGAATCTACCCCTTACCTCTGCCCAGAGACACTTATTATTAAGTCTCCTTTAAAAGAAGTCACAACCTTAGCACAGACAATTTCATAGGACAACCCCAAAAGCTCATCCCTATAGTGAAATTTTTCCCTAATTGATTGATTGGGTAATAAAGATGACAAGAAGCCAATCACTTGGTGAGGAGGAGGTGGGTGGGCTCTACAGGTAGAGAGAGGAAGAGGGAACGAAGGAGAAAGGAACACACACCTGTTGGACAGACAGTGGAAGCAAAGCAGCCAAGATGTAGGCCTGGGACTGTTAGATCTGTTGGCAGAATCCACCAGGATCCACCACCAGAATATTCTAACATAGAATAGTTGATGAGTTTAGGATGATAGATTCTGAGCCCAGCGATTGTTATTCTAAACTAAGATTGCTTGGTGTTTTCCATTCCAGGGTGACTCAGGTGGGCCAGAGGAAAAGAACTTAGCTGGGGTGGAATTTGGCTAGGCTTTGGGATGGGAACATAGGACAAGGACTAAGCTCCAGGGGAAAGGTAGTGAGCAGAGTAGGGGCTGGCGAGAGCACACCCACAGCTGCCCTCGGAGACCAAGAGGGCTATCTCAGAGCTCTGGAGAGGCAGAGCCAGCGTTGGTGGGAGAGGCCTTGGCAAGGGAAAACTTGCAGTCTCAATCTCAGGCTACAAGCTGGGTTGGGAACAGACAGATACCGCTGGCTGGTGCCTAGCTGGTGATAGAGTGGACTGATTTTTTTAAATTATTACACACCACACACCCCGACCTCCTTCTTCCAGAGAAATAAAGAAAATGCTCTTTCTGCCATCTGCATGGAGGAAAATACATTCTGAGTTATGCTCAAAAACCCTTTCTGAGGTCCTTGAGATCAAGAAGAGAGAGCAATTGTTCCCACAGTATTTCAAGGACACTTTCTATTTCAAGCATCCTTTTCTAGTCCCTATCTCACTACCAACCACATTTAGTAAAGAAGATGGCAGAGGCATTCTTTTTATCCCATGAAGCTTGAACAGAATGCTATTCCAACTCTTCTAGGGAGACTATGCTCTTGCTGTTGTTCTCAAGAAGTGCTTGCCTATACCTGGAACTCTTTCACGTCTCCAGATGAATCAGTCTGTACTTGGTTCTCCTTCCTCAATTACTTTGATCAACAGAATGGAGGCCTGGTGAGCAAGCTGCCTTCCTGAAGCAGACGACAGTCCCTCTCAATGTATTTCCTTTGAGGAAGCAAGTTGACGATTGGATGTAGCATAATTAGATTACTGATTAAACCAATCGGTACCCAGAGCTCTGGTACACCAGGAGTAGTTGATGGAGAACAGGAAATGAAAAGGAAAGACCTGAAATCATGGGAATGGGTGGGAATGACACAGTCACCAAAGCTAAACAGCTCTGGACTGTGGCTCGCTCTTGCTACTGAGACTGCTGGTACAAAGCAGTTTCTTCAGCCACAGTGCCCATTACTTGGCTTGGTATAGAGGATACGGCTATTGACAAACACACTGATCAATCAAGGATAATGGGCGGGATCTATTCTTTGGTATAGGAAAAAATTATTTTTTTTATGACATCATTCTATATTCAAAAAGGAATGATTTAATTTCCAATATACTGGCTTTACATAACAATAAATTACGTAGACACCATACACTTTACTATCCTCTTGAGCTCATTTAAGATGTTTTCTGTATCCTGATACTATTTGGCCTTGCACTGTCTTGATTCTGACTGCAATCTATATGAGAATCATATATGCCTAGCTAAAGTGTAGTAGGCTTACACTAGGGTGTGGCAGACTTAGATAGGAAGGGCCAATGCACACTAGTGATAACTGTCTAGTCAGTGGTGAATGCAGTGGCTATGGCAAGTCCATTAATCAGCTTTGGGTTCTGACATTTAATGGGCGAATAAGAAAATAGAGGAGGAGCCAATGACAGCATGCCTCCTACCTCTGTGAGATGACGGTGAACAACTCATATTGTGTGCCATCTACCCTGCTGGATGCTTTTATAGAGCATGGGACGCCCATCCTCTCGCCTTGGGCATCATTAGCTTCAAGTTTTACAGAAAGCACAGAAACACATTTTTTTTTTTTGTTTTGTTTTGTTTTTAGAAATCGAAGTGCAATCAAGAGCTTCATGGGTGAGGATTCAGACTGAAAGAATGAAGATATGCTATGACAGGCAAGTAAAATATGATGTAGATGTGAATCTTCCTCTTACACCTGATTGTTAATTATAGTACATCTCATGCACAATACAAATGAATACAAAGTATAAGCTGAATGGTTGGCAGAAACAGCTATGCCTAGGTATGTAAATTGTTAAGACAGGTGGGTGCCATTTTTTAACTAGTTTTCACAATGCTCCTTTTTCCTAAAATGAGTGATTTAAAGAAGAAATTGGATAAAATCCTTATTCAGAAGTATCTACATAGAGAATCTCAGCTATAAATATTAATTAATTGGATCGCTGGTACCCATAATGCAACTTTGTTCTGACCCATGTGCCCTATGAACTAGATATTTTTTTGGATTCAATTTTCTTAAAACCAACTGTCAGCATCATGTGATAGAGGAGATGAGAAATGAAAATGAGGAGCCCTGCTGCGCAGGTGGGCGACCTGTGGGACAGAGTCTGCCTGGTAGGATTTTTACACCAACCATCAGACACAGACCAATTGATTAGATCATCTCATACCGCCACCAACTAGGCTCAAGAGACTAATTAGAGAGAGTACTGCCTGCTCGGGCACCCCATTGACACCTAATTTGCTCAGCCAAAGCCTTTGGGGAAAATGTATTATCTCTGCAGCTGCACTTCATGCATTTCTGATTTGAGGCACAAGCCACGAGTGCTTCCTCACCCTTTTGAGCAAGCTGAATGTAGAAGCCCTTAAGTGCTAAATGCAAGCAAACAGACTCAAATTAAAAACAGGCCGGGCTCTTTCTAATTCCCTCTGTGCTCTCTGATAAATCTTTGTGTGTACATTCACACACCACTACACATGTGCATGCCGTTTACATGCCGGAGGGAGAGCGGCACCGAAGCCCCAGATCAGCGCCGTGCACGTGATCAGATGGCCTGTGTTTCATGCTGGCCTGTTTACCCTCTCCAAGGTTTTCATTTTTATTGTGGGCTTCCCCCAACCAGCCACCCTGTCTGCTCACTGTCCCTCTTTAAAGTACTCTTTTCTCTACAGGAAGATTTAAAACCATTTCCCTCTAAGCCTCTCTGGAGGAAAGTGATTGCTTTGGTTCAAAAATTAAAACAACTGTATGTTTTTCTTCAATCACTAAGTCAGGGAGAGGATATTCTCAGGTTGTAGGTATGGTTGGGGGATGATTGGCTCACTTCTTCTTCTACTGCAGAGACTCCTGAAGAGGTCTCTACTTACCACCAGAGAAGAAACACTAACTTTTGACAGAAAGGAATCCACCTCATGCAGAAAATCCAATATAGGATTTATAAAACAACTAAGTTCTTTTAAAAATGCAATTACAGCCGGGCAGTGTAGCGCACGCCTTTAATCCCAGCACTTGGGAGGCAAAGGCAGGCGGATTTCTGAGTTCGAGGCCAGCTTGGTGTATAGAGTGAGTTTCAGGAGAGCTGCACAGAGAAATCCTATCTTTAAAAAAAAAAGAATATTATTTAATTGAGTTTAATTTTATTTGTTCCCAAGTTAGAATAAAACTGATGTTAACCTCCTGCTCAGAAGGAGACTTCCAAGTAGAGACACATGCTGGTACCTAAGGTAAGTATGTAATTAATTACATTCTTGGAAAACGGAAATCAAACAATACAGGTGATATGGAAAAGTTAGGGCAGCTTTGAGCCCACTCTAGAGGGTTTGGATAATGGGATTCCATGAAGGAGTAAAGAGATACAGCACAACAAACGGGGACTTGCCTTGGTACAGTTCCTATAGTGGGCTCACTGGGTTTATGCCTTCCTACTCACAGTTGGATGAATCAATTTTCCTATGCACTCTAGGAAATTACAAAAACTCTGATTTTTCTTTTTTTATGTTCGCTGACTTCCTAAGTTCTCAATGGCTACTTTCCAAGAAACTGCTTCACCTGCATGACTTTCAAAGCAGTATTTAAAATTGGACCTATCTGGATTCCCCATCAGTAGACATGGTGGCTATCAGAATGTTCTTCTGAAGGTATTGAGAGAGTGGTTTGTAAATACTTAGAAATTAGAGCCTTTATTGAAATGCATAGCTGTGTACAAAACTTATTCTGGTTTTGTAGAAAATGAAGCTCAGAATATTTTTCCTGACTTTCATGTCTACAAGATTTCACATAGAAACTGTGTAAGGCCAGCCACCGACTTATCTCTAAGGCTCTGCGTCACTTTGTTTAAAGCACTAAGAAAAACACAATACATTTTTAAAATCTAATTAATCTTTAAGCATAGCTATTGCACAGACTTAAATGTACAAATAAGATAGTAATTGCTAAGTATTGTAGAGTAAGCCCAGATATTTCACATATACATATATGTATATATACATACATATATACAAATATATGTGTGTACGTATATGTATATATGTAAACGTGTGTATATACATACATACATACACATTTCCATTTATGTGCATGTACACACCACGCAGTTTTTATATTCTGAACGTTTTTTAATTGATGCTGTAATCAATTCAGAGAATCTGCTGATAGTTTAACTTACTATCCTTTTGACTGAGCGCATGTTGTGATTTAGCTAGAAATACAGGTTTTCTTTTAGAACATCTGGAATCAGTGTTTTCCAGTTTCTCTAGCCCCTGTACTGACACGGTAGAGGGAGGGAGAGTGTAAAACAGGTACATGTAGAGACTTAGTTAAACCTAGTTCTGTGACTTATTTCTGCTTTATGATAATCATGTTTCCTCCCTCCAGAAGAGAGCACATCTTTGAGACCAGCAAGATACTATTAATTAAAATGAATACAGAGAAAGACAAGCTTTGTTTTAAGCTTACCAGAAGGCCCATCATTCAAAATAGCCCCAATCCTTTAAGTGGAAAGCTGTTTGGTAACATCCATATGGATGCACAATTCACTAATTGCGGCAACCCTGCACATTGTAAGCTTTTGTGCCAAAGTGGTGATTTTAATTAGAAAAACTCCAGGCAAAGCTGCAAGTCTGACATCTCAAAAACAAAGCGTTTCTCATCCAAGGAGATGGGTTTAACATATCATTTTAATACTCGTCATTAGCAACAAACATTTATTGAAGTCCTCATGAAAAGCCAGGCATTATATGATTCAGTACTGACCGAAAAGAATGTGACTGTTTATTAAATAGTTATGCAAATGCCAAACACTGGTCAGAATTTAGACACATATAGACAAAAGACTGACAGCTTTCAGACTACTGACCACCTTAGGGAGTGCCAGGAGGGCCCAGGGAGACTCTTGATGTGGTCTTCTCAGAACCAAAACAGAAATGATGCTTAAATATATAAATTTACAAAAAATTAAATATTGCACCAATACATTAAGTTATAATTATATAATATATATATGTATATATAGATATATCTATATCTATATCTATATCTATATCTATATATATATATCAATCATGAGGTCTAAAATATCTCACCGAAACCATTTCAATAACAAAGCTAATAGGAAAGTCTTCACCAAGCTGGCTTATTTTTTCCAAGGATTTCTTATTATTTGAAGTTTTTTTTAGTTGCTCAGCATACCTTTACAAGTGACTGGTTCCCAAGTGAGTGTAAGTTAATTAAACAGGATTCTGATGCCTTAACCCTCCTTATACTTCACAGGCTTATTAAGATATATTTAAATAAATTAAATGCAATGTCATAGAATTCGGCAGCGTGAGCATTTTTCACAACTTACCATGGGCACATACACAAATCCTGTAAGACTGCTTAAAGTATTTAGCAGTCAGACAAGCACAAAGGTTCACATTGAATTTTAATTAAAATATTTGAGAGAAGGTATGACTCCATTTTGGGTAAACCCATTATTTTTTAAAGTAATCATGCAGCACTATGGTCCAAAATGTTAGATGCTTAAGGTTTTGAATTTAGTATATATGATCACCTATAATTTTGTATCCACTTGATGAACTATTATATTCAATAAAACTTGCAAATCTAAAATTAATTTTCCTAGCATGCACAGATAACATATAATCATGTGGTAGAGAATGATGTCAGTGTACCAGGTCCATGGGAAATTTCTAATTTTATATTCATGAAGTATAAAGTATAAAATATAAAGCCACTTGCAGAATACATAAATACAGTGCATTCCAGCCAAAGAGGCACATGGTCCTGCACACATGGCCCTTTGACCCAACATGATTCCTTTCTGCTTGCTGTGGCTACAGGCTCTGTCTTGAGATGAACTGTTAACTGGACCATTAGCCTGAGTCCTCTGGTATTTTCTCCTTATCACACTCAACCTTTGCTTTGGGCATCTTTCATTTGTAAACTGCTCTTTTGCACCTGTTGTGAGTGAGCATTGTACTGCCGAGTTATGTACATTTACAATGGTAAATTCACTATAGGACCTAAACTTTTACTGTAGCATTTTCTTTAACAGTTAGGAACATGAATAGCACATTATACTAGCTATGTCCATTCTTACAAGAACTCCCCCGGACACTATCACAAAATGCTTTATAGCATTTTTTTTCCTAACCAGAAAATGTCAGAGATGAAGACTGGTCCCCTGCTCTGAGATGTGGCTGTTGGACAGGCGGCTAAGCTCCCCATGATTGCACCATGAAACCACTTGACAATGGTAGCAATGAACACTTCCTCCATCAAAGACCGATCAGTGAATGCTGACACGCTGACATGTGAAAGCTTCAGCAAGAACTACAAAATTCTCCAGTGTGCCAGTACTTCCCACAAAGTCACATGCTGTTATGTTTAAGTGTTTGAGCATCTTTAAATTATTATGCTACTAGTTGCTACAGTGTTATGATAGTCACAATATCTATAAAACTATAAAATATGTAATTTCAGGACATACATATACTCCTGTGAGAAGCCAACACTAGCATTTTGTACCAATGTGGCATTTTCTCCCATCCGAAGTGTTCTTCCATTCATTCTAATAAAAACATCTGGAAATAGGACCATGTCCTATGTAAGAATAAGCGTCCATAATTTAGTTTTTTAAGTCCTAATTCCTTTAGTCACCCGCTCCGTGCCTTGTGGAATGTAGCCTGCAGGAAGCCTATCACAGGTTTAAATGCTGACAGTGCTGACAGCAGGACCCACACCTTTACAGGACTGTGAGAGATGGAGAGTCCCGGTTTGCTTGGCTGGACAGGGATCCCATGAAGTGAGGTTTCATTTTAAAACAGCAGCAGAGAATGAGTTGGGAACCCTGGCCAGAGCAACGGGGTTAATATGGGGTGGCCTCTGAGGTTATTAGAAGAAGAGAGATGGCAAGGCTGGTACTTTGTTACACAAAAATGAGACGCATGCTGTTGTCTCCAGCTAAAGACGCGAGCCACAAACGCGAAGAGCAAAAAGGGCAGCAAGCTCAGGGACAAGAAGACCGGACCCAGGCCAGCAGCGTTCCTCAACCTCCAGACGGCACTGGGAGTCTTCACTCCTCTCCTTAGAAGAGACCCAACCTGGACTCTGTTTTTGGAGCCATCTCTTTTTACTGCGGTTTTAATGAGTCACATTCTGTTCCAGGCTGTCGAAGTCATGCTATTAACCTGCTCCTCAGCACAGTTCCACAGATGTACTTTCCAAAGACCCATTAACCGGAGTGCCTGCGCAGCGAGCGCCGCAGACAGTAGGCCACCGCCCTCAACAGACACGCGTTAGTACAGTTCATGTACTGGGGAGGAATCTGCTGAAGGCGGGGTAGGGGAGAGCCTTCATCTAAACTCCCACCCAGATTCCCTCAGGAAACGCTTACTAAGCATCTCTTTTTCCTGAAAAAAATTTTTCTTTTTCTTTTGGTCATATCTCTATGTATCCTTCCTGCCTCGCCATTCCAAATGCTGGGACTACAAACAGGAACCTCCATGTTCCCCTCCAGGCACCTATTTTGAAGAGCAGTCTAGTTTTACAATATAAACGAGAGGATAAGGCCAGGCCCCAACGGGGATTGGAAACCTACACACGCACTTGAACTAATGCGAGAGAGTAGAAGCCCACGTGTCTAGAAATGTTGCAAGATAGTTGTTACCCCCCCCCCCCCCCAGGACATTAGCAGTTGGAATACTTCACATCACAGGTCATAGTCAAACAGGGCCAGTGAGGACTCGGTTGCTTTCTGAAGAACACCAAACATGTTTCAGAGCTGGATGGTACTTTAAGAGCTCTAGAGTTTCACCAGGACAACTACCCCCAAGATAAAATGGGATGTGTAAGCATTACTCTAGAACCACTAACACAGTGAAGAAGAATTTTGAGCCAGAAGGCAAGTCCAGGAGATGCGGACATGGCACAGTAAGGCGCTTGCTGTACAGGTACTAGGCCTGGATTTGAGGCCACTTGTGATCCCAGTGAGTAGCTGAAACTGGCAAGCTCTGGTTCAGTGTGAGGCCCTGCTTCAGCTAAAGTAAAGCTGAGATCAACTAATGAAAACATCTGCCTGTGCATACATCTGTGCACCCACACCTGTGAACATGTACACACACAGGGACCCCCCAACACACACATAAAAAAATAACAAGGAAGAAAGGTAACTCCAAACGCAACATCTAGACAAAGGGAAAGCATTCACTTTCCCCAGTCAATGACCTGGAAGCAGCAAGTGGCCGATGCAGGGGTTGTGTGTTCGGTGTCAGCTTGTGGATGCAGATGGAGGCCAGGAAGCTGAGAGGCTGACGGGGGGGGGGGGGGGAGTAGAAGCTCTTAAAGGAGTTGAGACTTCATGCGATGGATAGTGAAGCAGTGCTTTGAGCATGGGAGTCTCATGTCCCAACCCAGGGAAGACCTGTGCACCTCACCTTTCTGAATTCTTGAGGTCCTGCTGCAAGGGTCGTAGGCAACCGATGTCCTCTTTAAGATATCATGAAATCCGAGAGTTCAGCTCCTTCTTCCAATGACTACTAGAACTGCTAAGTACCAGGTTTTGTAACATTAAATGCTGAAATGTTTTATTTTACCCATGAGGAATATTCAGTGTGAGGGATGAATGAAGACATAGAAATTAAGCTTCCTCCTAAGGACCATAATTTTAAAAACATAGCCCTTGGGGACAATTTGGAGAATTTCATGCCCTGGGAAGATGCATTAGGTGCTTGGTCAATAGTTTGTTCACTCCTGTCTTTACAGAAAAGGAAGAAATGTAAGAATAACACAATCTTTATTGTTTTCCTTTATAATTCAGACACGATCGGCTGTCTTTGATTAACATACAACCTCAGACGGACTTTCTAATTGCAGGATTTGGCGTTCTGAAATGCCACCAAACCCTTGAAAGAGCAACTACTAAATTAGAAGACATCGTCACTCTGTCCCTCATGTAGCTTCACTGTGGTTGAGTGTCTTGCAGGAGGAGTTGCAACTCATTAAAAATGTGGAGCCTGTGATGTCTGACGACTAAGACATTCACATTAACACAGTTGGTTTCCTCCTGGTGGAAAACAATTGACATGCCAACAACTCAGTGGTTTAGTGCCAGAGCAAAGAATAGTGGTTGCAGGCCCTGGGTCAGTGCCTCACTTCCACTAGCAACAGAGCTGGGGAATGCCATGAGAGGAGCCAGTGCACAGGCTGGTGGGATTAAGGGATGCTTCATGCTTTTATACTGTCCACTGCTGTAGACTGAAACAAAAGCAGCAAGTGCATTCAATGAATGGAGCTTCAATGACGGGAGGCGATGCAGCGCCCCTTCGCCTTGCCCCGCACCAGTACCCCACACAGTGCAATAGGGCAAGAATGTGACATTTTCTCTTTTACACCTGTGAGTGGGGAGCACATCCCAGAAAGATCTTATTTCCTCTTCACACAGATGCTAAAGAACAAAGCCACGTCTTGTCTGTCTTGTGCTGTTTGTTTTCCAGTCTGCTGGCATTAAAACTGCACCCTAAGCACCTATCACGTCTCCTGACTTCCTGTTAAGTCCTGTTCAAAAGCTCTGGCTGTTCAATACTGGGTGTCATTTGGAATTAAAGAAAAAGAATCTACTTGCTTGGTTGTTTCATGTTATCACAGGGGGAAATCATCTCAGTTCCATTTAGAAATAATGATTAGACAGACAGCATATTGTATAAAGTCTATCGATTGAAAAGAGGATGCATCCAATGTGTTCCACTGAGCCACTTTGGTTTCATTCCTTTGGCAAATATTAGAGTCAGGTGCCCTGCATGAGCTGTCACAGAAATGAGCCTGGGCCTGAAATGCTGGCTCAGGAATACTATTTCATTTTTGAATTACTAACCTCTCATATTTCAGCTGTATAGAATCCTCATAATCAAGTTTTGAGTACTTTTGTCCAAACAGGATATAAAACACGTGTGTTTTGACTAACATAATAAAGCTAAATTGGTCTCAATCAGTACTTTCTTATCAAGAACAAGTCTAATAAGGTTGGTTTTTAGACTCTGCTGTATGTTGGTGAAGGAGAAAATGGTGGCTTTTCCCTAGACCTTCCATTAGAGACTGTGATTGAAGTGAGATAATGCATTATTGGGGGTTGGGGGGTTGTCTCTGAGCAATCAGACAAAGAAATTGAGATGCTTCAGAAACAACAGAGAGCATGCCTTTATATAGGAGAACCTTCAATGAAATTGTACAAATACTACTGCCCCAGACTAAAGAGACAGCCGTGGCTACTATCTGGAGGGCCATTATGTTAAGGGTATACCTGTACCATAATAATCTCTTGACCATAAACCATTTGCTACTGATATCCAAGCCCATACAGACTTGACCTCTAGTTATGAATTGCTTCCGAACTGAATGAATAACTATCCGAACTGTGAAACTGGATTCTTGAATATCACTCCTCTTTCTATTCTCAAGAAAACACTAGCGGGCAATAAACTGATCAGCATATCTGCTAGTAGTGAGTGCAGGGCTCAGAGACTCTGCAGTCCTTCACTTTCTCAGTTAAAGACAATGGGAGCATCAGATGAACACAGGACAAGTCTCTCCAGAAAGCAGCATATTTAGCTACATGCAGAGTATTTCCTACAATTTCCAGTTGGTGCATGGACCTTCTGCCTTCTGCCACTAGATCCATAGACTGCAGAACAAGCATCTTGATCAAGATGGCAGTGTGCGGAAGCATGAAGCAGCCTCCCTCCTGTTAGACATGAGCCTACAATGTAGAGCCAGAGAAATTCCACCCGTGATCAGGACATAAAGGCACAAAGGGAACACCTCCATTTATGATTTTATATATATGAATGAGAGAGGGCAAGTTAAACATCCTAGCCTGTGTGGCACATTTCCTTCTAGACAGCTTCCAAAGCCTAGAACATTGTATCTAATGAAGGCAACAGCAAACAGGGAGACTACACAGGCTGTATGGGTCCCTGTTCAGACCATCACAAGGTGTTTAAGACATGAGTGGAAAGCATCATTTCCCAAGAAAAGAACCCCTCACCATTCCTTCCTTTTCTTCTTTACTAACATCAGTGTCAATGATAAAGGATAAGAGGAAATTAGTCATTCTTACTAAATCACATCAATCCCTTTCCTTAGCAGGCTATATTTTATTTCCCTTTTTGTTTTTGTGTTTTGTTTGGTTTTTGGTAGGATCAACATTACCCAAGAGCTTTCAGTTGTTCTGAATTTGGCCATCCACCTTCCTCACAGAGGAGACTGCAGACGTAAGTAATCTGAGTACTTGGTGGGGGAGGGGGGTTGTAATGTGCCTCCAGGTCTCATGTCATGGCAATCTTTCAGGGTAGGTATACAAGTTGAGCAGTGTTCCCATTCCTCCTCCGGACCAGCTTTGTTTCCATTACTACCAACAGGGCTTCTTCTGGTCTTCAGAAGTTCACTTCTGGTCCCACTCACCTTAGCTGGTTTTTGTGGTCTGCCTTTGGTTCTGTCATGCCAGAGCTGTGGCATATCAGCATGTGGCCAGAAAGTCTCCTCACCTTCACTTCCCAGATAAACTGGATCTACATTTTAACCTATGCCTCTCAGATACAAGCATTATTTGTGCCTCCCTGGGTAGGAGACAGCTACTTCTGGTTTCATGGCATCTCTCTTTAAGGTGACTTGGTAGCATCAAGATTCCAAGGACCTCAAACCCTCAGGAGTCAGGTAAGAAGGAGGAGAGCATGGAGTCAGGTGAAGCATGAGTTCTCATATATTTCAATCAGCATATGGTTGCCATGGCAACCACACCTAACTGCTCCCCTACCTTACCCCTCCTGCTGATCTGCTTGCTGGCTTGGGTGTCCAAGGTAATTTGCAAAGACTTGCTTCAGTTCCCTGATCCACACAGTTTCTTTAAAAATTTATATCACCCCTTCTCTTGAACATTAGACTAAGAGTTTCAGAATCACAGCATAGGGAAGTTTCCATGCAGTCTTTCCCCAGTTGAAATGCAGCAAATCCATGGCTCATCTTTCTTTCTTGAAGCTTCATCCTTCCCTTTTCCTTCAAAACACTGATAGTCATTCCTGCATTGCCATCACATGAAGACCACTTCGTGATATTTTGAGGAAAGGAAGATTCTAAAAATGCAGATAGGGACCTCTTCAAATTTTCAGGCATTAAACCCTTCTACAATTAAGCCAAAGTTAAGGATGTTTAAGAAACATCCTTAAGTTTGCACAACGAATCTTTTATATCTTTCTTTTAAATGAAAAAGGAGGCTTAGGTGTTTTGTTGTTGTTGTTTTGGATTTGTTTTGTTGTTTTAAATTGAGGAAACTAGAATGTTCTTTAGAAAGTCTGGTGCAAACCAAAGAATACACATGGAGGGACTCAGGGTGTTGGCCACATATGTGGCAGAGAAAGGCCTTGTTGGCCATCAGTGGGAGGAGAGGCTCTTGGGCCTGAGGGTGTTAGATGCCCCAGTATAGGGGAATGCCAGGGAGGGTAGATGGGAGTGGGTGGGTGGGTGGGTGGGTGGGTGAATACCCTCACAGAGGCAGGAGGAGGGGGAATGGAATAGGGGGTTTCCAAAGGGGAGACCTGGAAAGGGGGAAACATTTGAAATGTAAATAAAGTATCAAAAAACAAAACAAAACAACAACAAAAAAAAAACAAGAGAAAAGAAAGTCTGGTGCAGAGGTGGAGGAGAATGGACTCTGGCTTTCTCAGTGGCATGTGTAGCCTGACGGCCATGGTTTTCACATCCTTGGATTGGGCCATGATGAAGAAGAAAAGAAGAGGTGCCACACAGGGTCAAAGCATCATCTACTCCAGTGCTGATGGCGAAACCAGTTACCAGATACAAGATTTAACACTGGGAACTGAGTAGAAGGCAGGCCAAAGAGCCTTCTGGGTTGCTTATGTGGGGAGACTCCTACCTTTGGTGTCCATAGGTAAGAGAGGGTGAAGTCACTTGAGCTGCAGTTTGCTACCCTCTTCTGGCCTAAAGGTGAGTGACTGATGTTTAGTGACACCTGAGACATAGCTCATTTCACTGGGATGGCATCTGCTTCTTTTCTCACTTTCTATTTTACAGACAGCTGTGGGCTGTGCCTCTTCCTAGGCCTGAACATGAGTCCACTGTTTAGGCCTTCATATTTGTCTTTCTTGGAAATTTTTCTTGATTTCTCTGAGATCAAGGAAAATTACAAAGGAGGACTTTCTACTCATCTCTAGAAATATCTAGAGATACAATATCATCTCTAATACTTGCTAGTAGTTCTGTCAGTTGTGGGAGGTGGATCAAGTCCTGAATGAATATGTACTGTTTGACACGGGTGCAGCCATGTCATGAACCCCAATTCCTCATCCCCATGAGAGTCACAAAGACTTCTCTGAGTAAGGCTTAGAGGGATGGCAAAGCCTTCCTGAGGTTCTTTGTGTGAGCATCGACTGTGGAACGCTATGTCCACCATAGCTTTTCCCTGCAGATATTCACTGCTGAAGACTGTTTTCCATACAAGGTTAGCTAAGCCTCCCCCCTTATGCACCTGTATATTATAAACTTGCCTCTTTGTTTACCTCTTTGTAATGATCTGCCTCCCTGTTCAGCTGTATGTAAAAATCTTGTCTCCCTATTCAACTACATAAAAGAAACACACTGAGTTTCTGGAGTGCTGTGATTTCTCCATCAGACAGCCCAGCCCACCTAACTCCAGTTTTCCTGACATATATCCCTGTGTTTGTCATTTTTGTTCTAATTTCCTTGATGCCCCAGTTAGAACAAATCTCTGGAAGCCATGCACTGGCTTGTCAGTCAGTAATGGCATTTAACAATGCTTAGATCTAGCTTCTGGCTTCTGGAATGCCTTCCCCAGATGTTTTGGAAATGAAACAATATACATTGACAGGACCATCTAATAAAATGTGTTTATCATCCACGAGGCAGAATTGGGCAGCTGCATCCACATTGGTAAATCTTATTCCCAAGGGGACAATGGCAGCACTTTGTTGCTGTGTCACCTAGGAAGCAATGAGTGGTATAGTCCAATAACTCATCTAGATATGTATTACGAGCAAGAAATAGGCATTTCTTGTATTAAGCCATAGAAAAACCTAGCCTGTCTGAATGATTCAGTACCCATCATGTCTAATTTGGATAACAAATTCCTACAGAAAAAAATTGCATTTCCCCCACACTCTTTAAACCAACTAGTGATGTAACTTCTTACTCTTTAATCCAACGAAACAAGTGGACAGTACACACGGTGGACCTCAGACTTCTCATAAGTGACAAAGCAGAAACTTAAACCCAGGTTTTATTGCTCCAGAGTCCATGGTTTTCTACTTGGATTTGATGGCAGCTGACTTACATTAGGTGGCAGGAGAATAGAATGTTCCTGCTCTGAATATATCTGCCACAATATCTGATTTTCTTGTCCTTCTATCTCTAGCAATAGAAAGGATTACAGCAATCCAGTACACCCCCCCAACCCCCGAAATGGTTGAACTTCCTATAATTTGACTGAATAAAATTCAGGTAATGATGGACTATGTTCTGAGCATAGAAAGTGGGATTTTGTGGGGTAAATGCCAGTAGACAGATGCAGATTGAAAAAGGTATGAATATCACACAGAACGGGGGGGGGGTTACTTTCATACGTCTGGGAAGGGAAGGGCACTATGTAAAAGGTACTTTGGAAGACTCAGGTGCCATCAATCAGGACACAGGAGGACAAAAGAGAGCTGGCAGAATTTGCTGTCCAGTTAGTTTGGAGAGAATCACACAAGAATTGGGGAGTGAGACCGCAGAATGCAGAGCAGAGAAGGATCAGAAGGCTGATGGGTGAGCCTAGGCTGCTGATCCGAAATGCTCTCGAAGGAACGGAGCATCAGGGGCCCCCTGAGAGCCCAGTGGGACAGGGATGAGGAAGGAAAGGTCAGGAGTGCCATATGGCTACAGAGACATGAAGGCAAGGCATGTCTGTGACATAAACAGACAGTGTGCTGTTTTGGTCAGACCTCCCTCCCACTGGGCGCCACCCCAAACCAGGCCTAGTTCTTAGCCAACAAAAATAAAATCACTCATAAAATTAATAGGAACAATCTGGTTTTCTCTTGCAATAGAAAGGGGTTTTCTTAATTACTCTTTTTTTTTTTTTTTAAGCTTTGAATCTAATATCTTGTAACTAGATGAAGTCTTTTAGAAGTCAATTGGGCATTAGGGTTTGTGGCATGAGTCTTAGAGTTATATTTTCATTTGTTGCCTGCAAACTGGTAGTCTCTCTCTCTCTCTCTCTCTCTCTCTCTCTCTCTTTCTCTCTCCTTTTTCCTCCCTCCATCCCTCCCTCCCTACAAAATGTATCTATCCATACCTAAATCTTTGGCCAGACTCTCAATGCAAAATTAGGTTTTCCAATGTGAATTTATATTTGTATAGATTCTTTCCTTAAAGACAAGAGTGATTTGCATTGATAGTCTTCCCCTTTTGTTTCTTCAAATTCTCCTTAAAGTGGTGTGGCTATTGGTCGGTGCTCTTGTGCCACAAACAGAAGCACACCAACATTGATCTAAGAAAACAAGTCATAAAGGGAAATAGATACCCATTCCTATTAGGAAGAAGTCCAACTTCTCTGATCCTCCCTTCTGATATAAAATTAACACACTTCATGGTTTATTGGAAGGTACAGCATGGATGTATTACTTAATGGAAGGAATATCACAAGATCTAAGAAAAGTGTATAGGACAGGGACAGCCAGGGATGGATAGACTTTCTGAATATATCTTGTTTCATAGATCTGACTTCAAGAATACATGTATTTCTTCTCACAGAGAACCTTTTCTCCCAAGAGGGATAATTTGCAAGGCTTCTAGTGGATGCCTGAAATTGTGAATCTAGGGAAATTCTAAACATATTAGAATTTTTCCTGTTTTCTATAGCCTTTCCATTAACGGAAGAATTAACGCCTTTTCACATGTTTTCTTGGATACTTGCAGTGCCTCACCACTTCTGTGTTTTGTGACCATTTTATGCAAAGTAAGAATTACTTAAACACAAAAGCAAAGATACTGAGACATCTGACTGATAACCAGGCAACTGTTAAACTGACAGCAAACATTGCACATTCTAGTTCTTGGGGGATTCCTAAGCCTCTGGCCTCCATGGACACCTACATTCACAAGCCCATACCCATACGTCTCATTAAAAATAAAAAGCCAACCATGTGTAAAAATTCATGGTAAAATGGTTCAAACTGAAACACAGTTGACTTGCATTCATTTGTTGTGAGATCAACTGAGTAACGGGGAGAATGGGCTATGGCTAGAAGGGAGAAGCTTTGACATAGAGTACATAGGGTCCGTCAGCCTAACCTGTATACAGTTTTCTACAATAAAAAGCCGTGGAGGCTGGGAAGATGCTCAGTGATGGGGCTGGCCATGCAAGCATGAATGCTGGAGTTTGGATTCCCAGCATCCATATATCCAGGCAAGCATAGTGGCTTGCTTATTTATAACCCCAGCTCAGTAGGCCAACTTAGGAGATCAGCAGGGAAACCTGACTAGCTAGACTAACACTAACCAAATCAGAGCTCAGAGTCAGCAAAAGGTGGTACTTTAGAACATCTTTTAGCGCACCCCCCCCGCCCCCCCCACACACAGTGAAGAGGAATCTTTGTTGTATTAAGCCTACAATTGTCCTCAGGTAAGTCTGGATCCATTAAAAGAAATTTTATTCATTTAACACAATGTACACCAGCTTTTAGTATTTGAGTGCCAGGAAAAGAACTCAGGAGCCGAAATCTGCATGTCTGTGGATGGCATGGGCTGTTGCTGATGTATCAACTGTATAATTCTAAGTTCAAGTAAGAACACTAGCTTCTTCACCCAGCTTCTTTCAGGCTTAGATCAGCAGCTAAGGACAGCAAACAACAAAACAAGGAAGAGGAGGATTTATACTTTTGTGAGAAGCCTCAAAAGTTTACTACCACTTGAGATTCAGCAGGCCCTTTGGTTTGCAGGCAGTTACACAGTTACAGAAGTCCTGGGTCTTGGGTGGTCACTGGTCAGCCTTTGGATATGCATGTTTGATACTTAAGAGAGAGAGAGAGAGAAAAAAAAAACCAATTTTGTCTCCTTATCTAGCTATAGCACTAAAATCAAATGATAAAATGATACAGGAGATAAAGATTTCTCACATCTGTTCAGCGCTTCCAGGGTTAGAATCTATCATTTAATTGCGCTCTCTCTCTCTCTCTCTCTCTCTCTCTCCTACTTTTTACATGTTTTGTTAATCTGTTAGACTTCTTTTTAAGTATCTTCACATTTTGTCAAAGTAGACTTAATGTTAGGGTTTTAAAAATCACAGTTGTAAATAATAAAGACTGTAAAGTTTTGGTTTATTGAAAATGTTAGCACTTTTAAACAAAAGTTGTATGTACTTTCTAAGAGTAGGTCTACTTCTCTTCTGTATTAAAAGTATATGAAGAGCTTGCCAGGGTCATTCATGCCTTTAATCTCAACAAAGGAGACAGAGTTAGGAGAATCCCTGTGAGTTTGTGAGTTAGTCTACATATTGAGTTTCAAGCCAGCCAGGGACACATAGTGAGACCCTGTCTCAAAAAAGAAATAAAGAGAAAAGAGGCACATGAATAGACTGGCATGGTGGATCGAGCCTATAATGCCAGCATTTGTGTATTTAAGGCAGAAGGATTGCTGGTTTGAGGTAGCTTGGGCAATACAGTAAGACCAGGTCCCAAAATATGCCACAGTAACAACAGGCAAAGAAAACATATCATTATTGTAAAACAGGAAGAAAAACAATTTAACACAGGGTTGGAGGGTTTGCTCAGTGGTTAGGAACATTTACTACATTTCCTGAGGACCTGGGTTCAAGTCCCAGCACCCACATGGTTGCTAATAACTATCCGTAACTCCAGTTCTTAAAGGACACACTGCCTCTTCTGCTCTCCAAGGATACTGTAAGCACATGGTGCACAGACAAACATTCAGGCAAAACACCCTTATACATAAAAATATGAATAAATAAATCACATCCAAAATTATTTGAGAATTTAACAGTGTTCAATATCCATTCATGGTAACAACTCTCAACAATTTCAGAATAGAATGAATGTGTCTTAACATATGAAGGCCATATATAACAAGTCTCCAGCCATCATCACCCTCAACAGTGAAGCATTCAGACCCATGTTTTATAAGACCAAGACGGTTCTGCCCACATTCTATTCTAACTAATATGAAAAGTTATAGGCAGGTTGAGATAAAGCTCAGTGGTAAAGTGCTTGCCTGGTATGTGTGAGGACAGGTTTGAGGTTCTGCACCATTTTTTAAAAAGGTACATGAGTAAATTATTCATTAACTGTTGAAAAATTTGCATCATATATTCTTTCAACTAGTCCTATCAATACACTTAAAGGAATTATATTTTAACATAATAATCCTTCTTATCTGTAGGTATACAGTGTAAAACACTCAGGGAATGCCTAAAGTTTTATATAATACCAGATCTCTTCATATGTATATATACACACCAATATATATGACATACATATTAATGTACAATATATGTTCATGTGTGGTATTTGTTAATATATGGTATATATTTAATAAGTTATATATGTTAATATGTGAAGTATATCTTTTCTTCTACACAGATCTATAATGTTCAGTATGAAATGAGACACAGAAATTAACCTCTATAATACACTTTAATAAAAATGGTAGCATCACTGTTCTTGTGCTTAGGCTACATCGTTAAGTGAAAGAGGTGTCAAGGTGCTATATGAACAGGGTAACACCACAGAGTTAAGCTGGTCATGGAACTGGGTGGTGAGAGACTAACAGGAGAGTAGTTTATACACTGCGGATACACTGTGCAAAATGATTACTCTCATCCCGGGCTGGATGCAGCGGGAGGCCATGCAATTTCATCCTACTTCTCTGAATAGCACATGCAATTTAAAAAACACAGAGCGATTTGGGAATTTTATATTTTATGTGTATATTGGCTGCAGTTGACGTCAGGTAAATAAAATCATGGATGGGGAAATACTGTTCAATACAATTTATCACTATTTTATACTCCAGATCATAAATATGTATATAAATTTAAAACTCACTAAAAATTCCCAAGAAAGGGCTTAGTAGTTCAAGGTGGTTGCTGCCAAGCCTGAAGACGTGTGTCCCGTCCCTGTACACACGAGGTAGAAGGAGAGAACTTACTCCTTTCTGTAAACTGTTCCCTCACCTCCATATATACATTTTAGAACATGCACACACGCAATAAATAAATAGTTGTTTGTTTTTCTTTTTTAAAAAAAGAAACACAAGATAATATGATTAAAATGTAAGGTCGTCTTCTGAGTTGAATTACCATTACAAACATGACTGGTACATTACTTATCAAACATGTATCAAAATAGAAAATGATTATTGAACCTGAAGCTAAACTTTTCCTGGAACTACATCCTTTTAGGGAGGTAGTTGAAGGGGGGCTTCCCTCCTCCCTAAGTGGGCGGATGTATCCTGCAAAGAACAGCGTCCACCAATAGAATCCACCCAGATGCATGCTGGGGGAGACTTGCTGGGCACCAATACACTTATTGGTCCAATTTTTATTATCTCTAGGTTCTTATGGCTCATACTTCATAGTGTACATGTAGAATGACTTAGAGTAAGATGGGAGATGAGTGAAATAGCTAGTTACAAGGTAAGAGAGGAAGAGAAGTTATCTCTTCATGGAAACTTTAAAAAGACTGCTTGAAGGACCGAGGCCAAGGGAATGAGGGTATTTCCAGGCAAGGGAGGGATGGGAGAGCAGGC
Source organism: Rhynchomys soricoides (assembly GCA_019843965.1). NCBI lineage: Eukaryota > Metazoa > Chordata > Mammalia > Rodentia > Muridae > Rhynchomys > Rhynchomys soricoides. The sequence continues at coordinate 4,503,618 of JADRCH010000169.1, read as the reverse complement.
ATGGTCAGTGCTGCAGGCCCTTCTTTCACCACTGCACAGAATAAGATTCAAGAATTAGTAGGAAAGATGACTCATAGCCAGTTTTCTTAGGATTCTGATTTCTTTAACCTTCTAGCAGACAGAGGCCACTAAGCAGGAATCCACTCATTCAATCGAAGCTAGGAAAAAACCCTCTCCTAAAGTGAGACAGAGGGAAGGCAATAAGGGACAGGAGTCATCAGAAATGGGAACAGCCAAGGAAGCAGAAAATGCTCTAAAAGAACCCCAAGGCAAGAACAAAGTGGGGGATAGAAAAGAGAAGTTGAGGGTCATGTTTGGCAAGCAGCCTGGCAGGCCTTGGCGCCTTCTTAATGTCAGGTCAAGAAGACGGGGAGGTCAGAGGAGCTTTCTAGGTTGTGCAATGTGTTGATGATTGCATAATTCAGGAAGTGTGACAGGGCCCAGGATGTCCACGGGCGAAGCCAAGGCCCAGTGTCTCACTCATGTTTGTTCTGCACAAACCAACAGACGGCATGTAAATGGACAAGCCTTTGAGTACATCTGAGCTCTGAAGTGCAGCATCCAGTGAGATGCACTCTCTAAGCAGCACTGAGATGCTGTTTTATCACGGAATGTTGAGGATTATACACAGGTGACCTTCAGTCATAACTAACAACTGGAAATCTAATCAGCTGCTGGAAATAATCCCGTGCCCGTAAAAAAATAAACGATGCTAAGTAGAAGCACCGGAGTCAAAGGTTAAAATTAGGTCACTCGGCCTAAAATTACACAGTCAGGAGATTTAATTCCTTGGGTGGTTTGGTGTCTGTTTAAATATTAAAAGAGGTAATAGTTTATTCTAGCATATCCGTAAGATTAAAAAATCTTAAATTTACTCATCTTGCAGGTCCTATGACTACATTAATGGTAAGCATGGAGATCGTGTCTGCTTCAACTAGAAAAATACCTAAAAACTGAGCTAAAAGCTGAGAATTCAAAATAATTTTGAATTATTCTCGTAAATACTTCCTTGGCTAAATGAGAACACTTAAAATGACTTCCTCTTTCTTTGGTATATTACTCCTCAGAAATAATCCAGCAAAAATGACTGAAATTATTTTTTAAAAATTGTCAATCAACTGTCACAGTGGGGGAAAGACTTAGTTGAATCTAATTTATTTAAAGAACATCTGCGGAAGGAAAGCAGTGTTGAAGTGACTAACACTGTGGCCTTTAAATTGCTCCTTGGGATACAAATAGTACAAAGCCTTCGCATCTGCCATTTCCCATTAAGGACCACTGAAGAGGCAAACATGCACGGCTTTCTGAAAGGTAGATTCTGACAAACTTAGACCTTCATAATACTGAAATTAAGACAAACAAAAGCAAACTCTCTTCCTAAACAAAGTATGATGTAATCCCAGCCCTCTGATGGAGGATGCAGGGATCCTCCATTTCAATGCAGGGAGGATTGCATTTCAATGCAAGCCTGGGGTATGAGGCCAGCCTGGGGTACATATGACCCTGTTAACCCCAGCACCAGAGAAGGAAAAAACTTTTTTTTTTAAAAGAAGAGACCCAAATGTAGAGAAATTTGCTAAAGTGGGAGCATTTGTCCTTATTTTTAGGCCTATTATGAAGTTTGGGCTCCAGCCCTTTCTGGCTCTGTGAACACACAGGGAGCAAGTTCTAGCATCTCTATCCGACCTCCGAGGATGGTTCATGTCATCACACAGCAAAAGTGCTGGCGAAACATTTATCTAGATGAAAGACCTCAAGCAGTTAACCTGCTCAGCAGAGGCGATGCAGCCCAGCGACAGGATAATGACCTCTATCCAAATGTGGAAGGTGCATCAATTTAATACCCTGACAGCTCCACAAAAGATGACGGCAGCTCGGCGGGAGAACATTAGCCATGATAACACGCCGTACTGTATGTGAAAAGAATGAATTATAAAGCGCAATGCTATTTGGGCCGAGGAGGGATTTTTTTTCTCCCTTAACCAACTTTATATTTAGGACGATAGTCATGCCGAAAGCTTCCATTCTTTCCTACCTGAAGAGTATCCTGATAAGAGCAAAGAGGCAGTGTGGATTAAACTGACAGCTTAAACACAAATGGAGTTTCCTACCCAACCCGGGAAATGCTGCACATAGCTGTACCATTATATGAGAGGACAATCCCCCAAGCGTCGGCAAATTGGTTTAATCCAGAAGAGAAAGACTGGCAACTCAAATGGACAAGCCCAACATTACTGTGTGTGTTATTGTGTTTAATTCGATTATTTATATTTTTGTTTTATTTTATTTTGGGGAGACAGAGTCTTACCCGGTAGCCCAGGCTCAAACACCATCAAGTGTTGGGGTGACTAGGATGTTCCACCAAGCCCGGCTTGTCTTATTTTTAACTAGGGAAGGTATCTGGCACATATTGGGGACTTACAGATCCTTAGCTATTAAATGTCCCTCCTGCAAAATCAGTTTATAAAACCAATTTAATTCTAAAGTAGCAGCATGATCTTACTTGTATGTTTATCCAGGGGCCTTTCCTCTGTGGTGGGGTTTCAGCCTGTGAGGCTTTCTCTATGCATGGCAGGCAGCTGTCAGAACCAGTGTGAAGGGTGAAAGGGCAGCCTGGCTGCTCTGTTAAATCACGGGGTTCCATCAACATCTCAGAATTCCTGCCGAGTGGGAGCTGGGAGACCACAGATTAGAGTACACTGGAGTGTGTATATTAGGTCACTCGGTGTCTATCAAAGCAATAGCACGCCGGTGAGCGGTACAATAGATTTCACTGTGTTCTGTTCAAAGGAAGTGTAAAGAAAGTGGACATGTGTGCAGCAGACCACAGCTGAGCGCTGAATTCTCCTTGTCTTTAAATGGATGGATTTACTATCCACAAGATGAATGAAGAAAGGGGGCACAATGAGTAGCTGTGGAAAACATGGAGGGCTGGTGGCTTTATTCAGCTCTTGGAAACAGCCTGTGATGAAGCACACAGAACCCTCCACCCAGTCCCAAGAAGGGAAAAGGCACCTGGCCATGGCTTGTTGTCCTGGACCCACTTCAGAATTCCGGATGTTTCCTTTGCCTCCGTTTTCAGACCCTCGATGTGCATATTTACAAGATGGAAATAATATCATCCTTTTCTCCTGCTCACAAGGGGAAAATCATTTCTTAAGTAAGAAAGGAATTTTGAAAGTATGAAAGGAACTCAGTGTGAGATGATAATGGAAATGAAGCTTAACATTTAACAAACTAAAAATTGAAATGAGAAGAGTGCTAATCCATATTTTGTATACATGCAAATAAAAACATTTGCTTTAAATACTTATTGCTTAATTTTGTAAATGTAGTAAAATTAATACTCCCCAAGATATAATATAAAATATAATCTTTAACATGTTATGTATGTATATGTAGGTAATATGTATGTGCCATACATGTATGTGTGAGTATGTAATGTAAAGTAACCAGATCTGACAAGGAAAGCAAAATATTAAAAAGTTTAAACAGTTTTACATTCTAGTTCCTTACTATTATTTGTGCAAGGCACTCATTGATTGTGGTATATGCCTATATTTATATTTAAAACAATAGCTAATACTAACAAAATGAATACTACCTGTTGGACATGGTTCTGATCACTTCATAAAAATTTACTTCTTTGACATAACCATACATATGGTGGCTACAGTAAATAGCTTTCAGCCTAATCAGATTTGTCAGTTTTGTTTGAGACAAGATCTCACAGTATAGTCCATGCTGGCTTAGATCCATAGTGGTTCTCCTGCCTCAGCCTCCTGAGTGTGGGGATTATGGGCAGGAACCACCACGTCCAGCAAGGATCACTATTTCATAAAAATAAGCCTGCATTATAGTCCCAAATTGGGTCAGGCACTTTCTTCAATTATGTAAAACGAGAATAAACCACCTACTCTCTACAAAACAATTTATCTTTGTTTTTCTAAATTAGAAATATCTGCCATGATTTGGAAATAAGTCCTGAAGGAAGCCTTTAAAGGACAGAGATGAAATTCATAGATTACATTTCATTTTGTCTGTTATTGGGGGACAAAAGAGGGTAGGAGACAGCAGCAACAGGCACAGATAGAGCTGCATGGAGAGGGTTGGGGGCTTTCCCTTCAGTCAATGCAGACTGTCTTGGTGTCCAGTGACCTTTAAGAGGGGATTTAAGGTTAAAGAACCCCCAAACCCAGAAGTTCCGATTATAATTTGCAGTCCCATCCTTTCTCAAAATTCAGCTTAAGTGAGAACCGAAAAAGATTCCACTTTTCTGAATAATATCATCAAGCGAAGTGAGGCCCAGGTGTCCCTTCCCAGCTCTGTGCATGACCTCTTCAGCAGTGTCTGATTCCTTAATGAGCTTGCCAGCAGGCACAGGAGAAGACACTGCCCAGCTCTGCCTGAGACAACCACAATTTGGACACAGACTGAGGTGTGTCCTTAGGACTGGCCAGAGGACCTCTGCATATACTCTGTGAATAACAAAATGGAAACAGAGATGCACTTGTAACAACATTCACCTATATTCAGACCTTATGAATAAAAGGCTAAGATGCAAAGTTACTTGGAGGGCAACAAGCTTCAACACTCTGTTTCTGGGCTAGCTTAGCATCCTAAGAAAATGTAAGGATCTGTGCATGATCTGATTGTAAGGTTTTAATTTTTTAAAATGTATTTTCAACAGGAGAAAAGAAATCATTAACTTTTAATATCCAAATTGTTTTGCTAATATTCTTCCTAAAAACCATAACTTTAAACATAATTTAGATATAATATTTTATATCAGATATGAGTAAATCCATCATCTACTTACTTTTATGGTGAGACATTTGAAATTTACTCTTTTAGGGACAGAGAATATTCAAATCATTGTCAACAGTCACTGGTGTCCATCAGATCTCAAAACTTACTTCTTTCCTCTTGTCTATCTGAAGCTCCCCATTTCCACCTCTCCACTTCCCATCAACCCTCTGGGGACAACAGGTCTATTCTAATTCCACAAGATCAGTTTTATCAGATTTCTCATATAAGTCAAACCAAGCAGCATTTTTCTCTGTGTTTGAAGCATTTCCCTTAGTCTAACATGTTCCATGTTCACCCACATCATCACAATGACGTACTTCCCCTCTTTACGGATAAGCAGTATTCCACTATGTAAATATACTATTTATTCCTTACCCAGACATCAGCTGATGTACATTTAGGTGGACCCCATACATTGGGTGCTGTGAATTGTGTCACAGTGAACATGCAGTGCAGGTGTCCCTTTGGCATTATCAACTGCAGTTCTTGTAGATATGAATACTCAGAAGCAGGACCACTGGTTATATCAGAGTTCTGTTTCACAAGGATCCTCCATTAACTGGGTACCAAATCTCCAAATCTCCAACACTCCTGTTCCATCTTCTCTATGAGGTTTACTGATTGGCATCAGATGCTGCCTTATTAGTGATGATGAATTTACCTTTCTATGTCTACTGGCCATTTGCATATTTTATTGAGAGAATTGTCTGTCCTGACTCTTCATATTTTAGTTGTTCTCTCTCCTGCACTGGATTGCTGGGTTCCTTATATATTTTGGATGCTGACACATATCAGTTGTGTGGCTTGCAAATATCCTCTTCTGTATTCTGTGCTCTGTCTCTTCTCTTTGTACATTATTTCCTGTACCATGCAGAACCTTTTAAACTTAGTGCAGTCTCCTTTGTCTCTCTTTGGTTTTGCCACCTGTTCTTTCAGATTGTACCCTCCACAAAACACTGCCCACAGTGAGTTGTGCAGCCTTCCTGCCATGTTTTCTTCTAACAGTTGAATAGTTCTGGGTCTTATAGTTAAATCTCAGACTATAACCCATTTTCAATGGATTTTTGGATATAATATGTAATAAGGGTCTAGTTTTAGTCTTCGCATGTGGACATTCAGTTTCCACAACATCATTTATTTAAGATACCATCCTACTCCAACATGTTGCTGGTACTTGTATCAAAAGTCAACCAAGCAAAGGGCCAACGAGATGGCTCAGTAGGTAAAGGAGCCTGCTGTGCAAACCTGAGGACACTGGTTTGAATCCTGGAACCCACATAAAAATGGAAGGAGAGGAATAACTACACAAGTTGTTCTCTGACCTCTCTACAATGCACCCATACACATACATGCACACAGACATATTATTTTAAAAAAAATCAATTGAGCATAAATGCAATTATTTATTGCTGGGTTTTCTATACTGGCTCATTGGCCAAGGCATGTGATTTTATGTCAGTGCCTTGCCGTTCTGACTATAATTTTTTTATATTTAAATTACTTATTTTTTTGAGACTCTCATATATAAATATGTATCATTTCCACCCATTCCTCTGCCCCTTTCAACTCTCTTCTCCTTCTCAACTTTATAGCCCCCTCTTTTGTGATTCTTATTGTTACATATGTACTATCTGCTAAAATATATTTTGGTTATGTGTGTGATATCCACAGTTTTCTTCTTTTTGCTCAAGGTTGTTCTCACTATGTGGGACTTTTTTGGGGGGGGGTCATGTGTTATTTCAGAACTGATTTATTGACCCCCCCCCACCTTTTCTACAAAAGAACATTGGACTATTAACTGGGACTGCACTGAATCCGCTGACCACGATAGACAGTTTAGCCATTTTCACAGTACTAATTCTAACCCATGAACATTTGTACTTAAAAAAAAAAATCTTTCATTGGTTTTTTTTTAAAATAGATTTTAGTGTGCACATATAACTGTTCTCTTAATTTTCCATTCAGATGGTTTGCTACTTACATATAGAAAACTAGACCTTTTAGCATGTTGTCTTTCATGGAATTTTATTGACTTTGGTTTTCAGTTTCAACATTTTTTGTACTTTTAAGATTAATTTTTACTCACTTTACATCCTCATCCATGCCCCTCCATCCTCTCCTCCCAGTCCCACCCTTACAAATCACTCCCCCCATTACCCCCTTACCTTCTGCTCAGAGAAGGGGAAGCTCTGCTTGGGTACCATCCCACCCTGGGACATCTAGTCCCAGCAGGACTAGGCACATCCTCTTCCACTGAGGCCCAACCAGGCAGTCCAGGTAGGGGAAGGGGATCCAATAGCAGACAATAGAGCCAGAGACAGCCTCCGTTCCAATTGTTAGGGGACCCACATGAACACCAAGCTGCACATCTGCTACAAATGTGCAGGGGGCCTAGGTACAGCCTCTGCATGATCTTTGGTTTGTGGTTCCGTCTCTGTGAGCCTCCATGGTCCCAGGTTAGTTGATTCTGTAGGTCTTTTTGTGGTGTTCATGACCCCTTAAGCTTGCTCACTTCTATCTCCCACTCTTCCACCAGACACCCTGAGCTCACCTGATGTTTGGCTGTGGATTTCTGCATCTGTTTCTATCCGCTGCTGGATGAGATTCCATCTAACACCCATAAGAAAGGCTAAGATAAAAAACTACAGGGACGGCACATGCTAGCACGGATGTGGACCAAGAGGAACACTCCTCCATTGTTGGTAGGAATGCAAACTTGTACAAGCACAATCAATTTGGTGTTTTCTTAGAAATTTGAGAATAGTTCTACTTCAAGACCAAGCTATACCACTTCTGGGCATGTACCCAAAAGATGATCCACCATACCACAAGGACACTTGCTCAACCATGTTCATAACAAACTTAATAGTAATAGCCAGAAACTGGAAACAACCTAGATGTCCCTCAATTGACGAATGGATTAAAAAAAAAATGTGGTTCATTTACACAATAGAATACCAATGAGCTATTAAAGACAAAGATATAATGAATTTTGCAGGCAAATGTATGGAACTAGAAAATATCATCCTGACTGAGGTAACCCAGACCCAAAAGGACAAGCATGGTATGTACTCACTGATAAGTGGATCTTAGTCATAAAGTAGAGGCTAACCATGCTAGAGTCCACAGACTTGAAGCCAAATAACAAGGAGGACCTAAGGGAGGATGATTGAATCTTCCTCAGGAGAGGGAACAAAATAGATATCAGAGATAGATGGAGGGAGAGAACTGGATAGGACAGGGGATGGGCAGTGGAGCAGGATAGGGAGGGGGATCAGATGTAAGGAGAGCAGGGGACAGAGAATGGAAATCTTCCATGAGTTGTGGGTAAGCACTAGGACTTGCCAGAGACCTGGGATGGAGGGAGGCCCCTGGGGGTTTATGGAGGTGACTCTAGCTGAGACTTCTAGCCATTGGGGATATGGATCCTGAAGTGACCACTTTCTGTAGCCAGAAATGACTCCCAGTAGAGGGATAAGGACAGTTCTTCCATTTTTGATGAGGGCTTTAGGTTTCCACTAATGAGTCATGTCATCCACAAGTAGACATCATTGTTTTTTTTTTTAATAGGATGCTTTTCATTTCTTTCTCTTCTTTCATTCTATTTTATATGTTAAATAGATTGTTTTTTTCTAATCTTGAAAATGTGGATAGTCCAACTGCTTTCTACAAACTAGCTTCATTTCACAGATCTCTGCACACATGGGCAGATATAGGCTGCTGCACCGCTTTCAGAATAATTAATTAAAATACACTTCAAGTTCAACCTCTTCACAAGGCCCTCCAATTTATTTATAACTTTTATTAATTTAGAAGTCAGTTGCTCCTCAATGGCGCATTTATGTTCAACTAGGTCAGGTCCACTGGGATGATATGTGGTCTTTCACAGGAGACACACAGAGCTTGTAAGGACAGCTGGCTCTAACTACCAAATACACTTCCTGTCTCTAGATCTGGATCAGTTAGACTGTACTGGCTAGTTTTGTGTGTCAACTTGACACAAGCTGGAGTTATCACAGAGAAAGGAGTTTCAGTTGAGAAAATGCCTCTATGAGATCCAGGTGCAAGGCATTTTCTCAATTAGTGATCAAGGAGGGAGGGCCCCTTGTGGGTGGTACCATCTGTGGGCTGGTAGTCTTGGGATCTATAAGAAAGCAGGCTGAGCAAGCCAGGAGAAGCAAGCAAGCCAGTAAGCAGCATTCCTCCATGGCCTCTGCATCAGCTCCTGCTCCTTGACCTGCTTGAGTCCCAGTTCTGACTTCCTTTCGTGATGAACAGCAATTGGAAGTGTAAGCCGAATAAACCCTTTCCTCCCCAATTTGCTTCTTAGTCATGATGTTTGTGCAGGAATAGAAACCCTGACTAAGACACAGACTTTTGTAGAAAAATATATAGAAATCTAGGTATGCATTTCATAAGACTCTCTAAATGAGGCCTTCTACATACAAGGCTGCCAGTACTGGAGAAACAGCATTTGGCAAACAGTCCATTTGTGATAGTTGGCTTTCTGCAGCTTGCTGTAGGTAACAATAAAGGGCATCCAAGTGGGTAGAAACACTGACAGTAGTTTTCTCACATCTTGTTAGCTTACTCAAAAAGTATGTGTTTGCTGACCAAGCTACAAATAACTGTTTTTAAGCTAGCTTGCTGCAAATCTGATAAAATTTAGCAAAGGGATATCTTACATGAGATTTAAAAATTGTGTTTATATTTCTGATAGTGTCATGAAAGACAAACTTTGATAGTATTAATGATATAAAGAGTACTTCATATGTATGACAAAGCAAATGCATTTCATATCTAGAATACTAAAACCAATTAACCCCCCCTATCTTCCCTTTCAGAAAAGTGATACAAAGCTTAAATGCAGAAAGAAGGATCTGAGCCAAACTCCTGCCACTGGGAGCATGACTCTTGGAACTGTTAGTCAGTAGGACTCACTGGTGGATGACACTGAGGTAACTGGAGTCCTGGCAACACAAAATTCCATTTTTATTTCAGAGAAAAGGAGCTGAGAGGCAGGCATGGCGGTACATCCCAGATGCCAGGCTTCCAGACCTGGGAAAGGACTGTGAGGTGTCTGAGAGAAGAGTGGGCTACCTGGTGAGTTTGAGGCCAGCCTGGGCTGTACATAACGACTCTTTTTTTCAAAATAAAAGCAAAATAAAAAAGAAATAAGTACTCACAGAGTTAAGAGACATTTTCAAGGTCACTAGCAAATTTGTGGCAAGGTTAAATTTAGTCTAAATCCTTTGACTTTGGATTCCATGGAGTGCTTATCTACTCCATGACTGTGTGATTAAAGACAAGTAAATAACATCAAGCGCTTGCAGTCTCAATACTGGTGCTTGATTATTAGATGTGCACTGCTGACTCTCACAGTTGTCTGAGGTTGGAAGAAATGTGTAGTAATCTAAATGTCACAGGCCTGGAAGTAATCAAAAGGACGCTGAATGTTAGTTACAACTGTGCATAATGTTTGTAACATAGCTGTGGTTGGCTGCAGTGTATTATTAGAGCTTGGGTTTTTTTGTTGTGACGGTATGAACTGAGCTGCACAGGGAACGCTGAAGAGCGATTACAAAAATACCTTTCTTTCTCTCCTGTCCCTCAAGCAGCAGGGATCAAATAACTGTTCCTCGGCTGTCTGTCTTTTAAACAAAAATATCTGCTTCACTCAACACATATCTGTGGCAAGTTGGCGTCTGCTTCTCCTCTGTGCTGCTCTATATTTTTGAGACTCCAACCAAGGATCACCAGGGGATACAGGGACTAGAAAGGGCCTGACATGATGTTTTACAAATTTATCTTGGATTCCTTCAGTGCGTCACAGTTTGTGTTCAATAAAGGCAGAACAGGAAGGCAGAAGGGGTCTGTGATTGGACACAGGTTGAGAAGAATTGTGTTTTGCTAGTCCTGGTATCTGATAGGCTATCTACTGAATATGATGGCTTCCATTTGCATTTTGGGACAGATGCTATTATGCCAATTATATGATGCTTACCTTTTAATCAGCAGTGACACAGGAAAGTCTACCTGTGTTGATTTCCAAGGGAATCAGAGTGTGATGGGAGCTTTTTCATTTACCTGACTCTGTATCTGGTCACTAATCCCCCAGTTTCCTTACCTAATTATGGATCTAACAACCTGTTATCTGGACACACTCTTTAGTGTTATTTTGTCCTAACAGACTCATGTGTAAATAGGACTAATAATGATAGCTCTCTCTGAGGGATGCTGTAAAGTTTTATTAAGTAATATATGCAGGTTTTACAGAGAGCCTGGACTGTGTTAAATATACTTGTTATAATTATCATTTTTACTACACAGCATTAAGACTTCCTTGTAGTTTTGGATATCAGGTGGATGTGATCTCTTTTACATCAATACAGGAATGGTTTGTTAAGGAATTGGATGTTGTATGGCTATAATTTATTCATCAATTCTATTATTAAACACAGTTTATTTCCAATGTTCTGCGGTGTAAACACTGTGTAATATCCATCACTTTAAGAAATCTATCCTTAGCGCCTGCCCCTGGAGCTTGATGCTACTTCACCTCATAATTTCTAAATTATTAAAATAAGATTGAAATAACATCAATCTGATGAAGCCACACAACCAGTAAGCATTATATGAAACACATAATCCTGTGCCTTTGGTTCCTCATCTATTCCCTGGCCATCTTCTTATCCACAATGGCTGTGATGGTAATCAATCTGTATACACCAAGTTACAAAGACACATACATTTTTCTCATGTAAATTATCTCTCTCTCCAGTAATTCAGAATAATACCAAAGAGGGCAGACAAGGAGGTGTTCCTGATCAATACTAGACAAATGATACTAGACAAGAGGAACACTTAGACATGCTACATATGGGGCAACTACAATCAATACCAGCCTATTATATCTTTCAAAACAACTTAGAGTAGATCTTCTCATTATGAAGAAGTGACAGGTGAGTGAATGAATTACCCTGACTCATTCATTGTACACTTACATCAAATCCTTAAATGGATATAATTCCAATTTTCAATTCAATTAATTTAGAAAATAATTTAAACTAATTGCAGTGGTATTTTCCCTTGGACCCCAACTCCTTAGTTCAACCCCCCTGACCTCCTGTTGAAGACATGGACACTGATACCATACATCCGTGATTTTACTGTCTTGTAAAGGACTCAGACATTTCCTTGTACCAGTTCACTCCAGATTAGCTGGAACAAGCAAGAAGAGACAGCAAACATGAAGAGCAAAGCAAGAGCCCAAGGGAATAAGATAACAACATCCCAGCAAGAAGGTCTGTTTTAACATCTGCTACATGCCTATTTACTAAAATCTGGCTAAACACATTGTTGATCAGGGGGGATTCCTGTTATCACTTTTGGAAATAGTATGAACAAACCACACAGGTGTTAATTTTAGGGACATGAAAACTCTTTTAAAAATATAGACAGGGATGTTAACTAAGACAGTGCCATGTAAATATCCTTAATGCATGCTTTGTAGCATTATGAACTTAGAGATCAAGCTGTTCCAAGAGAGTGGATGGTGGCAGTATCATATATTCAAGCTGAGACTGTCTATTCTGACTGCATGTTCCTTCTCCAAGGAGACCTACAACAATAATAACACCATTCATAATGATAGCTGAAGTTTACTGATCACTTTGTATGTGTTTGACCACTCTAAGTACTTTAGATATATTAATTTCATCCTTTTAATAATTCTGCAATATAATATTTTTGGCTGTTATTGTCTCAATTTGAGAAATGAGGAATGAAGCTGCATATGGGGAGACTTACGGTTTAGATGTGAAATGCCCAGTGATGGGATATGGGTAAAAGGACTGATAGCTGGCTGATAAGCATTGGGGAAACAAAGGATCCTGAGGGCTTTGCCATCATCGGTAGCCTGTCCACTGAGAGGTTCTTAACTGAACGGTTACTGGAAGGTGGTAGCACTAAGCAGTTAGTCCTGGTTGAAAGAAGCAGATAACTGAGGCAGTGTCCAGGAAGGGACTAGCTTGTCCCCATCCTCTTTCTCTTTGCTTCCTGGATGTAGTGCAATGAGCAGCTTTACTCTACCATGAGTGAGTCACACCATGACCTTCTGCTTTACCCAAAGTAATGGACCCAATCAATCATAGGCTTAAACCTCTGAAGCCAGGGATCAAGGTAAACCTCGCCTGAAAGCTGACTTTAACTTGCTCATTTTCTCACCATCTTTTTGGTCCCAGGACCTACAAGCTGACTGGCACAGTATCTTCCCAATTTACTTGGCCAGTACTAGTGCTTGACTCCAGCAGCCTGGCCTGCAGACTTTTGCTTTCCCCAGGCCCTAGGCCTGGAGGTGTCCTTGGTTCCTCCATTCCCCACACATAATGCAAAGAGGTTTGCTTTCCATTCATTCTTTCTATTTGTAACTCAAACTGGCATCTCACCTGTCTGAACTGGCCAGTTCTTCCATTCTACTATGTGGATTCTGGGAATCAATGCCTTTATCTGCTGAGCCACCACCAACCTTTATGTGGGGTAGATGGCTCTGTAGGTAAAGACTCTTGCTGCCAAACTTAATGACCTCAGTTTGGTCCTTGGGAACTTCATAGTAGAAGAAAAGTACCAATTCCAGGAAGTTGTTCTTTGACCTCCGTACTCACAACACCATGGTAAACACGTACATACATAAACAAATAAATAAATAAACTTAAAATACAAATATTTACTTTGACATTTGAGACTGAAGATGCAAGTGCCTGAAAGAACCACCATGACCATATCCCAGAATCTATCACAAGCCACACTCCCTCCCAGGCTGGCCAGCCCCAGGATGGAACCAGCCTTGCCATCACCTGTCTTCTGGTAGACACTTGAGTGTGCTGTACAACTCATACTGATGCTTCCTGTTTTGGAACATGCCCCCTCTCATTAAGACCACTGTGCTCTGCAGCCTTGGGCCTGTTCCACTTCTCTTCTAGCAGTTAGGGTGACAAGTGTGGAGGGGCTGGTTCAGGTAATATGAACTCTGAATACTGTCCATGGGGAGTGGAAATTATACCTACTTCAGATTTCAGGTACTCCCTCTAGGTTTCTGGTGTCTATAATTCTCATGTTACTCCATTCCTCAGAATGCTAGGAAAAGATGTCAACTCTTTGCTCAGAATCCCTTTATGTCTGTCATTGCGGAAGGCCTCTCACAGCCTTCCATTTCTCCAAAACTTTCCCATGCTACTTGTTTTATCTTGGAAAAGACATTAACTTTCAGAGAAAACATCTTGGAAATCACAGGATGTTTCAAATTCTACAAACATATGGATTGTAACCAATTTGCATCTCCATTAATGAATATGGAAGTGCGATAACCTAATCAAAGTAAAAAAATTTTCTGCTTGGCAAATGGACATGATGAGAGAGTATCTTGGGAGCTCTGAACTTACCATGGCTTTGGAGAAGTACAAGAGCAGCAGACATTGAGTCGGGTGGAGTGCTCTGAGACCCTGATGGACCAGGGCTTCCTAATGAAGAATACTTCTGATACTCATGTGAAGAAGTTGGACATGGTGGCATATGTTTGGAATTCATATAGTACATGCCATCAGCAAATCTTAGCACTTCATTTACCTGGGAAGCATGGAGGCACTGTAACCTGGCCTTTAGGAATTCTGCTTCCAGAATGGACTTTCTGGGTTTGAATGTCTGTCCTCAACATTAAAATTGTTTTACGTTGCTTCACACTGAGAAGGCAGAGACCTGGGGCTTGTTGGCCAGCCAGATTAGCCAACCTGGTGAGCTCTGGGCTAAAGAAATACCTTGTTTCAATAAAGGTTGATAATAACTGAGGAATTCACCTGAGATTGACCTCTGGCCTCCCATGCAAGTGCACACACATGCATACATATCTTCACATATAGGTATATATGCACATAAAGACTATTCCTTATAGAATAGTACTTCACTTATTGCTTATACAGAACATGCCAGAAATCAGATATCAATACTACTTGCCCACAACCCTATAAGATCAACAAATAAGAGTGATGAGCACTTCCCGCATGCCTAATGAGTAAGAGACTAAGTGTTTGGAAGTGTTATTTCAGTCTTTTCTCAGGATATGTCTGTGAGTGATAAATCTGATGCCCCTTGATATCTGGATAAGGCAAGGAGCCTACTTTCCCATGGTCACCAAATTAATGTTTCAGAGCTGGCGCTCAAACCCAGAAGGTTCATTGTGAAAGCAGAACTCCTAATGGCCAGGCCAGAAGGCCTTAATGCTTCTCGAGTAAATGAAGCACTAACATATGCCCATGGCATATCTATATATTACAAATCTCTTATGCATCAAATATAAAAAAGCTGTCATTAATTGACAACAACATCTTTGTAAGATCAGTATTACTAGTACTTGGAAATGAATCATCTGAGCCTTGGAGATGCTTAACCACTTGCTTAATCATGGACCATGGATGTACAGTAAGAAATGATGTTGCTGGGATTTGAACTAGATCTGTTTGAATATGAAGCAAAGCTAGACACAGTGCGGGGTTTGTAAAGGACACAACCCACAGTAAGTCTCTTGAGCATCATGGACAAAAGCTGACCATGGTCAGAGTCCGTATGCTCATTACATAGTCTCAGCCAACAGTAGAGCATTTAGTAACAGTTTGCCTTCTGGACTCATATGTTCATTTTTCTTGTAGAGGAGGAGGGAGCACATAACATTAAATACAGCAACCAATCTTGTGAGCTTTATCCCTTACCCTGATCTGAACCCAATCCTAAACTCTGGATTCTGTATGCTTCAATGCTTAAAATGTTTTGAACACTTAAGATATTCAGGTCTCAAGGACACAAATCAATCACCGGAGACACATAATACACAAAATATGGAAACAACTGCGACTTAGGACAGGCGATACCATCCAAATGAAGGCCGATCCAAAAATGCCATTTCAAACCACCAATGTTTCCTGTAACGCTACTTGTGTGCTCTCAGTTGTCTCTATGGCATTTTCAGAGCCTGTAGCGCTCAGTGTGGATCGTGCCAACAGGCGTGGCTAAAGGGCTTCCACTGCACGGGATGTAACGGGAACCTCACAGAAAACCATATGGCTTTTCACAAAGGCTTCAAATGTCCAAAGGTACAAGACTGAAAAACAAATCTTTCCAATATTCATATACAAATAAATCAATGTTGGTGATGCTCCCCTTTCCTTGCTAAATTTGTAGACAGGTTGGGGAGTGTGAACAGCTTCCACTCTCTGGCTGATTTTCAGTTCAGATAACTCATCTTTATTCATTTCCTTTCAGTCACAATGAGCTGTGTTGAGAGCAGCTGTAGGCAAAGAGGGGAAAAGGCTCTCCTCACTCCCTCTTCCAAATCCTTGTCAAACAGTGCTTACAAAGAATCCATCTGGGCTCAATGCTGTGCAGGGCATTCATGAAATAGCACAGAATGGGAGGGGAAAACCCTGTTAAATCCAGTGTAGAGAATTAAAAGTCACCTGGCTCCACATTTTGGGAAACAATCGGTCTCTCTAATCTCTTGAATTATTTGATGCAAAGTCAGGTAGAGCAGGGCAACAGAGAAATTAGACTTCACTAAATATAAACACAAACAAACCAAACCAAACACTAAAGGCAATGGAAAGGCTAAACATTAAGCAGCTAGGTCTGTGAGGCCTGGCCGCCAGGTCCAGTTAAGAGTTACATAGAAAGCTAGAAGGTGAAAAAGGAGTGTCCATAAGCTAAGCCCAAAACACAAACACAGGAAAAGGATAGCTCAAAGTGAGATCAAAGAAATGACCAATGACAGTGACTGAGGTCTCAGATCTTCAAAATCGTCTCCAGGATTAGGTAGCAAATGAATTGGGGGGTTAACAGTTTCCTTCCTTCCTTCCTTCCTTCCTTCCTTCCTT
>JADRCH010000169.1:4452734-4486881 GCA_019843965.1 Rhynchomys soricoides | reverse complement strand
CTTCCCTCCCTCCCTCTCTCTCTCCCATTTCTTTCTTCCTTCCTTCCTTCCTTCCTTCCTTCCTTTCTTTCTTTCTATTTTTTTAAAAAAAAAATTTTGGATGAATAATTTTTGTTTGTTTTATGTTTTTGGATCAAACTTTGAGCTAGGAAGTAAATGCTTTTAACATTTTATTTAAAATGATTTCATCTGTTTTAATATGTAAACCCAACAGAAATCTTGTTTATAGATCGTTCTAGTACACTCTAATGACATAAAAATGGCTCCAGTTTCAAAGGGGAGACTTGGCAAGTGGTTACTGCATAAAATATTGCAGCCCTGTTTATTACACAGCATTTTTGTTCATGCGTTTTTAATGGTTACATGAACCAAATGCTTAGGCAACTGTGTTCAAGATGACGATGAACGAGAGACAAAGATCTGTGGCGAGCAAGAACCTTTGTGGATGACTTCCCAAGCTGCCTTAAAATATAGCTGCATTGCAGAGTGAAAGGGTTTCTAAGCCATGTTTGAAAACAGCCAAGGGAACACGGTGACTAAAATGAACAAAGTCTTAAGCTAAAGGGAAAATTAACAGAAGAGTAGTCATAGAAAACTCAAAGC
This sequence comes from Rhynchomys soricoides, assembly GCA_019843965.1. Lineage (NCBI taxonomy): Eukaryota > Metazoa > Chordata > Mammalia > Rodentia > Muridae > Rhynchomys > Rhynchomys soricoides. The sequence continues at coordinate 4,486,278 of JADRCH010000169.1, read as the reverse complement.
ACATTCCAACGTTTTAGCTTTACTTATTTAGAAGTAGAGGCCATCACCTCTGAAGCCTCTGCCAGTTGGCACTGCTGACTGCTCTCTCGTGATATGATCGGCATGGCTATCCTTGTGGCTGTCCTCTGCGATGGTGTCTCCTCTTTCTTCAGGGCTCTTCTGCTCCTGGGCTTCATTTTCCTTGTTGCCACTCACCCTTTTCCTGTTCCTCATGTTCTCAGCCCTGACATGGTACTTCCTTTATTCAGAGAGATCACCAAAAAGCTCTTCCTCTAGGCCTGAAAACTTGGCCACATTTTTAATGTCTCTCAGTCCTTTTCCCAAGATAGTCAAGGAGTTAGAGACACACTGACTCACCCAAGTTCTCGCTGTGCACTCTCTTGACTAGTTTAACAGTGTTGGGTTTGATGTGTCTGCACAGTCCTCACTGGTTCATGTGAATTATACAGTAGCCTAGGAAGAAACCATGGCACAGAGACTCATTCAGATAGGTTACACAGGAAGCGGAGGAGAGACTTGAACTCACACCATTTAGATAGTTAGGGCTATACTGAATTCTCACAGAATTTCTCACCCAAGCTACACTCCAAACTAAGTCACTTCACTTTCCTAAATGAGAGTTTTAAGTCTGGAAATGATCAGCAACATTATCCAGTGACACATACAGCTTGGAACCTATTCAGTCGAAGTTTTAGAGAACTTATCTTAAGGAAAAACAAGAATCATAAAAGGTCAAAATTAGAAACAACCAGTTTATGAGAGAAATCAGTGCAACAAGTGTGACTCTGCAGAATAGTCCATCATAAGGAAAGCTGTGCACCAAGGAGGAAAGACCCAATATAGACCAAACGGGGAAATATATACCTAAATATTAACTCAACTGCCAAATGCTGAGTGCTAAAGAAAAAAGGAATCTGAATATAGAATGTCATAGGGAAAAAGTTTCTGAAGGAAGGAAAGTATTCAAGATCAAAAAGAAACACATTTTGTGTTAATAATGGAGAGAAACACAAGGCACCATACTGAGGAGGAAGATATCTACCAAAATATTAACCAAACCAGAAATACTGGCATAAATATTAACTAAACTGCAAGGTATAAATCAGAAGATATGTTCCTAAACATTAACCAAACCAGAAGATGTATACCTAAATACTAACCAAACTGTAAGATATATACCAAAATATTAACCAAACAAAAACATACAGCAAAATATTAACAAAACCAAAAGATGTATACATAAATATTAACCAAACTGGAAGATATATGCCTAAATATGAACCAAACCGGAAGATATATACCTAAATATTAACCAAACCAGAATGTATGTATGTGTATGTATATATGTATATATGTGTATATATATATGTATATGTGTATGTGTATGTATATGTATATATACCAAAACTGTTTCTGAGTCATTGGCACTTGAAGGAATTTAATTTTCATGTTTCCAAATTGTTACAATGACTGTACGATACATACAATCAGAACTTGCTGCCATGATAAATGATATCTGGAGCAGCACTGAAGTCCCACGCCTTCCATGGTGCCACGCTCTTGCTCGAGGGTACAGCACTGCTTACTGTTTGCTGCATAGAGTTGGGAGTTTCTTTAACTGAAATTCAAGTCCCCCTGTCTAGGGCTTCCTATTGGTGCCCTGGTCCCACCCTCAACATCTTCCCAGGATGATCTCTAGCTACAGTCACACTGGGTTCCATGTGGTACTTCTTTACCCAGGTCCCATCAGCCTTGCAGCAGGCAGAGGATAGCGAGCGCTCTGCCTGCCCTTTTCGCATCATGGCCACAGATGCACCAATCTCTCGCTGGGATTTTACAGCATGCCTTGGATTTCTTTATAAACTGGTTAGTGCTGCTGTTTACTTTGACATGTGTGGAATGTGCTCAGTGCTCACGCTGTGCATTATTACAAGGATTATTACCACAGACAGGTGGGGAAACCAATGTTTCTCACACTAATGTGCTGTGCTTTTCATATTTACACACTGACTGTGGTTGTTACTCTCTGTCTTCTACAACACATTGTTCACACTTGTTCTACAACACTCTCTGCCTATACAATACTGGTATGTTTATATGTATCTGTAGTGCCCAGTTCTCAGCACAACGGTAATATCTAATTAAATTTACTAGCTCCAGGACATAGCACACAGTATTCACTCAAAAAATATTTGACTACTAAATTATGTATTAAAGGAAGTTTATAAATTTGTATGTAAAATAAGATGCTTAGAGAAAGCACCAGAAGCACATTTCATATGACTTAAGAACAGAATATACAGCTAGCACCAGAAAAAATTCAATTAATTGAATAAAGGGATATTGTAGTTAAAGGGCATGTCAAGATTCACTTAGCTTCGGTGATAAGTATACATGTAAACTTAAAAGCTCAATGCAGTGGGGTTTTTCATCCACCATATTAATTTTTTATAAGACTACGGTTCAGTGATAAGATGGGTGAAGGAAAAGGGAAGAAACCACTTTAATAACTGTGTTTCTCAAAGAGGAATTCTAGTTGGTATTTCCTGCACTATTCCTAAGTTACTCTTAGGATGTTATGTGTCTGTGGTAACCAGAAACATCTACTATGACTCATGAGACTCAATGTTGTATGAATAAGTGGTCTTTTGGGGAACTAATTTTTCTGTGAGACAATGAAGAAGTTATAACCACTTAAGGAAAGCATGATGTGTATACATAGCCAGCGAAGCCCACTGGTTGCAATTAAGGATACCATAATGCCAACATACAGGTTTGGTTTTTACGTAATGCATGGGTCTATCTCATCCCACAATGACTACTCTATCACGTAACTGCCCTAGTTTTCATTTCTACAAATGACTTCGCTTCTTTCTTTTGAGCATGTCACAAATGGGCAAACGTGAGCTGCCTTGCCATCTTAGTGACTGTGATATGTTATCTAGCTGCCAGTAAAGTTTTCACCCACCTGGAGGTAAAACTGGACCCAAGGGAGAATACACTGAGAAAATGGATGACACTTTTCTTCAGTCCTACTGGATATTGAACAGAAGTGACTTTGTAGAATCAAGTTCAGTACTCCATGAAGGCGTTTGTTCAAAACCAGTTTTTGCTTTGTTTTGTTTTTAAGAGAATAAGAATTTATCTGGAGTCATTTGAGTGGAAATGGCCCATGAACATAGATAGAATTTATCCCAAATTCTGTTTCAACGTGTGAGCAGTTTCATAACACAACAACAAAAGTCATAAATCAAAGCAAGTTCAAAATACATTGGTGGATGCATCAGAGAGGCAGGCATAGCAAGACCCACGAAGACAATATAAAGGCCCAAGATGCTCTCTGATAACATCCTTAGCTTTTGGGTTGGTGGAGGTTAGTAGCTAGCTAAGTTAATGCTCCAATATGGAAAAGGTTTTTATCTATTAGTCGTGAGATGTTAGCTCAGAAGCAGAGATGGCAAGGGGAGGCTGTTCTGCAAGGCTAGAACTAGCCTATAGCAACTGGCCTTTGGATGTTCAACATTCCAATTTCTCCACAGTGCTGAAATTCTTATCAGTTAATCAGTCTCAACTGACATAGCTTCTTCAAAACCTGTTTTTATCTGAATTGTTTGAAATCATAACAAAAATTATTCAAAACAGCATTTTAAAGAATTCAGAGAAATACCACCAAAGCATCATGATATGCATAGTTATTAGTGGAATCCTATCTAACTCTGGAGTCAGGGAACTTGGAACTAACTCCCCATCCTATAGGCTAACTATATTCCCTCAGCTTTCCAACAGGTGGAGTTATGTTTTGCAAAGACCGAAAATCTGATTATGGTCAGAGTTGCCTGGATTTCAACACCAAGAAACTTGTATTAGACTCTTCTGCATCAAGTTCATGATTCTGCAATAAAGATTCAGCTCCTGGCTGACTTACAACTGGTAGTAAACACACTCACTTTGTAAACAGAACTTTCAAGTCTGAGGTTCCAAAACTATAGACAGACTGCCGGCTGGGGCATGGGCACAGAGCACACACGACTGTGAGGCAGAAGCATGAAGGGCCTCTGGTTTTAAAGACTAAGTGATCTATTTCATGGGATATACAATCCTCAGAACACCATTGATTTTAATGGGAAATATTAGTAATGACACCTGTGTACAGAATTATTCACACTAACACATTGAAAATACTTTGTGCATGAATGAGATAAAAATTTTAAAAAGTAAATCTTGTGTTTATTGTAGTAAAACCTAACCAATTTAGATTAATGGGCTAAATGTTATCTCTGAATTAAAATCTCAACTATATTGTCTTTAAGTACACATGGAATCTAGAAAAGGCTTCCCTTCAAGCTTAGGCCCTTCACGAGCCACTCTGAGTTGGCATATTAACAATAGTTCTACCATGATTAAAAACAGTTTTCTTAAAAATTCTAGTTTTTGTGTTTTGCTTTGGAGCATTTGTTGGCCGAACAGACTACTTTTCAGAGATGAAGCTAAGGCCAATTTATCAAGCCACTTTACTTATTAACTATTAGTATATACTGATATTTAAATGGTTAAGAACTGTATAAATTTATAACTGATGACATGCACACACCCCATACACTTAAACAGCATGTAAGTTTTAGGTCTTTCTCATTGCTTTAGGATGACATGGAAAAAAAAAACCCAAATGTGTGTAAAACAATGCAAATGCACAAGAACAACAAAAGTAAATGGATTGACTAAATAGATTTTATTAAACAGATATGAATTGGTTGATATAATATACTTAATTAAAAGGAGACCTGAAAAGAGAATTACACAAAATGTTTTAAACATAAAAATGTCCTTTTATAAACAGCTAGTAAGCAAGAGGCAATACATTTGGCATTAAATAAACTACTACCCATACCTCCCACTTCCTTCAGAATAGAGGATTCTTTTATTTTTTTATTTTTAGGATTTATGAACTGGCAGGCCAGCTAGCATCCTGAAGACAACAGACTCTGTCTAGATCTAACCCATACCTGCTGGGAAGAGACAATTCCCTCACACTTGGAATCCTACAGCTCTTTAAGCTGCTTGCTCTGTAACAGTGCCAGCTGGGCCCCACACAATTCTTCATCTCTGACCACCAGGCCTCACTAAATAAAGGCTACAGTGCCTTGTTAGCCAACAACCAAGCGTGAAATCGCTACACTGCAATCCTGTACTTCCTGGGTCAATCAATTTTCCCCCATTATAGATCTGGATACACAAGATCCATAAAGAGAGGAGATGAAGTGATGGGATACAATGAATGTATCAGAGCAGCCGTAACATATCCATATGGCATATTTAGTTCCATATGGTGAGGTTAGAGTGTTCACATAAACTAGTTCTGAGCTGGCTAATAAAACCAACACATGTGCTTTCAATGTCATCATCAAGACTTTGAACTTGCACAGGATATAGAATTGGAGAGAACCATAAAGACAGACATATGGCCAAGAACAAGCTTCTGTCAGCCTAAAATTGCTAACAGATTAGAGTGTGTCTGACAAGGCATTGGAGTTGTAATGTATGTTCTTCTTAAGGAGTATTAGCATTTTAGGCATTAGCTACATGCTAAGGAAGAGAGCTTAAAGTGCTAGGTGCTATTAGACTGTGACTTGTGGGCTATTGCCGGTTCCCCATCATCTGAAATCCTGCATGTTTGTTTGTCTGTGCCTGTGCTTAGAGAAGGTGACAAATCAAGAGAGGAACGGGAAGGAGGCTGTAACAAAAGTGATGCTTTTTAAATGTGAAGGCCAGGTTGTTCTACAAATGGTTTTTGGAAGGGAAAAGAAATATTTTGAAATAACAATCATAGTGTCCCTGCCATTTGGTCAGGTAGGAGGATGTTATCTGGCATCCCGTTTTATTTGTGGAAATTTCCCTCCTTTGACAATCGTGTACTCCATGTCTGAAATAACCCCTTTGCTTATATTCATAGGATAGTTCTTCAAAAGGGCAATATTATTTTATAGCAAAAAATCAGAGTGCTAAATAAAGATTATTAATAAAGAATAGGCTGACTACTGGCCCATCCAAAGGGCTTGAAAGCATAAGGTCTTCAGTGCAGGGTGCATACATTTTCATACACAGTCCATTGTGTTTTTATACAATTTTTCAACATTTGTTGCTGTTAGCCTGTAGGATCTGCTCATATGTAGAAGCTATATTTTGTGTTACACAGTGCCTGGTGAACAGAAAGAAATGGATCAGCATTTACCAATATGTCTTGATATAAAGGAAATAAAATCATGAAGTAATACTTCTAAGGGAGAGGAAGCTCCACTCCCAGGCTCTCTAACATGCCCAAGATCATAGGATCAAAGGTGAGGAGGATACAACATCTGTCTCAACACCAGAGCAACTGGGACCAGCGGGATCCAGGGACACAGGAACCCTGCCCAACCAGTGGCACGGGTTCCTTCTGGTCTGAGCAGGTGCCCTGAACAGACCTTGGGTGCAAACTCCGAAGCCAGTCCCACAACACCCAGAGGAAACTCCACTCCCAGTTGCTCTAACATGCTGAGGATCTCAGGATCCCAGAAGCTTGGTCACACTAGGATCTCAGGGTCCCAGAGGCAGCTTGACTACCAGGAGCTCTGACACACGCAGGATTTCAGGATCACAGAATCCTAGAATCACAGGATCCCATAAACAGCTGGTCTCTGAGGAGTTCTGACACAACCAGGACCACAGGAAGGACAGGCTCCAGTCAGATATAGGGAGGGGAGGTAGCACTAGAGATAATTAGATGGCAGGAGGCAAGCATAAGAACATAAGCAAAAGAAACCAAGATTACTTGGCACCATCACAACCCAATTCTCCCACCATAGCAAGTCCTAGATACACCATCACACTGGAAAAGCAAGATTCAGATCTAAAATCACTTCTCATGATGATGATAGAGGACTTTAAGAAGGACATAAATAACTCCCTTAAAGAAACACAGGAGAATACAGGTAAACAGGTAGAAGCCCTTAAAGAGGAAACACAAAAATCCCTTAAAGAATTACAAGAAAACACAATCAAACAGGCGAAGGAAATGAACAAAACCATCCAGGATCTAAAAATAGAAATAGAAACAATAAAGCAATCACAAAGGGAGACAACCCTGGAGTTAGAAAACTTATGAAAGAGATCCGGAGTCATAGATGCAAGCATCACCAACAGAATACAAGAGATAGAAGACAGAATCTCAGGTGCAAAAGATACCACAGAAAACATTGACACAACAGCCAAAGAAAATACAAAAAGCAAAAAGCTCCTAACCCAAAACAGGAAATCCAGGATACAAAGAGAAGACCAAACCAAAGGATAAAAGGTATAGAAGACAGTGAAGATTCCCAACTTAAAGGGCCAGTAAATATCTTCAACAAAATTATAGAAGAAAATGTCCCTAACCTAAAGAAAGAGATGAACATAAACATTCAAGAAGCCTACAGAATTCCAAATAGACTGGACCAGAAAAAAATTTCTCCTGTCACTTAATAATCAAAACACCAACCAAATGCACTAAACAAAGAAAGAATATTAAAAGCAGTAAGGGAAAAAAGGTCAAGTAACATATAAAGGCAGACCTATCAGAATTACACAAGACTTCTCACCAGAGACTATGAAAGCCAGAAGATCCTGGGCAGATGTCACACAGATCCTAAGAGAACACAAATGCCAGCCCAGGCTACTATGCCCAGCAAAACTCTCAATTACCATAGACGGAGAAAACAAGATATTCCATGACAAAACCAAATTTACACAATAGCTTTCCATAAATCCAGCCCTACAAAGGATAATAGATGGAAAATACCAACAAGGAGGGAAACTACACCCTAGAAAAAGCAGGAAAATAATCTTTCAACAAACTCAAAACAAGATAGCCACAAAAACATAATTCCATCCCTAACAACAAAAATAACAGGAAGTAACAATCACTTTTCCTTAATATCTCTTAACATCAAAGGACTCAATTCCTCAATAAAAAGACATAGACTAGGAGACTGGATAGTAAACAGGACCCAGCATTTTGCTGCACACAGGAAATGCACCTCAGTGACAATGACAGACACTACCCCAGAGTTAAATGTTGGAAAACAATTTTCCAAGCAAATAGTTCCAAGAAACAAGCTGGAGAAGCCATTCTAATATTGAATAAAATCAACTTTCAACCAAAAGTTATCAAAAAAGATAAGGAAGGACACTTCATAATGGTCAAAGAAAAACCTACCAAGATGAACTCTTAATTCTGAACATCTCTGCTCTAAAAATCACAGGCAGTATAATAATAATATATGTTTAAAATGCACAAATATGGCACAGTTCAGGCAAGTGACACATTCAGAAGGATAGATAGGACTCAAGGGATTGTTTTCTAAAGCATTCTTTAACAGTGCTTATAATTGAAATGATTATAATTTTATAGAATTTTACCAAAATTCACTGGTACAATTTTATTTGTTGCTAATACTTTGAATTCTTTTATTTTCTACATCTGTGGTTTAACTATTAAAAAACTTAAATGTCTTGGGGAAAAATCCCACACTTCATTCTTTACAGAAACAATCACCACAGAACTAGAAATCTTTAAGGGGTAACTTCAGCAAGTGTTATAGGTATCTGATGAGTCTCAGTGTAATGGTCTTGGGAAATGCAAAGGAATGTTGCTCTTTGCTCAGAGTGAAGCTAACATATCTTCAAGGGAGAAAACTGGAGGTATTTGAATTTTATGTTCATGTTAGGGAGGTGCGTCCTGAATATTTTAGAAGACTATTATTTATTTTCTCTGAATTTAGTCAGGAGTTGTCAATTTATTTCTAGTTGGATGTGATAGATTTTCAAAGTCTACTGAAAACAAGTAACACTAAACGTTGTGATTTATGAGATTAGGTTATGTGTGCTATTTTGACTGAAGTCAACTTTCCTTTGTCATTTCAAGGGAGAAAAAAATGAATGGCCTATAAAACTGTAAGAGTTGATATGTCAGAAATAATTTCCAATTGCATAATGTTTTTACAAAGTCATTTAATTTATTTTAATCATATGTCCAATATAATATTATAAACTACAATATTATCATAAGATGATGATAATATTGGCTTCTAAAGTTTTAGCCTAGAAAATAGCATTTTAATTATTATAGAAATGTTTACAAGTAATTTCATAATTTATTACTTCTGTATTTAATTTTGACATGTTTCTCATAATTCATCAGTGTACATAATACTGTGATAGATATCCCACAGTACATACATATTTTTGTCAACATAAATTCCTAGAAATAAGTTTACTAGATAAAATTTTATGCACAATTTATACTTTGGTACTTGTTGGTAAACTGCTCATTAGAAGTACTGTACTGATTTGTACCATTATATGGAACATTTCTCTAAAATTTTCTAACAATTAAATTTTATTAAAAAAATGAAAAAAAAATTTAATGAAAAAGTTCTTCTAAGGATGAGCTACTCTGTAATCATACCTTCTCCATGGTGCTCCCAAGTGTCTTGCTCCAAGGGAACTAGACCAGACTTACTGCTGTCTGTCCCACCAAAAAGAATGTTGTGTCTTTAAGAGCAAGCACTCTGATTCTCTTGATTTTGTAGCCTACACATCCAGGATAGTGTTGTGTTTATAGGATCCCTGCACCTTCTACACCAAAGCACTGGTGTTATTAACTCACAATGTCACAGTCCCCAAAGAAGCCGCCAGTACATCTTATAGAGGGGAAGGGGAAGGCAATTTTTAGGTGAATGAAATGTAGTTTTATATATACACCGTAATTTATCTCACAGATTACTTTTAAAAATGAACTTTATTTCACTATTCATGTTACTTGGAATTTTAAGGTAATTACTGAGAATACGTCTGTGTAGATTTGCACATATGTGTATGTGTGGACAGACAGGTGCACACATATTAGCTTTAACCCTCCATCTCTATGTGCTTCTTGACTAATTCCTTGAAGATGATTTGAATGTTAAAATATGCTAATTTGAAGATCAAGCATAATTAGAATCATAGATTAGAAGAATGAGCATTATCATACCAAAAGAGGAGTGATTTCAGTTTGTTGCTATGCTGGATGAATTATGGCTCTAACCAGTATTTTTATGTAGAAAAAAATGGATTTTGATCCTTAGACTCACAGACTCACTTCATATATGCATACTAGTAGGTCTACGGTGCTGTGTAAGATAATTCTCACCTATGCAAACATAACATGCTATGGCAAAGTTGATATGACTTATGCATGAGGAGGGGGAGGTGCACCAATAATTTTGAGTTATTTGAAAGGGCAAATAAACAGTCTATATAATTTTTTAAACGTTTAGACACCCTTGACGAATTTCTACATCAAAAATATTTTGCAAAGGCAGTTAAAATGGAGTAAGGAGAGGGTATTTTCTCATATGTAGGCATTAGCTGGATTTTCTATTCAACATACAAATTATCTTCAAAGTGAGCACACTGGAGAAAAAAAAAGAAAGAAATCTCCAGGACCCATCTGCCACCTGCCTTTTTTTTCTTTTACAATAAGATACTCCCAAAACATGAATCAATCTCTCTCTCTCTCTCTCTCTCTCTCTCTCTCTCTCTCTCTCACACACACACACACACACACATAAACACAGACACACACACACATAAACACAGACACATACAGACACACACAGACACAAACACAGACACACACACACACACACAAACACAGACACACACACACACACAAACACAGACACACACACACAAACACAGACACACATAGACACACAGACATACACCCGTACATAAAGATCCAAAGAGAGCTTTTTGTCTTTTCTACTCTGGCTCAATCTGCACAAGGTTGACTGCCATGCTCTGTGTGACACAAGATTGAAAAAAAACAATAAAGCAGAGAAATAAAATATTGTAAATTGTATTTTCTAATAGAAGGAAAAGGGCTTTACTGGTTGTGTCTATTTGTGTGCTTATGTGATCAAAGAGAAATATGGGCACATGGAAGTCAGAAAGTGAAGGTGTTTTAACATGACAAAACAGAGGTTAGAAAGTAAAGGTCGAAAGTTTATAATCACAGAGGACACAATCAGAGGTCATTATGCACACTGAACAGTAGAGCCAGGGAACCCCTTTGACGTTTAAAACGCTCTTTTGGACACAGGATGGAAGGACCCAGAGTTACACAGCTGGTGGCCATTCAAGACACAGGCTCTGCTGGAACACTGGAACAGGTCTGAGAACCTCGGGAAATTAAGAAATGATCTATCCATGACAGGCCAATAAAGGCAGTGGGGACCTTCCAGTTGTCTTCTACCTTTCACAATTATCTCTGAGACAACCTTGAACTTTCTCCTGGACAGGAGCCGAGATGTAGCTGGCCTGGTAAGCCATTTCTTCATTCCCCTTCGCTAGCTCAGAAAATGGAATGTGACCATGAGTTGTGTTAGCCATAGCCATTGTCAACACCAGCCACTAAAGGCCCAATTTGAGAGTTGAGGGGTCCAAGGGGAGGAGGTTGCAGACCAACAGCACTACTGTCTAAAGGTGGAAAAGATCTTTCTTGAGGTCATTAAAAGAAACTCTTGGCAACTTTAAAGGCTGGCTTTCTTGTGTGCAGCACGGCATAGAACAGCTTGTAGTCTGCAGACCAATAAATTCCAGTTAAGTTTCAAGTCATGTCAGCATGAAGCCCTGGCTGGTTTATTAATTTAAATCTCAACCCTCTAAAAAGCTAAGGTACTCTACGGAGTGCAGCAAGGCTGCTCAATCAGAACAGGTCTTCAGGAATTCAGAGCTGACCACATCAATTGGAAATCCCAAATTATGGAAAAGAGTAACAGTTGTCCCTCCCACATGCAGTTCCTTGGGAACCCTGACTATCCTGCTTCTGAGAATACTTTGTTTCTGGGCAGCAGACACCAGTGGCTTTCCTTGAAAAAGCTTCAGTAATTAGTTATGTGAGAGTGAAAAAGTGAACCTGAGTGTGCAGAGCTGAGAGCAACAGGCTCACAGCTGCCCTCTTTCCCTTTGCACTGTCTCTAACTGCTATCTCTAGCATACAACCTAAAAGTCTTGGAGTGGAAATGAAGAGCCAGAGAGACCTTACGATTTTCCTTTTGATCACTGCTGCCTTTGCATATTTCATTTTGATTCTTCACCTTGTCTTTTTTTTTTAAAGAAAAAAAATAATTTTTTACAAAGCCCTCCATCAGTTGTCAGAGGCTCCAAGGCATCGAGGTGTTCTGGAGTTACTGATTAGCATTTTAAAAAATGCAAATTAATTTTCCTATCAGGTTATTATGCTGAAATTACTATTAGAGTACAGCTGGAGCAAAGTACCCTCAAACCAAGGGACTTCTGTTATTTTGATCATTCTCCCCTACACAGAGAGCTGCCTGGATCTATCCAAGCTGGTCAGTGACTCAGACGTCACCTGAACTCTGCTGCTCCAACTGAATTTTTATCCTGAAAGAAATATTTATGAGATGCCAATATGATCCATGGCCCACAGTGACAGCATCTAGTACATGTGTTTTTTAAAACACCAGATGCTTATGCAGACATCTCTGGCGCCTTAAGACCAATGTGCTTTCATGAAATTTACATGGAACATTATCATTTTATTAATAACGAACTGTGATATATATTTGAAGAACCAACTGAAACAATGACACTTCTGCCACAGTTTCATGTTGAGAATTTCTGATTAAAGATAGATTCCCACTTTTTTATTTTCTGACTGCATTCAATTTTAATCAAGGTTCCCCAGGCTTCTCACTCACAGTGAAATTGTATTTAAATAGGGCCTTTAGGGTGTTCAAGTTACAGATTAATTAACTCAATTTGGACAGAGTTTGAGGAGCACTGTAGTCCTTGAATCTCTAATTTCAGCTCCGGAGGTAGCCAACGATTCTTTAGATATTAGCAATGAAGTAATTGCATAGGGCTAGATAGATTACGATTGAAACATCTAAAATAAAGCAGGCCTGTCAGAAGCAGAACAAGGCAGTGATAAAGGCAGTCATGACTCGCTACTAGTCTACCAATGCAAGCTCCACCACTGGAGAGCAGGTGTAAAAACCCTGACCCAAGAACATGCTGTGGGGAGTACTCAATAAGGGAGCTCACGTGGCTCCCTATGGCTTCAGCACACAGTAAGCACTCTGTGGATGTGACAAGGGATCAGGATATGATTCAGAGGCAGAGTACTTGCCTAGCATGTGCTGGGCTCTAGGCTCCATCCCCAGCACTGATAAAACAAAGGAGATGTTTTCAACATTGTTATTACTAATCTTATTGGACTTTATGGCTGGCGGAGACTTCTGGGGTAAAGAAGAAGAGTTTATGGAAAGTGGTTTGTGCTTCTTCTGACACATTTTCTGATTTTCTTTGGGGCCTATAACCCTCATAGGGCCTCTTGTCAAAGCTATTACATTTCTTCGCCAATGCCAAATATACTCCGGACTGTCAGCCTTTCTGGGCCCGACATCCCTTTCTGGAATGGGCTGTTGATTGTAAGTACCAGCTCTGATGATCCAGGTCTATCTCAGATGGTACTTCCACTCTGGTCACTGCTCCTGAAAGTTTATTTCTGCTGTTAGGCTGCATATGTGTCATATGTGCTAAGTAGTCCATTTCACATCTAACATAGAACGGACAGAGCTATCATCTGTATTGAAGGTCATCTATTGTGAAACTGCTGGACCACAGAGGCCGTCTCCTACATCCCCGTTTTTCTTAGGGACTCTCTGTGATCTGCTGACATCTACCATTTGCTGACTTGTCCTCTGGCTTTTATCCATTTGTGTCACTTACATCTGTGAAGATCTTTCTTCCTTGGAATCTCCCTTCATTCCTGGATCCCTGTATGTAAATCTTTCCCTTTTCGGGTAGCCTTCTGCCATGTGCTATGGACTAGGCAAGCCTGCCTAAAAGAAATATGATGTAATTATACGTCTGATGAACTGTCAGAAGATTAGAGCTACATTTAAGATGAGCGTCAGTAAAAGCCTAGAAGATGACTGAAGTGAGAGACATGGGCTAGGTTGTTACCAGAAAGAAACAGGCAAGAAAAACATTGCTTTTCTTCTCTCAAACCACAAAATAAGCATTGGCTAAAGGATGAAGGCCCCAGTGGTGGGGAAGCAGAGGACCGGGAGCTTCAGTCACTCAGGACCCTTTCAATGAAAGCGCACACTGCTCTTCCCCCCCCCCCCCCCTTTTCATTTTTCAATGAAATGTAGAAAATCTGTATTTTTACATGAAATCAAATTGGCTCTCATCTTAAAGATCTTCAGACACTCAATTAGGCAGATACTCTGTGGATGAGATACTTAGTGTCTGTTACATGTTTTCAGATTCTCACTACATGCTTCCATAATACAAAAGAGACATTCGTTAGTGGCTGGGGTGTCCTGGCTGGTTATCAGGGACACAGGCAGCTGGCATGCACCTGGCACTTCTCTCTTGGTCTGACCTCATGCCCTTTCTTGTCAATGCTGACCTCTGCCCACAGCTCCACAGTGACCCAGCTTTCAAACACTGATGTTTTTCTCATCAGAGCTTTCTCTGGTCTGGAGGGAGTAAAGCTTCAGTCTTGCTTTGAATTCCCATCTCCAGGCTGCTGCACCAATCCACTAAAGGGTTCTGTTTTACATTCCCAGACTTGTCCTGGTTGTCTTCTTCTGCAGCTCACCTCTCCTGAGTTCTTTGAGGACACTTGTGAAGGGGCCATGTGGCCAGTGAACTCTCATCACTTGGGGACAATTTTAACTAGCGTCCTGCTTACTGCTCCTCACTGCAGCCATATGACTATGCCATGCTGGTGATCTCCTGGAATGGACACTGCTGAGGAACATGAAATTTTCCTTATTACCTTCAGTAACTATGTAGTCTTTATTGATGTGTTGCAGAAGCACATCCGAGCTGTCTCTCCCATCCAGCACAGTCAGTCCTCCATTTGTGCTTCTTCATTGTTGATTAAGGAGAAAGATCTCCTGAATGTCTTTTCTCAATGGTCACAAGGCTCCTTTCCTCATCCCTTTGACAACATATACCCACCCATGCTCCGCTCCAATCTTTCCTCCACCTTCTGTCACCTTTATCATTTGTATCAACTAACATGGCGCATTGCTAGGGTTGTCTACTTTTTATTATCATTTTAGATAAAGAAAGCAGAGAGCTTAAAAAACAAAACAAACCAACCAACCAAACAACCCAACCAACAAGCCAGCCTGAAAGCTCTCAAATAAATATCTTGTTTATCACAGATGCCACTGAATTCTAACATACCATTTCAGTTAGTGAGCATTGTCTGTGGGCTGCCCAAACATTGAGCTAAATGCTCTGCAGTCTGCATTGTTTGATCTTCCTAAGCTGATGAGCAAGGTCTCTTTCTTATTCCTGTCTCATTGTTGGCCAAGCCAAGGCTCAGAGAAGCTGACTTAGCCCATGATACCAAGCTTGTATGTCATAGTGCAAGGTTCCCAGAGCTCTGTCTGCTAGTGTGAGCCAGGTAAAGGCCTCACAGTACTTTCAAGTTCCAGAAAGCTGCTGCAGCTGACTGAAGTCCAGAACACCACTGATGTTAACCTAATAAATGTCTAATGAAGGGTCCACTTACAGCACGTAAATATGGAGGGAGCCCATAAAGGCTTCCATCTTTTGCCAAGTAAGCACTGAAAACATCCTCATCATTGAACAAAAGAGCTCCACAGAAGTCTGGCTTTTGGGCATTCTGTATCACATAGATTCCCCTCATACAATGTCAAGAGCAGGGAGGAATAAAAACTTTAAATCTATTTCAACTTTCCAAAGGAAGTCATATAAAATACACTGTGAGAGGAGTCAGCTTGTTTTGTTCTTAGGGCTTTGTTCTCTGAGTATCTAGCTCTGTTAAGGAATCTCTTCTCCACGATCCTCTGCTCTCTACTCTCTAAGAACGTCATTTGAGCAGGTGAAGAACCCAAAGCCCACCAGGCTCTTGTCACTACTATCTGATTCTATCCCAGGGTCAGAACAGGAGAGAATACAGGGAGGACCAATGGCTTTTCTCTTTATTCTGCTGCAAATCTGTTTAAAGTCTACTTCTATTTAGTGCTGTTCAGAGCTTTTGAAACAATGGGATTAATTAGAAAAGACAATTTAACTTGGAGAGAAGGGAGAGAGAGAGAGAGAGAGAGAGAGAGAGAGAGAGAGAGAGACTAAAGCACCAACTACTAAGGTCTAGCTGTTTTCCCTAAATCTTTTCAAATCTTTTCTAAAACAGAGAATCAAAATAATGGCTACTGTACTTAGTTCTGAAAAATCCTAAGAGAAACCTGAGAAGCCATTCCTTCAATCTTCTGGCTATTGCATCCTTTGTTTAGAAAACATCTTAGTGGAAGCAGAAAGTGTGAAGCAGATTAAAGTGAAGCTGCTTTGATGGGTGAGTCCAGGGGCTGGAGGTCTGCCCAAAGCCCCCCTCCCCCTGCCTCCCAGGAGAAGCAGGGAAGGGGATCTGAGGGGCAGTCACTGCTTTGAAACTAGTTTTGGCCACAGCTCACTGTGAAAGAAAATGCATTTTATTAAGTGACTCGGTCTAGTATAGCAAACACATGTGTGTATGAGTGTGTGTGTGCACGTAAAAACACACACACACACACACACACACACACACACACACGCGCGCGCGAACATGGCTGAAAGAATCATTTCACCAAACATAGCTGCCTCCTACCACGTGTCATCAGCTCAGGCTGCATTCCTTTCCTATTTACTTCAGTGTCCCTAACAAACACCATTTCATGCTCCATCAAGGGAATTAGAGGCACTGCGTTCAATACTCCGTGTAATTCTGTGGACGACATACATTGGCTCAATCTGAATCTCCACCAGCATGAAGGGACTGGTCGAACAGAGTGCAGCAGCAAGTGTTAGGTGAGGGTCCTTCCATCCTGCTGTAGAGGCTGCTTTACTTGGTCTAGGTCAGGCTGTGAGGCACTGCAACGCTGACCCAGAGAAATGTCTGGTTTCTCCTGTTTACAGATCGCAGGGCAAGCTCACCTGGCTTCTATCACATGGATGACAAAGCTGGGAAGCCAGGACCCAGACCTGGATAATGGCAGGGCCCACCTCATTTTTGCTGAGGTCTCATTGTTACCTTTTATTTTTGTTTTCTGCTCTACAAAATGTCCTGTATCCTTGTGATCTCTTCTTTTACTTAATAAAGAGAAGGAATTATTGCAGTTATGACGAAGTTGGTAAGTGTGTCATCAGTGTATTTAAAATTACTTGCACTGCAAATTCATCACTGATGTGAGAGGGGCGTCCTTTTTAAAAGAGCAATATAGAAAATGGTTCCTATAGATTTAGAGAATATTAAAGAGAATTAAAATGTATTTTTTTTTCCCCATATGAGTTCCTGGTGCCTGTTGATAGTCTCCTTGGGATCCAAAGATAGTCACTGGATTTAATGGTTTTACTGAATTTCGCTCACTAATGTAAAAACAAAATAAATCAAATGCCATCTATTTAAATGTGTGTCCCTCGTCACCTCCAATGTCAACAAGACGTTCTAAGAAACACCTTTAAAACAATCCAGCCACAGTAAACCTATACCCAGACTTCAAACATATGTGTCGCCACACCACATTGCAAAATGGGCTTTTATAAACCTCTTTCTACAAAAATAAATAAGAGTAAGTAATAAAAAAAGAGAGATAAAGCCCTCATACAGAATTGCAGCAATTATATCCCCACAGCTCAACTATAACCCAAAACTTTGCAAGGGCTTTGATTAGTGAACCATGGCTGAAGTGAATAATTTGCTTTTCACTAAGAAAACAAGCACATTCATTCTCGCCACAATGGAGAGAGGCAGTTTTAATTAAACCTTATCAAAAGATGAATAAGGAAAAACTCAATACCCATTCCACAGAACTCTATTTTTGTCTGTTTAGTTTAAGCTTGCCATGTTCATGCAATAATTATCCACTGTCCAAGGAATGCCGGAGTTGTGCTAATGTTGGTAAAGATTTAATTAGCTCAATTATCTGGAGAGTATTGAAGGGAGCTTAGCACAGTACGAATTTCTTCAGGCTTTATACATATCTCTGATCCCAAAACATGAAACTGGAGTCTGAGTGAACAAAAGCCTCTTACCTCTGCAGAAACAGCTCTATACTTTGTGATTTTATTATTTATTCCAGTTCAACACTCAGTCTTTAGAAGAAGAGCTGGAGAGAAGGCGTGTGTGTGTGTGTGTGTGTGTGTGTGTGTATGTGTGTATGTGAGAGAGAGACTGTGTATGTGTGAACAGTACCTACAGTTAACTTACTGCATCTGTAAATATGTTCTTAGAAAGTTAATTAAATTTGCCATTTAGATAAATATTAACATCCGAAGTCCAATCCTTAAGAAGGTTCCTTTTCTTTAACACAGCCTACGTGTATTACTTTTTCCCAGAAAGCAACACATTTAGGCACCATTGAAAGCACAGCCACACAGACAACTGTTTCAATCTTGTCAGACACCAGGGACAGACAGGAGGGTTCATTTTAGAAAACAGATTGGCCCCCAGCGGCCTGACCTTCCTGGTGGGAAAGAGAACACAGCGCCATGCTTGACAAGCTCAGCCACAAAGAGGCATATTCAAGTTCCCCCAATTCAGACATGCTTCTCACAGGGAAATGCAAAACAGGAGACAGAATATACCACTTCCAGCAAAGAGAGTTCACTAAGATCAGAGACAGCATCCCACCATAACCCAAACTGACATAGTTAGCAAAAAAAAAAAAAAAAGTTGCTGCACCGATTCACCCTCCCACTTACAACTTCAGAGAACTCCCACTGGCCACTGCTAATGTCTTAACTCCTGGCCTCACCTGACTCCCGAGAGCTAGACATGGTCCTCCTGATAAAAGGCCCTTGTTTCTCTGCCACTGAGTCCATAGCTTTTCTCCTAGAAGCTGGCTTCTGTGACTCTCTCTTTACATGTCACCAGTGCTGCCTTGAATGTGGAAGTCAGACAGACATTTCCTTTTCTCGTAGATACAGAAACAGTTTCCTTATTTTCATTTTATGTTTGTATATGATCTTCCAAGAAAGCTTAAAGTGAGCCCAAATCTAGCCCAAGGATAAATGACCATAAAAACAAACAAACAAACAAACAAAAAACCCAAAAAAACTGATAAAGACCCAAGTTACATTTGGTGCTATAAAACAAAGCATCTATTTTTTCCAATTTCCAGTGTCAGGTTTTATTTTCTATCCTACTTGATCAGTTACAAGTTTAGTTTATATATTGTAAATTTTACAAGGACAGGCACATGCATGCACACATGTGCATGCCTTCGCGCGAGCGCGCACACACACACACATATACACGCGCATACAGGAAGATACTAGCTTTTTTTTTTTAATTTATTCTTTAAGCTCTATGTAGAAAATCATCAATTTAAAAGGTAATCACAACTGCTCAACAAATGAACAAATACACTGCCTGAAAAAATAAGGCTCAGAAAATTATGTTTTTGGTACGGATTTTTCTGATTTACAGGGATTATGAGCAATTAGGTTAAAAAAAAAAAACCTAGAGAAGTTGAAACAAGTCTTGATTGTTGGTCTGGGAAGGTACTGCAGTTACAAACACCTCATTCCACATGTGCAGATGATGACGCATAACTACAGTGAAGAACAGACCACTGAATCCCACACAGCACAGCCTAGGTTCAAAAGGAAGGTATCATTCCGAAAACTGGATGTAGACTCAAGTCACAAGCCCATTGCACCAGATGAAAGATGAGGCTGGTTGAGTGTAAGAAATCTGCATTGCAGAATGACACAAACTGTTTGCCCAGGCTTTAGATGTGAGCCCCACAAGTTCCGCAGATCCCATAAGGAAGCAAATGAACCATGCTAATCAAAAACTGCTTTTTATCTGTCACATATTTTGAGGAGGGGAGCATATTTTTGGCAAGTGAGCTGAGACTTCCTTTGTGCTGGCAAAGAAAGACTTAAGTGTGGGTTGGTTTTGCCTTATTTGTGGACAGCAAAGAGATGACTAGTGGGGCCCATTCAGTCTGGCCCTAAAAGGGACTCTCAATGCTTCAGAGTATTCTGCCTAAGAACAAAGGGGGCTGGGGTTAAGGCTGCAACACGAGCCATTTCACCACACAAATTTCCTTCTTTTGTGCTGGTAGAGGAGTATACTTGGAGCCCTCTGGGTTTAGAGGGTCTTCAGACAGACAATAGTGTGCAAACAACCCTCAAGGACTTAAACTTCACTGGAACAACCTCAAGGCTGCGCCCGAGGCTTTGAGAAAGGCCTCTGCTGCTGATTTACCCCTGCTCTTCATCCTGAACAAAGCCCGACCCGCAATACTAAAATCTCTTTTCTTTGGATTAAACTTCTTTTGCAGGAAAAGTATGCAAATGCCACACAGGCCCCTTGTTTGAGGCTATTCTTACTGAGATATCTTTGCTCGGCCTGGCTTCCCCAGCCCACCCTCCACTACCCAACAGGAGATGAGCCCTCCAATTCAGCATCTTTCAAACCTCTGACAGTCAGATCCCTGGCATGCCACTGCCTCTAAAAGAGGCTCTTTTGGTCTTAATTAACTATTTCATGCATATTTCCCGAGGTACGGCAGTTGTGCTAGAAGCTAAGGAGTGAAGCAGTTATCACACCTCTCTCTCCCACCTTTGCTCCCAGCAGCCTCTTCCCTCTGACTCCATGAACTCTTTCACTCCTTGCTCCCCCTCCCTTTTCTTTTGCTGCTCCTCCTTGGCAACATTTCAAATGAAAAGGTGGAACAAAGTTGGAAACCAGAAACTATAGGAAAACAGGCAGTTCGAAAGGCAGACATACTGAATGCTGGGACATCCTGTGAAAAATCACAAAGGAGGTAAAAGGGAGTTTAAAATGACACAAAGTGGTTTTGTTGACAGAAATACAGAAGCATATAATACACCAACACACCCAACACACACACACACACACACACACACACGTCATGATTATATTTATGTAAAATAGCCATGTAAGAAGCCCATGTTAGATTGCTGGATATAAAATTCCTACAAATTCATTTTCTTAATGTTTGATTCTTCTCAAAATTAACTTCCCATCTGTATTACAAATACTGGTACAATCAAAAGAAATGACTTTCTGTCTCGTCCTTAATATGCAGACAAGACAGAAATAAGTTCAAAAACCTTAATTTCTGACCATTTGCTAAGTTTTAGGTCCTGGCAAGTAGGTGCTTGCTGTTTAAGACTGTTCATACCCTTGCAGGCAGACCAACTTCACCACCATCAGGAGACATTTAGGATGAGGTTGGGTGATATGAATATTATTTATTGAAAGATTTTCCATCAGCCAAGAGCTACTTAATTTTTGTCCCCTTGAATGATCTAGAAAACAGGCCTTTCTTGAAACACTGCCATCTGCTCAGTCCAGTTAGTCTAGTCACAAGTGAATACATTAAAATCTGAACTCTTGTGTGTCACAAAGATCCTTCAGAAACTGGGTCCAGCTAGCTGTTGTAGGCCTTTTTCTGCTTACTTTAAATTCCCTGCCTTCTTCTAAAACATTCCAGAAAGAAGTTGAACTTTGTGAAGGGCTTGCTTGGGGGATTCGCTTCCTTTGTTTTAAAGACCATTCTTCTTCATGGAAGTGGGGCAGAAAGAACACAAGAGCTGGAAGAAGAGGTTGGAACTCTGACATGTCACCTTCTAGGCATGACAGAGCCTCTGCGACCATGAACTGACTGCAGCTGCAGTTACCTACACTAGGCCTGTGCTAGAGTGTCTCTGTTGATGGTCAGTCATGAATGGGGCCCTGCTCCTCCCTGTTGATAGAGTCTGGTTGATTGGGAGTCATTGTCTTCAGTTGTGTACACACTGGTGAGCCCGCCAGACTCCAGGGGTTCAAAACCCATGATTACTTGATGTACCTGGCAAAACTCAATGGGTTACAAAGCAAAACAAAACAAGAAGGGATGAATACAGAAAATATATTTATAGGAAAAAACACAGGGCTGACAGGAATGGGGGGAGGGCAAGGATAATCAGAATGCATTCTCTACATGTATAAAATGGTCGAAGAACAAGTTTAATTTATAACAATAAAGAAAACATACCGTTTCTTTTCTTCATGACTATGCAAATGCCAATTCCTCCTTCTACTCAAAATGTCTCCCTTTTGCATCATTTGTGCAAAACTCTCTAGCAAAATTAAGTTCTCCCCCATTTATTCTCCTGTACTGGTTTATCAAGCTTCTACTGTATCTATTATTCTTCTTCCATTTAAATGACCATATTTGTGCCCCTGAATTATGAAATGAACGACTTTCTAACTACTGCTCACTACAGCATCAATACAGTGATGGCTGGAAAATTACTTGGTTAAAGACTCAATATGATGGCTATTGGCTGATTTAGTTATATATACATGTATGATTTTTATATATTTATGATTTATTATATTTATGTCATATATGTGATTTAGCCATATATTTATATATATTTATATATGATTATATATTATTTAGTCATATATATGTATATATATGGAGAAATAGTGAAATACTATAACTACTTGATATTTAGATTATAGTAATAATAATAATAATAATAATAACAAAACCCAGTCAAATAGACAGATGTCCTAAGATACTCTATCTTAATGGCAGTCTTCTTCCAAATACAGAATCCTAGTCTAATCGTGAACAAACATCCTATAAACATAATATTAATATTAATAATGATAATAATAATAAAACACTTTTTGTACCATGAATCTTACTTGAGAAAATTTTTGAAAACTGTTTATCTCACAACGGCAAATTAAAGTTTTCCATAGTTTTCTCAAATTCTAATTTTCTGCTGAGAACTCCACTTTTATCAACAGCAAGGGCTATTTTGGGCTACCTTCCATGAACACTGTTTTCCATGAATGGCGGATTCATCTTTTTACATTTATGAGAAAATACAGTCAAATGCCTATCCCAAGTTCGAATAACCATAATTTGTAAGTTTGTTCCAACTAAAATCTAAGTTCCAGAAATGAAAGCATCTGGTTCAGCATGTATGTCAAGCAACTACATGTGACCTTCTTTTTGAGACAAGCATGGCAGCTAGGGACAAAGTAGATGTGACTTACGCAAATGTGTCAGAGTAGGGACTTGATAAACATAAATAACTTTTATTTTCTCATTGAAGGAAAGTAGCATATAAAATGTCATGACTGATGACATGAAGGAACTCCCAGGAATCACCTGTTGTTGGCATTGCATTGATCCACTGTGAGAAGCCAGCTCGGCTACCTACTGAATTGAAGTCGTGCAGGTAACAGCATGGGTGAAAGGCAGCATTTGAGGCCTGGTTTGAAACCATTTTGATTCTGCGTGGAACTGTATGGTAAATCCTGCACAGAGGACAATTACAGGGTACCACTTCCTTTCCTGGAACCCACAGGGACCTTATCTGAGAAAAATCCTCATACCTCAAGGTGAGACTTTAAGCAATGCTAACCCAGTCCATAGAGTTTGGAAAGGCTCAACAAAGAGAAGGGTAAATACAGCGATTGTCAAGCTCCAGAAGAGAGGGGCAACACAGAAGCCAAAATATCAGAGTCCACAAAGGTAGCAAACACAGAGCTGGCTTTATTAGGCTGAATTGGGGCAAACAATAAGGCACTGAGACTGGGCAGGTGTGTGTGAACTTTCCTCTCCATAGGGTAGACGCCTCTAAAGTGACAGGGTGACAGCCTGAGCAACTACTATAGACAACCAAGCATTTTAAATATTTGTCTGTCTGTCTGTCTACCTATCATCTATATATCCATCATTTATCATGTCATCTATCTATTTATCATCTATTTACCTACCTATTACCTATCTATATCTATCTATCTATCTATCTATCTATCTATCTATCTATCTACCTACCTACCTATCATCTGTCTATCCATCTATCTATCATCAATCTATCTATCTATCATCTATCTAGTGGTTGTTTGTATCTAGCACTAAGGAGAAGCAAAGCAAAATAAAACAAGACGAAAACTACCCCCAAAACCCATAGATCTGAGGTACACCTTCAGTCTCCAGTTTAAAAAGTGAATTGACAATGATTTCTTTCAAAAATCACTCACTTTTCTAATCAATCTGCCAGTTATTAACAACTGAATGACTGTGATAAACAATGTTTGTTTTAGGTGAACCATTCTCATATATGTGTATGTATATGTGTATGTATGTGTGTATGTATATATGTGTATTTATATTCTGTTCAAGGCTGGTTGCTGGAGTATACAATAAAACTCTCAAATGAAGAGATGAATGGATTCTCACTGATGTTTAAATTTTTTGATTTGACAGATCTGATGCAGTGCGACTTGACAGTATAAACAGTAGCTTAATGCTCAGCTTTTTGGGTTAGACACAGAAGAGAATACATTTTGCACTGGTATTTTGACAGGGAAGGTTTAGGAGTGCAGTTCACAGTACATACCAGTATGAGGTTGCTTGATAGAACAGTCTTGGCTACTTAATAATGGCAAAATGTCTCAACACTTCAGGGGAAAGGCAAAGACATTTTGAACTTCCTCAGCAGAATCGGAATGCTGAGCAAACACCCTTCAGTGTTCAGCCAGGCAGACCTGCAATGGAGGCCGTTGAGACTAAAATAACAATGGTCTCCAAGCAAAATATAAATGATATCATAAAACTTCTTACCAAAAGAAAACACAACTTCTAATAGAATTTATGTGGGTAAATACTCCTCACCAAGACCTACTTAAGTCATTGCAAAAACCACTGGGGTTTCCTTCAGCCTGGTCCAGGGGCACCTGTCAGGAAAAAGCATTCTCTGCTTTGTCACTATGCTCCCTTTAACAACTTGTAGGCTTTAACTTTCTCTATGAGTGTATCTTATTGTTTAGTTTTGTTTGTAATCTGTTGGCTGTAGATCAATTCGAGGCAAACTGTCATCCAGTCTGTCGTGAAATTGGAAAGCTTCCCCTTTAAGAGAAGCAACGATTAAATATTGAACCGTGTACCAAAATATGATGCAGTCGTAGTCTCGAGTTCTTCTATTTTTAACACGGATGTTAAAATCTCAGATGTAAATATCTCAGAAGGGGTCGGGTCTCCCATATCAACGAGATTGCACGTAAACGGAGAACCCTGGTTTGATTTGTGCCATGTTCCTAAGCGGTAAGCATAAACATCCCAGCCCTCTTAGGATTCTGTATGCAGCTAAGCTAGTCCTCCACACCAGCTGGGGAAAACAACCCTCTTCTTTCCTATGCTGTCCATCTCTGCTTCTGTGGAGTCGCCGCCACCATTGCACAGACGAAACATTTCAGAGTATGTCAGCTTTAATTAGTGTAACATGACCCAATCATTTTCACAGTTAAGAATAAAGAAGTTGGCATTCTTTAAATCCGAAGCTCAACCTGCAGATTATGCTAAGTTGCTTCATTCACAGTCCACACTCTTCCAGCTCATGTCAGGAGGACAGCATTTGTCCCCTCTAGTGATAAACAAATTATACATGAAATCAATTCCACTTCACAATCGTTGTCCCTATTGGGTATTATCTTTCCTTCCTTGCTCCCTCCAGTTAAGCTTGCATCCTGTAACTAGCTAATGAGTTGAGGGCTTTCTGTTGCAGGTGGCACCCCCTGCCTGGAAGTCATGACATTTCCCATTTCGAATGCTGCTGGCATTTTTCCATAGCTCCTGCTAACTAGCCTTTTTGACCTGCTCTAAGAGGAACTCATCTGATCGAATCCTCTAACCTGCCAATCACTCCAGCAAATGATCTTCACAGTCACTCCCAAGGCAGGAACGGAAGGAGGGGGGAAGGAGAAAAGCCAGGAAAGAATGAGGGAGTCAGTAAGGCTGCTGCCTCTGCCGCTACCTAATGAGAATACTTGAAGTCTCTGAGGCAGCTGAAACACTGAAAAACTGGTGGGAAAATCAGGGCACAACTGAACGCCTGGCTCTGTAATTACTGATTTCTCTCCATCCTGAGATCATTTTGAGAGCAACACCTCTGAGATGTGCCAGTTTCTAAAGAACGCAAGAATACCCCACCTTACCCAGAGAGAATAGATTCGTTTTCTCCTGCCACTATCAATATGCAATTCGCATAAATCGCACTCTGTCAAGCAGCATCCTTTGCAGAATTAATTACGTGCTATAAGCTTGTTAAGTGTGCATCTGTAAACCAGGGATGATTCTAATGTTTGTCACAGCCTAGACAAGCCCTCTTTTCCCCCCTCGGGCATATTTAAATGCTGCTACAGCTATGGATGGTGGTGATGAAGCTCAAAAACAAAAGTGAACAGGTAGGATGGGGCTCAGCATTATGTTTAGGAAGGATTAAATTCCTAAAACTCACAGACCTTAGTAATTTGAGCAGTTTTGATCAATGAGGCAAAGTCGGGCTATTTTTCTTTTTTCTTTTTCACATTTAGAGGCATGTATTCAATTACACTCACAGAATAACCCAATTACCTCACAAAGAAGGGTCAAGTGGGTGGCTTATTGTCAGTGGATCAGAACTCTGTGTATTTTCCTATGGAGATTTAGTGATCAAGAAAGATACAACATAATTATGTGTTATCATTACACCACTGTATGTAGTAAGTACTGTACATGATCTCGTTGCACATGATAATCACATATCTTTCCCATTTATAGTAATTAAGCCGGTAAACTCATTCACAATTATCTTGTAATTGAAGATATTTTGCTAATTGCATTGAAAATTATAATCCAGAGCAATTAAAAATCTAATGGTACTACAGAGAACACAAACTACTGTAAAAGAATAGTGACATATCACAAGGGAGCATCTCACCCAAGTAAGAGAGCTCGTTAGTGGCTTGGTACAGTGTTTAGCTTATATATTCCATCGGTTTCTTTAACTTTATATTGTTTTGTTTTTCTATACCTTGCACAGTATTTCCAGAAGTCGAAAAGTAAACATTAGTCCACATGTTGTTACTTCAACACTCTATGTTTATAGAAAAACTACTCTTTGATGTGTAGCACTGAGTGTGTGTGTGTGTGCGTGTTTGTGTGTTGAAACAGGAGCCACTCCAAGTTCTAATAGAGACTCAGTAAATTTGCACAACCAATTTCATGTTCTTAAAAGATTTATTCACAGAAGCATCTCAGACTACTGTAAACATTTTGTTACTTATACTTGTAATAACTTAGCTAAAATGTTTAACTTCACTTAATGGAATTCATTCTGAGTGAGGTTTTCATTTATGTTTGCTAGAATATCAGTCTGTTTAAGGCCCTCATTTTTCGCTAGGGTCCCAATGGCTAAACCTCTGATGCCATTCCCCACTCAAATATGGCTCTCACAAGAGGACAGTCTCGGGGAGTAGGAGCATGGTCTGAGGGTCAGTGCGTGCAGCTCTGAGCTTCTCTCTGGCTTTCTCTCTCAACACTGTCATCTGTACACAGTCCGCTATGCATTAAAATGTCAGCCCAGACCAGCAGCCTACTTGGCCCAAACAGCCTCCTTTCATGCTCAGACACTTCCTAGAGTGCCAGCAGACCACAAAGACAGTCTGGGGGCAGGAAAGGGAACCCAGCTGCTATCCTGGTATTGATAATGCAAGACTGTGCACTTGGGGCACAGACAATCCCTTCTGTACCCCCAAATCCATAAAAATCAGCAACATTAAAAGAAAAGGAAATATGGAGTTCCTGAGCTGATAATAACCACAAGCCACAGGTGGGGCCATATGTTGTAAAATACAGTTTGGTTATTAGTTACTCACACCTGTGTCTACGCAAAGCCTCTCCTCAGATTATAGTGATGGCAAACAGTCCCTGATTTGGGCTTTGCACTGCCAGAAGAGGCAAGCCGCAAGTGTTGTTTTCTCTGTCCAATTCATAGTTTCAAACTCCTCTAACCTGGAAATGCTAATTCACAGACACATACACACACACACTAAATACACAGAGAGAATTTGTTTTAGGATCCATGGGCTAATGAGCCAGTTTGTGGAGCATCCAATCAGTTTTTCTTTCAGCCACTTAAAAACCAAAAACATCAGGATGGCCATTTTAACTATATTAATCCTGCCAATCCATGAGCATGGGAGATCTTTCCATCTTCTGAGGTCTTCTTTGATTTCTTTCTTCAGAGACTTCAAGTTCTTGTCATACAGATCTTTCACTTGTTTGGTTAGAGTCACACCAAGATATTTTATATTATTTGTGACAATTGTGAA
Organism: Rhynchomys soricoides; assembly: GCA_019843965.1. Lineage (NCBI taxonomy): Eukaryota > Metazoa > Chordata > Mammalia > Rodentia > Muridae > Rhynchomys > Rhynchomys soricoides. Next base: position 4,458,032 of record JADRCH010000169.1, on the reverse strand, counting down.
GGGTGTCATTTCCCTAATTTCTTTCTCAGCCTGTTTATCCTTCGAGTATAGGAAGGCTACTGATTTGCTTGAGTTAATTTTGTATTCAACCACTTTGCTGAAGGTGTTTATCAGCTGTAGCAGATCTCTGGTGGAGTTTTTCTGGGTCACTTAAGTATACCATCATATCATCTGCAAATAGTGATATTTTGACAGATTCAATGCAATCCCAATTAAATCCCAACTCAATTCTTCAGAGACTTAGAAAGAGCAATTCTCAAATTCATATGGAATAACAAAAAACCCAGGATAGCAAAAACTATTCTCAACAATAAAAGGACATCTAGGGGAATCAGCATCCCTGACCTCAAGCTATACTACAGAGCAGTAGTGATAAAAACTGCATGGTATTGGTACAGTGACAGGCAGGTCGATCAATGGAATAGAAATGAAGACCCAGAAATGAACCCATACACTTATGGTCACTTGATCTTTGACAAAGGATCTAAAACCATACAGTGGAAAAAAGACAGCATCTTCAACAAATGGTGCTGGTTCAACTGGCAGTCTACATGTAGAAGATTTTGAATTGATCCATTCCTATCTCCTTGTACAAAGCTCAAGTCCAAGTGGATCAAGGACCTCCACATAAAACCAGATACACTGAATCTAATAGATGAGAAAGTGGGGAAAAGTCTTGAACACATAGGCATAGGGGAAAAGTTCCTGAACAGAACACCAATGGCTTATGCTCTAAGATCAAGAATCGACAGATGGGACCTCATAAAATTACAAAGCTTCTGTAAGGCAAAGGACACTGTCAATAGGACAAAACGGCAACCTACAGATTGGGATAAGATCTTTACCAATCCTACATCCAATAGAAGACTAATATCCAAGGTATACAAAGAAGCTAGACTCCAGAGATCCAAATAACCCTATCAAAAAATGGGGAAGAGAGCTAAACAGAGAATTCTCAACTGAGGAAACTTGAATAGCTGAGAAGCACCTTGAAGGAGCTGAGGGAGTGTGCAGCCCCAGGGAGGTAGCAACAGTGGCAACTGGCCTGACCCCCTGATACTTCTGGAGACTGATCCACCAACTAAAGAATACACATGGAGAGACCCATGGTGTTGGCCACAAATGCGGCAGTGGAGGGTCTTGTTAACCGTCAAGGGGAGGAGAGGCCCTTGGGCCTGAGGGTGTTAGATTCCCCAGTATAGGAGAATGACAAGGAGGAAAGACGAGAGTGAGTGGGTGGGTGGGAGGGGGTGTTGGAGAATATCCCCATATTGGCAGGGGGAAGGCGGAGGGAATGGGGAGGTTCCAAAGGGGAGATCTGAAACATTTGAAATGTAAATAAAATATGAAAATAAAAAAAATTCATAACAATAAAAAAAAAAAAAAGAAATGCTCAACATCCTTAGTCATCAGGGAAATGCAAATCAAACCAACCCTGAGATTCCACCTCACACCAGTCAGAATAGCTAAGATCAAAAACTCAGGTGACAGTAGATGTTGGCGAGGATGTGGAGAAAGAGGAACATTTCTCCATTGGTGGTGGGAATGCAAGCTGATACAACATCTCTGGAAATCAGTTTGGCGGACCCTCAGAAAAATGAATAGAATACTACCTGAGGACCCAGCTATTCCACTCCTGGGCATATACCCAGAAGATGCTCAAATATGTAATAAAGACACATGTTCCACTATGTTCACAGCAGCCATATTTATAATAGCCAGAAACTGGAAACAACCCAGATGTCCCTCCACAGAGGAATGGATACAGAAAATGTGGTACATTTATACAATGAAATATTACTCAGCTATTAAAAACAATGACTTCATGAAATTCGCAGAGAAATGGATGGAACTTGAAAATATCATCCTGAGCGAGGTTATGCAGTCACAAAAGAATGAACATGGTATGTACTCACTGTTAAGTGGTTATTAGCCCAAAAGTTCGAAATACCCAAGAGTCACTTTGCAGCAACTGTAGGGCTGAGTGTGAGGACCCAGATGGAGGAGTTGGAGAAGGGACTGAAGGAGCTGAGGGAGTTTGCAGCCCCAGGGAGGGAGCAACAGTGGCAACTGGCCTGACTCCTCTATTCTCCTGGAGACTGAATCACCAACCAAAGAATACACATGGAGGAACCCATGGTACTGGCCACATATGCAGCAGAGGTGGGTCTTGTTAGCCATCAGGGGGAGAAGAGGCCCTTGGGCCTGAGGGTGCTATATCCCCCAGTATAGGAGAATGCCAAGGAGGGAGGAGGAGAGTGGGTGGCATAATGGCATGGGGAGGGGGAGGGAATGGGGAGGTTCCAAAGGGGAGAACTGGAAAGGGGGAAACATTTGAAATGTAAATAAAGTATGAAAAATAAATAAATAATTTTTAAAAAAGAAGTTAAAACAAAAAACAAAACAAAAAACCACAAACAAACAAAAAACCCCAAAATGTCAAAGAAACAAAATGCCCAAATAGCCATGGAAGTATGCAAAAACAAAAAAACCACCAAAATAAACAAATAAATAACACCCCTAATCTCAGGAAGAAACAAAGAAAATCACGGTCAAAGGGCTGTCATTATTTGTATTATTAAAACAATCACTCCAAAATGTTTGTTTTTTAAGGTAGATACAATGTATTATTTGGACATAAAATGTAGACATCATATTAATTACACTCAGTTTAGAAAAATAAAATGTATGTTCACATTTATGTATGGCACAGAGATGGGGTAGGAAAAAAAAGAGAGACAGAGCGGTGTTTAGGCCAATGAGGCAGGGAATCTTCATACATTTCCCCACAGTGTTTCCGAGTTGTTATTTCAATAACAAGCAAAGTTTCCAAACGCACTCCTGAAACACACTAGAACGTTTTCATTCTGCTTTTAGGCAGTCAAGGCCTAAGTCTTTTGCTCACCCACTTGTGGAGTTGGGGTGCTCATGATGCAGAATGCAGATCAGAGGTGCCCAAAGAAAAGGATGCAGAAGGAAAGAAGAGGCAAAGGTCTACAGCCTGCCTGACGCCTACTAAAGGAGATCAGAGACTCCTCAGCATGGACGAGAGCTAAGCCTGCTGGGCTATCCGGCATTCGACACTGCAACAAGGGGCATGCTCTACACATTTGTCGGGTTGCATTCATAACTATGCTGGAATTCATGTGGTCACCCCATTACAGGAAAGGGCCTGAGGTGGGTGGGTGGAAAACTGAGAAATGTTGAACTCTCTTCTCAGTCCAGTGCCTACAGTGTGCATCATACATCTGTCATGTAGAGTTCATGTGACAGCTACCAGGGCTCTCTTCAGATAAAACTTGAGAGGACGCTTGTGTTTGCTTCTTCTGTTCCTATTATTTCCACAAATATTGCCCAAGACAAAAGAAACTATGAAACTGCAGCTGCTGGAGGAGAGACACTTATTGGGTCACGCAGAGAATAACAGTCCTGGCAACAAGAAGAAAACAGTGATCGTCCTTCTCCAGAAAGAAACTTAGATTTAACAAATGAATAAAGATGGTGATACATCCGAATAGTCATTCTCTCCCTTTGCATCTGGAGTTGAGAAAGTGAGACAGGACTTAACAAAAAAAAACCTTTAACCAATAGCCTCAAATATCTCACAGTGAGGATCTGCAGTATCATCACATTCAAACTGAGCCTTCCTCTTGTTCCACACAGCTAGGGCAAGGTACACTCTAGGCACGTGGTTTGCTTCATTGCTTCACTGAAACTTTTGGGACAGACAAGTTCAGAGCTGCATTTTGAGGGGTCTTTATGAACAAGGCTGTCCACCTAACTCTCAGCTAGGTGGATTGGACTAGGCTCAGTTCTGATCTAGAAGCAGCCTGGAATCAGTCAGTAGCTTGTAAAGGGAGGGTTTACACAACAGCCTCACTCTGTACTGCTGCTGCTGGTTATACAAATCAGAGCAGCTCTCTAGAAGGGTTTGAGGATCCAAAACAATAAGTGATCAGCAGCAGACCCCCCAGAAGTATGAGAAAGGGAAGAGAGAGGAAGATGGATCCCCGAGTAAGCAGAAACAAGGCAGCAGAAGCCACAAGGTGAAGGGAAGATGAAGACATTATGAGTTGACCCAGACCAAAAAAGTGAGCCACCGCAGTGTCTCAGCATGCAGGAGAGCCTTGGGTGGCTTCATCTCCAGGAGCAGTTTCCAGAGTCAACATGGCAGTCAGATTAAGGTGACTGCTGGGTTCTGCCTTACAGTCCTATCTTTGTCAAGCTCATCTGTGCAGCTACACAGGTTGTCATTTTGCCTTCCTTTTGCACACCACTGCTAACTGAGGAAGACACTGTGGCACTTCAATGGAGTTATGCCCCTGCTAACATCATCTCTTGCTCCTCTGGGCACCAGGCTTTGTGCCTTTCCATGCCTCGCACATAACTCAGTCACCTGGCTCTGGCTATATTCCTTTTGCTCTGGCAAGTGCCTCTTTCCTCACACAATCTTGGTTCGTCTGGAGCAATTTTAATCTAGCACCAAAATACACTCTACTGCAATGAATTCAGTTTTGTTTTCTTGATTGTTCCTTAAATAGGTGCATGGAAGAAGAGTTCTCCATCAGTATTATCCAGAAGGGCACTGTGAAATGCCTGCCCAGTCTCCTCAGACATGGTGACTGTGCACTTCAACCATACAGCACGAGGAATTCTAGCAAGGAAGAGATATTTCAGGCGAATTGAAATTAAATTCACTAATTTTAAATGAGCGTACAGTTCCTGAATCACACACCATGACACCATTCTTTCTTATGGGAAAGGGAAAAGCGAAGGGATGTGGAGAGAGATGATAAATAGTTTCCCATCATGGTATAAAATACTATTTTCCTAGTTAATCTTTACCCTGTGCTGACTCAAGTAAGTTGTTTATTTTACCTTATAAACATGTAATCCTTGAATAACTACTGAAGATGTCACTATCTATGGTCCTCTCAAGTTCTTACTTTTTTTTTTTTTTTTTAAGAATTTGATGTGTGAGTACTGTGTTTCTGTCATTTTGTCTCTCTTTTTCCTCTTCCCATCCCAGCCCCTGCCCCCCATTTGCAGCCTCTGTAATTATTGTTACATACACATGCACACATGCATGCACACACCACCCCAGTGTACAATGCGCTGAGTCCATTCAGTTTTTTTCTCCCTCTCTCAGTAGTTAATTAATGACCATTGGAGTTCGTTAAAATACTGATTCATGGGTCTTAGGATTTGGATTGGAAAACTCTGCAGGAGTTTGGTATCCCAGAATAGGAGATGCCTAGGTTCAGAGGGTGTGGTACCATCACACTGGGTCATGAATAG
>JADRCH010000169.1:4441481-4452724 GCA_019843965.1 Rhynchomys soricoides | reverse complement strand
ATTCTTAAACAATTCTTTGTAATCTCGGTACTTAATAGATCACTTTGAGGAAATGAATGTTTACTGACTGGGGTAAGCAAAGTGAGGCTAATGACTTTTGTCACTGCCATGTAATTCTTAAATAGTGTGGACCAAGAACGATGATACATTGAAACAGAAGGAGATCACCAAAGTATGCATAGTTATTCTCCTGTAAGTGAACCAAACGGCATTACTTCATGAACTAGACAAGTATCTGTAAGGTTACTATGAGTTTAATGGAGTCCCATCGTTGAGAAGGAGTATTCCTATCCCTATATTATGAAAAAAACAGAGACCAACACTCTCTATGCCACTTTTAAGCACTGAAAAAAATTAGCTCAGCACAGGCTTATGGCTGGTTATCAGTGCATGCAAATGTGTTACTAATGGATGTGGTATTCGATATTATCAGTGGCATTTTCCTTGAAGAATGTTTTCTATGTACATTGGAGTCTCACTTGGGCTCTAGTCAACTCTCAATGATAACTAAATGAGTGGGAACAAGCTATGAAATAGCTAACTAATATCGCTAGAGAATACAGGACTGAAGAGAGCTCAGTGGTTTGTCCACCAGCGGCAGCTCTCCTAATGGTAACCCAGGCACCTGTGGCTTTCTTTTTGTTTCATTTTGCTACAAGACTCCAAAACCCAATTGCTTTCTTCTGCACAGCAAAACACATCTCATTAACTTTTCCACTAAGGCCAACTTATGCAAATCCGACATTATTAACTAAATAATTGAAGTGACCTTAGTTTGCAAGAAAAGATATAATGTGGCATTGAGGTAGAGGAAAAATATTAGGACTTGCAGCCCTGTCCCTGTCATCTCAAAAGCAGCAGGACACAATGCAAGCTCCGAGAGCTTGCTGATCACCAGAGAGAGGTAGCTAAAACCATAGCCTGGGCTCAGACTACCTCAGCCCCCAGTCTCTTCCCCTCATTCTCCTTCTCAGTCACAATGGGTGTTACAAAAAAACTCAAGACAGTTGAGGGAAATTCAATATGTCACAGATTTCAAATAGGTGAAAAATAATTTTTTTTAAAAAAAGAAAGAAAATCAAAGACTAGAGGATTATATCTTTTTTATCTGAGACTTATTAACATGATTTTTTTTTTTTTTTGTTTCATAAAGTCTTTAATTTGAAATTCATCACTGGACAGAAAAAAGCCATGCCATATGCTGTAGGGGACCAATAAAATATTTGATCTCTAACATGGACACATGGACATGTTTGGTAAAATAAGAAACTAAGATGATTTCTTTTTCTGTTGACAGCAACATGTTAGAATCCAGATTTCCTGCCGCTTTTATGAAAAGAATGGAGATGTTTCTTTCTTCAGTGACCTGCCGAATCAGATGTGCTTTCTGGACCAGCAATGGTATTGAAGCCTTCAACGTTGATGTGGCAGAGAAAACAATCACAGGGGGGATATTTGTACTGTTATCGGACAATTGTAGAGAAACTTGTCCACCGTGGAGCTAAGCCTGGATCCAGTGTGAGGTAGTATACTGCAAGTTTTCCAAGCACTGCTGCCTCCAATCCTGAGCACCTTTGAAAACCTCTTTTCAATTAGCAAGTTTTGAGTCTTTCTGGGCAATGCTCTATCCAATCAGCTCCTTTTGATTTTTACAATAATGAGCTGATCTTAAACACATCCTTTGCAGCTTTGACTGGGTAGATCAGGAGAGTTCAGAAGAACCAAGAGGAAAGGACAGGCAAGCACAGTCCTGCCACTGAAATTCGGGCTTGCTTGTGAGCATGAGTCAATAAAACAGAGCCAGTTTTCATTCTTATTCTACTGAATTAACTACAGGGTTTATAACTCGGGAGCTAAATACTGTTAAAATGTGCATGCTACATATAACTCCTATGAATCAAACCATTCTAAAAACCATGAGGCTACTGGTCAGAAACTGGTCAGACTCATAGCCACAGTCTATCTGACCACTGCAACTCAGAGTGTGTCAGTGGCCTAAAGAAAGCTGTCCTCTCTCCTGTGGTTTAGTGGCAGTGTCTGCTGGCCAGCATTTACATGCCACACTTTAACCAGAAGCCTTTGTTTCCTCTTCCAAAGCAACATAAATCGCTACCACATCCCTAGGCTAGCAAAATTAACCTCCATGTTGAGGGCATAAAAAGCTAGCTTCCAAAATGGCTGAAGATACTGGCAGGTGTATCACAGAGCTGTATGCACCATCTTTACTATCAATCCACTTTGTTTCTTACCATAATTCCAAACAGGAGAGAATCAGGCTATTCCCCCAAATTAAAAAAAAAAAAAAAAAAAAAAAAGTCAATCATGGTAGCTCATACTTGTAACCTTAATGCTAGGGAGGCAGAGACATGAGGATCTCTGAGGCTTGCTGGACAATAGCTAGTCTACCTGAGTCAGAAAGTTCCAGGTTCAATGAAAGACATTGTCTTAAAAAATAAGGTGGACATAGATTGAAGGAGGTATTTGAGATCAACCTCTGGCCTACATCACTCCTATCCCTAACCCCCTCACAGACACACATTCACATGAACAGTTCTTCCTATATTCAGCACACTTCATTCAACACTTCGTTATGGAAAGCGGAAAAGTAAGAAACATGCCCTACCAAAACCAACATAAAAAAGGCTTCCCCATAAGGGTAAGAAGTGGATAGTGGTGGCATACCTCTTTAATGTCAGTACTTGGGAGGCAGAGGGTCATGAATCTCTCAATTCAAGGCCAGCCTGGTCTACAGAGCAAGTTCCAGGGCAGAAAGGACTACTCAGAGAAACCCTGCCTTGAAAAACCAAAAATGAAAAACCAAACCAAACCAACCAACCAACTAACCAACCAACCAACCAACCAACCAAAAACAAAACAAAACAAAACAAAACAAACCCAAGAAACCCAGACATCTCTTTCTGGTAATCTAGAAAGACACAGGCTTTCAGACATTACTTGTCTTAAACTTGGCACTGGGCGTGTGCAATGTCTTGACAGGCTGACATGCCTGAACGTCACCATGATAGTTTACAGTCTCTACCTCTAAAACAGTAGAAGTCAAAGAAGCAAATTGTGAGACCCAAAGCTTACCTCAATAGGTCTGTGCCAGGTGCCAGACCTGCATCAAAGCCCAGGGAGGGCCTAACAAGCAGCTTAGCTTAAAACAAGGGCTGAGCATTTCTTATCACACATGAGATCTTCTGGTGGGACGGAAGTGGGAGCATTGCCAGAGTTGCTGATACTTCATGTAAAGCTAGAAATCTAGACTTCTGTAGGAAGTATCCCAATTTTAAAATGACATCAAATAATTAAAAAGCAAATTGCATTGGTCAAATAAAACAGGTCTGTGGTTCAGGGACAGCTCAAAGTGGGACTTTCCTAACTTCAATGATGAACTCAGGAGTAATTGAGATGGATGCTCATGACTCAGTGGTTTGCCTGTGACTGCACAGCTAACTTACACAATCCAGCGCAACATTCCTTAGAGCTTAGGAGGTGTCTGAAAACACTGAAATTACTGATTGCTCCGTGCCTCAGCAAAATGTTTGATACATGCCAGAATAAGCCCACAGGACTCATAAGACAGCTTCATGGAGAAATGAGACTGAAATCTTTCATTGAACAGCTCTATTCCATGTCTATTGCAAATATTAGTCTCCAGTAAAGCAGGGCCTCTTACCTGTGCTCTCCTGAGAATGCTGGGCTTGTCAGTGTTTGCTGTTTGATAGACTTTTCCCATAACTATTGTTTTTTCCAAAGGCCCTCATGCTCTCTCCAGCTTCCGGTTGCAATCTCACATTTGGGACGGTAAAAATAGAAGACACTAAGGAGAGAAGGAAATGCGTCCGTTTACATATTTATACACGTGTTGATATTTTATTTAAAGAGGAAAAGAAGATGTAATTCCATCTGGATGTCCAGCATGTGAAATACTGTGGTATGTGCCAGTGTTTGAAATGCCAAGTGGTCAAAGGTGCACACACAGCTATAAGCATTTACACACGTACACACACACACACACACACACACACACACACACACATTTGCATGAGATAGAGCCACAGCTCCTGTTTCTCTGACCTTAGAATGATATACTTGGATGTAGGGCTAAGTCGTTGCCATTTTAAAAAATTCATTCATGAGAGAAGTACTTTTTAAAAAAGATTTATTTATTTTATATATGTGAGTAAGCTGCCACTGTTTTTAGATACAACCAGAAGAGGGCATTGGATTCCATTACAGATGATTTTGAGCTACTATGTGGTTGCTGGGAACTGAACTCAGGATCTTGGGAAGAGCAATCAATGCTCTCAACCACTGAGCCATCTTTGCAGATCCCGAGTGAAGCACTTTTTGCCTCTAACATTTCCTGGGAAGTTTCAGAAGCTAGTGGCAGTGAGATGAGTTTGATTCTAGCAATCAGAACTTTTCAGTGTCTTACAGATGGCTAAGTGGAGAAGCTAAGTAGTTGGCTGAATAAGAGGGAGCTAGGGCTCCAATGGGACTTTTGGAGTCAGTGTCAGTGTGTGGATGATATTTAAATCTTGAAGCTGGGTGAAATCACTCAGCTGTAAGGAATGAACCAGATAGAAAGGTCTAAGGAGGATGCATTGGAAACTCACAACATTCCTTAGCCTGCCTGGCAGATCAGAGAGAATTTGCAAAGGAAAGTAGCAGGAGGTGAAAGTCAAACAAGGAAAGAAGTCTACTTTGGGAACCAAGGGAAGACATTTTCATAGGAAAAGGTGCCAGATAAATGTGCCTCATTCCACTGACCGATCAAGGTGAAAGCTGGGAAACCCCCAAAGTCAGAGGTGTTGAAATAGCAGTATAGGAGTTATTGCCACCTACGTAGAAGACACTCAAGATGGAACAGGAAAAGGAAAGAGCAGAGCTGGTCAGCTGGTCAGCACGGTGATGCAAGCTTTAAATCGCAGCATTAGGACCGCAGAGGCAGGCAGGAAGCTCTGTGAGTTCAAGGTCAGTCTAATTTATATGTAGTAAAATCCCATCTCAAATTAAATAAATTCAGTAATAAAAAATAGGTGTGCTTACTATATTCATAAAAAGATAGCATGGCACTACATAATAGCATCATGCTGTTATGTTACTATAGAGGACAATTGAGGCTATAAGCATTAGATCTAGGAAGGTCCTTCAGGTCTTCCAGCCTTCTTCAGCTTGCTCTCTGAATGAGAAGTTGGGGGCACAGAGAGACTAAAGCACACGACCACAGTTGCCTGGCCAGGACCTGTGGGGCTGAGCTTGTAGCTGGAGTGTCTGATTCCCAGCTCATTGCTCTCCACGATGGACCAATTTGCTGGCCTTCTTTTAGGAGATTTGAGTTTTGTGAATTAGCAAATGAATGTAATAAAATCAAGGCCTCTGCACTGTGAACTGTAGTTTGTTCATTTACTTCAACAAGGGTAGTTCAGCTTCAATTATTTATGTAACTTGATAGTACACACAGGAGAATGCCCTGTGGTGTGCTTGGGGAAACTAATGAATTTCTTCTAAATGAACCCTCTATTTATTTCCCTGCAATTAAATCCTCATGAAGAAGTAGAGCAAGGCTGTTGGGGTTTGGGGACAGGAGAATGACACTGTCACCATCCTTGGTCAGCTTGGCTGTCAGAGAGATCCCTACATAATCCTATAATTACTTTTGCTTGATTCATTTATTCTCTTTTCTGTTCTGGTGACACTAATATTTTGCTTCTAAATTTTCTTATTACATAACTATAATAAACATTCACAGATCTAAGGTGCTTCAGGGGCCATTTTGAAAAGTATTTGGACTTTCCCTAAACCACTATCAGGGCTTGACTATCCACGACACACTTCCATTTCTATACTTCCTACCACGGTTCTGGGTGAATCCAGATCAGCCTTATCAGCTGTATTATCTGTTCCCTGGTGGTCACTGCCCTACTAAGTCCACCTGGCCTCATTCATTCTTATGTCCATGTGGACTATACAGTCACACAGGGCCCAACTACTCAAAGCCGGTTGAGGCTGGAGTCCCATCTTCTCCTTTTAACTTGGTTTCGCTTTCTGCCTTAAGTATTTTCCTTTTGTTGACATTCTTCTACAAAAAAAAAAAAATGCAATGAACCATCGTAGACAGAGAACTTTACGACACAACCCGTGTCCCTTCATGTTTCAAGTTAGTGCCTCAGCTCCAATGTGTTGGTATCTGGCGATGGGACCTTTGGGAGGTGATAAAATGTACATGATATCAGGAAGGGGGTGGTCCTCGGGATAGAATTAGTAGCCTTGTAAGAATGGAGAAATATTCTCTGTACCCTGTAAAGCCAAGCAAGGTGGGTCTCTGGCAGCCATGAGGACAGCCCTTACCAGGAACAGAATCAGCCAGCACCTTCATCTTGAACTCTCCACCCCTGGAACTGTAAGAATAAATATCTGTGGTCTCAGCCTCCCCATGCTATGCTATTTCCTTAGGACAATGTGAGTTGACCAAGACAGCCAGGTTCTTGGAACTGATAGGCCCATCAGTTCCAAGTTGGCTACAGACACATCCCTTCCTTGGTTCTGCAGTACGCCTTGACAGGTGTACCCTCTCCAAACTCCCTTGAACCAGAAGATGGAAGGGTTCTGAAGTGTCACAAATTCTGCCATTGACCAGACAGTGAACTTTATAAGACAATCTACACTAATCTGGAGTTTAATATGAAGACTCTCAAGAATTTCCAAGTACTGTCATCTGAATACTCACTCAGACAAGAGTCTCTCAAGCCCTCATTCACTTTAAGGAACTAATTCCCAAAGTCACATAAGTCTGGGGATTCTTTGTTTTGCAAACATGTTTACAAGGGCAGCTACGTTGTTCTAAATGGAAATGACTACAGTATTTAATACTGGGATTGTCCTTTCTGCGAATCGATTTACCCTTCATAATGATTATCTTCTAGACACAGAAATAGCATTTCTGTAACTCAAAATTGTTACTGGAGGCATTTAGTAGAATCTCGCTTTAAAAATATAATGATTTTTTCATCTTTATTCTCCCCCTTCAAAAGGTTTCACTGCTCGCGATGTTTAACGTTATGCAGAGACGTGTTTCTGCCAATGAATATCGCCTTATGGTTATGCTTCTGCAAATAGCCTGCTGTGAGCTGATAAAGGGATTAATGCAGCCAAAATTCTTAATCTGTGAAATTACAAATTAAATTCTCATATTAAAAATACCACCCTGAGGTATTTTTTGTGGTTTTAATTCCCCTCTGGTGTTCTGCATACATTGTGCCTGTTAATGACAGGGACGGAGCTGTCTCCGTTGGCAGGCTGCTGCTTGGTGATAATGTGTAGGCATTTACTCCCTTACAGCAACTGGATTTAACCACTGGCTGATAAACTAAGTGGCAAGTGTGTAATAAGTCCATATTAACAGGGAACTACTACTGCAGCATTGGGAATTCGCAGACCCTCAAAATCCTGGCTTATACTCCACCATCAAGACAGATAGTATTGAGCTGTCACCAAGGAGGTCAAGGTGGAAGCTTCACTGCATGTGGAAAACAATGTTTTTGTCCCCAAATGTTTTTGAGTACAGTGGGCTGTAACACAGTGAGCCCATGTCTCCCTTTTGTCTTTTCCACCATAGGGAGAGGCATGATCCGTCTATTTTTTTTTTTCCTATAGGTTTTAGTCTTGAATTTTCCTTTCAAGTCTGGAATCACTGTTACAGTAGAGGATTGATCTTTAGAAAGGAAGTAAGACAGATGCTAAAGGAAATATAGGCTGGAGATGCTTGAGATATTAATGAGGATTTGGAACCATAAGGAGGGCATCAGGTCAACACATCTATAATTACTTTGGCAGGGAGGGGTGAGGAAGTGCACATGAGGTTTAAAAAAAGAAAAGTTAGGTTAAGAAGACTCAAGCGAGTTGTTCCTTATGATTTAGTTCCAAAAGAAAGGGTGCCTGTGACTGTTGCTATGGAGAATCCAATACTGCAGGGGTAGTCAGAAATTCCAGAGACAAAGGAAGTAACTTTATGTCTACTGTAAGTGATGTATGCATAAGAATTAATAAATGCATTATAAATATGTATGTATCTATGCAGTATGCTATTTTTAAGGCAACCAGGAAATACGGAATATCTCTAACGGGTCTTTGGAACATATCACCACTGAATAAAAATATTCCTGCTGCTGCCACAGTGTTTTACAAAATTTCACAAGAACTCTGTTTCACACTTGGGAAGAAAACTGAAATCCTCCCAGCCATAAATCCTCCTCCAAATACTTTAAGTGTAATTGAAAAAGCCTGTGTAAATATGAGCACTTTTGTAAAAACAAAACAAAAACCCACCCAGGAATGTGTTTTGTTTAAAAAAGATCTAGAGAAGAGCTGTCTGTACAAATACCAAGAGCATGTGTAGTTAAAATGAATTACATGTCTTCAGTTCTTACATGTCAATTCAGTGTATTTACCAATGGCCAGCTCTGTTCCTCAGCTCACTGCCTAGCAGTGCTTTTGAAGGTTATTGTTACAACCAAGATGGTCTCTGAAAATCAAATAGAAATGAATCATTTCTCCTCTGTGTACTGCAGCCAGTTAAAATAGTACTGTATGCAGAAAGCACTAAATATGTAAATCATATTTTCCTTCTCCTTTATGACTGCTCAGATCATTTTTTTGGACACACACATAATCAAATACAAAGACGCGCAGCTGCCGACTGCAGAGTAGAGATAGCAAAAAATGAATCCATTTTCTTTCTGTGTCTGGTAAGCTAGCAATTGAATGGCAGGACTCCAATAAATATATATACACAGGATCCCCCTTCTGGCTTGAGTGATGACATCTCTCTCTCTCTCTCTCTCTCTCTCTCACACACACACACACACACACACACACACACATGCATAATGCATATACACAAACACACAACCTTATGTTTATGCACACATGAATAAGCCCATTTGTCTAGATACATGCTACATATTGATGACCAAGTGCTTTGATTGGATGCTGGAGTCCAACTCACTATCAGTCAGCTCCCATAGCCGCGGGGGCAGATCGCTGAAATACTCATGGCTCAAGGCGGCCTGTGCTGATAGCCTGTTCTTTGGGGAACACTGTAGAAGCTTGGAGGCCAGATCTTCAGCATGATTTACATAGCTGAGCCTGAAAACACAAGCAAAAACAGAGAAATCATCAGACCAAAGAAGAAATTCACTAAATAAGGACCTAAGGTGCATGCCATATTTTATGTACTTCAGTTTATCCCTGGCCAGGGAAACAACTTAAATTACCTGCTGAAATAAACAAACTGAATGCAATACCCCCCCTTCCAGTATGTGTTACTCCAAAAAGTCCTTTTCTCTAGATATGCTAAGTATTGTTGACTTAAAATATTTTGACTGTAAGCAAAGTACTGATTATTTCAGAACGGATGAAAGTAAGTTCGGAAGTAGAAAATTATAGATGACAGTTTATCAAATAGTTGCCAGCATTCATTCATAGATTCTCTGTAGGGCATACACATATGGATGCATTTATAGGAAATTAATACCAAATAACTAGGGGAATTAAAATAGAACTGTTATTAAGTTCTCTAGTTACTAAAATTACTTTTCCTCAAAGAATGTATATTTTCTTGCCTTAGATTTAAAAAAAAAAAAAAATGACTGAAGCAATTGTCTTGCCAAATGCCAGCCATTCTGTACCAGCATCGAGGTTAACAAACAGATATGCTTAAATGATACGGGGCTGAATCAATTCAAGATGACCTTTAAAACAACAGTAGATAGAGGATATGTGTCTCAAGATTGAGGGAGAAAGGGATAGAAGCAAAACCTTTGATGTGGTTTAAGCTTTCCAACGGGTGGCAGCCATGCTTGGTCTTTCCAGTTTTGCTGTTCATGGAAACTATTCTGCTGGTCGGGGCAATCAGACATGCATAATTAATCTAACACTGATGG
Source organism: Rhynchomys soricoides (assembly GCA_019843965.1). Taxonomy (NCBI): domain Eukaryota; kingdom Metazoa; phylum Chordata; class Mammalia; order Rodentia; family Muridae; genus Rhynchomys; species Rhynchomys soricoides. The sequence continues at coordinate 4,442,774 of JADRCH010000169.1, read as the reverse complement.
CACTCCCTCTGTAGAGAGTAGAACATATGTCAGGCACTTTCCCAGGCACTTTTCCCATTCTCGTACTTATTACAGTCCAACAACGGGACTACCCCCATTTGGTGGTGTAGAAAGTAGGTAGGGGATGGTGGTGGAATGCTCACTGAAGCAATCCATGTTCTCCACAGGCCTTTACCCATACATCTCTGTGTTTCTGCAAGCAGTGCTAACTACACCAACTCTCACAGGCAGCCAGATGGGGCTCGGGCCAAGCTGCTCAGCAAGGATTTTAAAAAGCCTTGAAGGTGCTAAGCACACCATTGGCTTCAGCCACCAGCTCCACACTCCAGCACTTTTCTAGTGGGAAGGTGAAACTGCTAGGAAGGGGCTGTGGAAAGGGAAAGGAGTTGATGCACTCAGGCAGAGACACAGAAGCGGAGCACAGACGGGTCCAGGAGACCTCTTCACATCTTCCCATCAGAAGGCTTTATGAACAGATCCACTGCTGCAATGGATGTTTGCTTCATTTGTTTCTTTCATTTACAGACAGATCCATGGACTGGCTTTAAGTGTCTTTTGGCTGAGAGACGTTTGTCCACAGGAAAAGGAGTCCTTTTCAAAGCTCTTCTTCTCTCCCTTAGGTCACCAACACTATATCTCCCTGTCTCAAGGCCTCTCATGCTTACAAACTTGCCATCAACAGTTCTAAAACTCAAGTCTGAAATAGACAGACGCGGTAAAGGCACAATCACACCAAAAGTGCTATTTATAAAGTACACAGTGAACATGCCATTCCTATCGATTTTATATTCTTTTGATAAAATACAGCAATCAAGCCAGACTGGAATCAGATCTGAGTTCGGGGCCTGACTCAATTTTGTACAAATTAAATCAATATTATTTATTTAAAGAAAAAAGAATGCTGCCAATCACCCCAAACTCTATGTTACTACATTTTATGAACATAAAGAAACTTGTGATTAGAATATTTGGTATGCTGGTATCCAACAGTAGATTCATGACCCAACAATGTAAATATGTGACATACAGAGCAATGAGAACCACTGCTTTCTCTTTTTGATTTTCTGAAATAAGACCTCATTTTCAGTCAAGGTTGGTCTGTCATTCACTATATAGTCAAGGTGGGTTTTAAACTCATGATCATCTTCCTGCCTCAGCTTCCTGAAGTGCTGGGGCTACATGAGACATAAACTACCATGTCTTGCTTAACACATTTTTTTTTTCCTGATCTTAATTTTCTTTTCTTTTTCTTTCTTTCTTTCTTTCTTTCTTTCTTTCTTTCTTTCTTTCTTT
>JADRCH010000169.1:4366405-4441471 GCA_019843965.1 Rhynchomys soricoides | reverse complement strand
TTTCTTTCTTTCTTTCTTTCTTTCTTTCTTTCTTTCTTTCTTTCTTTCTCTTTCTTTCTTTCTTTCTCAGTCATTTTATCATTTTATTTATTTTCTTTTTTTCCTTTTTGATATTTATTTACATTTCAAATGTTTTCCCCTTTCCATGTCTCCCCTTTGGAAACCCCCAGAATCTCAGGGGCAGAAGATACCATAGAAATCATTGATCTTAATTTTCTTATCTAAGAAATAAAATGGATGAACCACACTGTGTCCGCAGTCCCTCCACCTTGAAGAGCCATGTAACACTTGAAACAGGCTTACTGTTTTGAAGAACTGTCAGCATTAAAGTTTTGCCTTTGTTTTTGCAGTAGGTTACTGCATTAGACAAAATGCGTTGTACCTAAATATAAGGAGTCCATCAACAGAAGACAATCTCATCCTTGCCACCCAAATTAACTAAACGTTTAATAATGGTTATGAAATAATGTTTTAGTTGTTGATATCAAGTTTATGCACAAAGTTTAATTCATTAACACAGGTCTTGTTTGGATACTTCACTTCCTTTGTTTGTATTTCTCACGTGTATTTTGAGAAAAGAAACCACTTTGTACCGCTATTCCCCACACATTTTTGGTACCACGGTTTGGGCCATCTCTAGAACCACTCTTCCAGGCCCACCTAGGCTGTGTGAGACATACTTTGGGGAAGTAGTTTTATCTGAAACCATCGGTTACCTTAAGAGTGCGCTATAATGACCGGGGTTATCCATCTCCTATGATGATGGCATATTTGTTATATCTGCCGTATAAACCCATAAATGTTTTATGCTGTGCAAGGCTGGTACTTAGATGCACAGCATTCTGGAAATGTTATACCTTCCACATAAAGTGGGACTTCCATCCTCACGTGATCTTTCCACGTTTAGTAAGACATTCTAAGCCGAAGTCCACATTTTTCTCTCGTTAATTTAATGACTGCATGTGCCTTTGTTTTAGCATTTCTCTGACGCCTTTTGTGACCTGCCTACTTTTTCATATATTTATTACATGGCTGGGTTTAATTTCTGTGCACTCAGGCAATCCCTGTGTCTTAATAAGAAAGTTTAGTCCATTCGATTTTAGTATCGGTGCATTTGGAACTACCAAGGTAATTGTGCAGATGCCACCTTATCGTCCCGTGCTTATTTTTTTTCCTACCTTCTTTCAAATTGAATTCGAAGATTCAATGTCTTCTAACTTCTGTTTTAGTCTCATATAAAATGTTTAACTGCTCATCCGTGAACTAGTGGCTACTGTTGATTCTCCTTTCCCCTTTTAAAAAGCGTGTGATTATTTCCCTGGATGTCTAAGATCTCGCAATAAACTTTCAAAAGATGATGAAAACTAAATTAAAAACCTCCTACCATAGGATTACAATCACACATGTATTCCTGAAGTAACATCAATATATATCTTATAATTTTACTGGCTATACAAATTTAAAACTATGCAGATATTAAGTTACACAGAACACCTGGCATAGAAAGTATTAAATGGGTGCTTAATTCATTAACAGAATCTCTTCTTTTTACAAAAGGGGGTTGTGAACAGAAGAAAAAAAAGCACACTTGTCATAAAAATATTTAGCAAACAACTTTATTAGGTATAAAACATATTTCATAGAACTTAAATTTTTTTAATGATTAAGAATTCTTGCTGGTTGTGGTGGCACATGCCCATGAGGGTAAGCTACATTAAAGGCAGAGGCAGGAGTATTGGGCTAGCCTAAGCTACATTTTTTTATAATTCCAGCCAGAGCTACATTTTAAAAACAAGCTGGGTATGTGGTGCATGCCTATAATCCCAGTACTAGAAGTAGGTAGACCTTTGTGAGTTCCAGACTCCTTGGCAAGCTTGGAAATCCTTTTTAAAACAAAACAAAAACATTTAAGAATTTTTTGTTTTTTTTTTTACATACAACCACCGAATATGCCTATCTTAGAAAAAAAAACAAACAAACTGAAACTCATGTTTTTGGAAAATCAAATATATTTTGCTAAAAATGCTTATTAATAGCTCGCTCCAAGTCTTTCTTCAGCCTTTCCAGGTCAAGCTGTGCTTCTATACAATGTGGATTTAACATGAAACTTTGAACTAGAGATTTGTGATTTTTCAAAATAGAGGTTTTTATAACAGCACAAAATAAAATTTATAGAAGAACATTAAACCATAAGGCTTGGACCATAGCCAACAAAATCAATGGTGACATAAGTTTGGTATGCACTGTTTTAAACATGGGAGACATGAACTAGGAACAAAAGGCATATAGACAATACAGACTCTTCTGCCCATGTTTGAAATGATCACTGCTGAGTAACTGCGGGTCTAGACCACTGTTTGGATTCCAGGATTCCAGTTCTGAGTGATGACGAAAACTTAAGGATTCTGTTCAGCATTCATTCATCTAGTCTCTCTAAATGACTTACATAGGGGCAAGATTTTGACATGGGAATAGTCTGAAGATGTCACCAGTGCTGTCTGATTCCAGAAGAGGGCAGCTGATGCAAATGGCAAGCATATTTTAGCTAGTGGACAGGAAACTCACTTGCTAAGCTGGGATTCCAACACTGCATACCAACATGCCATAGACACTCCATTGGGCTTACTCACAATGTATTATGAAGTTGACCCTGCCTCCTTTCATTTCAAAGACAGGAAAAGCAGTTTTACTGGCTCCCATACTGTTATATTTTCCTGTATCTAAGTGTGCAGTTACACTTTAGGGCAGTACTTCTCCAAATGCAAATGGTTAAGTTCCACTCTACCATAATATCCTGAACAGCACTCCATCTTTGGTTAATGTCACTCCATCTTTAGTCAATGATTGAATGGCAAACGGTGGAACCCTCCAGAGGCGTGCAACTCTGGACAACAAGACCAGATTCAGCCTGCCATTACCAGTCTGATCAACGGTGAGACCTGAACTGGGGCACCTTCTCGCTCAGGAAAGCAGCCTTAGCTCTTGCTTCTCACGCTCTCCTACTGTGGTAGCGCCAGGCTTTCTCAGTTTTCTGTGGGTTTATTTAAGGCCACATTGACCCTACAATTGACCATACACAGGATTGCCCTGTGTATGACTTCACAAGCTGTGGCTTGTCACGAGAAAGAAATCTCAAGGGGGAGGGACACTTTGGAGAGGAGTCTGAATACAATATGGCAGAAGTAATGCAAAGACGTTTAATGTAACAAATCCTCAGTGCCTGTTAAGTTGGAGGAACAGGAAGGGAACATCCTGATGGCAGGAGTGATTTTTTTAAAAAATTATTTTCTCATCTATAACATCCTGACTGTGGTTTCCTCCCCCGTCTCTTCTCAGCCTCTACTCCTACCCTCAGACCTTGCTTCCTCTCTCCCCCAGATCCATTCCTCCTCAAGCCCCCTCCTACTGTTAGGAGTCCCACAAGAACACCCAAGCTACACAACCATTACATAAAGGTCAGACCCATACAGGCTCCCTGGTTGTTGGTTAAGTCTCTGTGAGCTTCTGTGAGCCCAGGTTAGTTGATTCTGTGGATTTTCATGTGGTGTCCTTGATTCATTCATCCAGTAACAGAAACAGAAAGCAAGCTCCACCAGGTTTACCCATTTGCATCAGAACTCTTGCAAATATTGTTCCTATTTTATTTCAATCTTAGGTGCCTTAGTTAGCCCATCTGTCTCACAGTGTGTCTTGGTGGGATAGTAACAGGTTTCTATGGGGCCCTTTTCTTCAGAGGAGTCACGCTGTGTCCTGGGAAATAATCTTCATTGCCCTTTAGACAATTCCCAAATACATGACCAAAAGCCACTGCACCACCTAAACTACAGCGAGCAAACGGGAAAGCTCCTGGAAAAGGCTGGCTTTTTCCATCAAAGAAGAAACTCCACCATTCCCTATCTCTGAAGCACTTAAATTTGACTATAAATTAAGGTTTAGGGTAATCTTTACTTGCCTACAAAATAATTGAAAAAAAAAAGTCAGAATGCACTAATTCTCATGACACTAGTCTCATCTTTTATGCAATTGTCTAATATTTGCTTTTTTCCCCTACTTTCTTCAAAAGACACACATTAGATGCTATTATTGCAGCTGCTGGTTTCGCCACGCTGTTACTGTATCAGTGCTTGCTAATTTATGGTTGGATGGTTGCTTGCTTTGTTTGCTTGTTTGTTTCTTACATGAGCTTGATGATGAGTGCTTAGCATTCATTGTTCCCTGAACTTTATGTTCATCAGTTCCAGAAAAACTGCCCCAGTTTTAACCCTTTCAGAACTCGCTCTCCCAGTTTGTCGCTGTTGTGCCATGCCACCTCACTACATTGGCAGCACGTGTATTTACTGGTCCATAGTTTTCATCTGCTGCCTCCCGCTTTCTCCAATAGGTAACCACCGCAGGGATACTTTTCATTCGGACTGGCTCACTGGTTATCTGCTTCTAATATATAATATGTATTTGTTAATATACTCATATGTATTATATGTGTTATATATGTACAATATATTAGATATTTTAGATATAATATCTATGAAACATATCCCAGTGACAATTTTCAGTAACTGAAGTCATGAGTCAGGAGGGAGTTTGATTCAGTTTCTTTTGCTGTTTTTCTCAGCCCCAAAGATTTTCTCTACTTGCTTCGCAATTGTGGCTTGTGAGCTCATGCTTGCGGACTGCTCACCAGTAGGATTCCTGAGGAGTAGAAGACTGAGAATCTTTCTCCATGGGAATGTCCTTTTACTTTTTTTAAAGTCCCAGGGCTCTCCCAGGACCCAGGGACTTCAGAGATTCTTGTTGCTGGCTTTTGAAAACCAGTAAGTTGTATAAATTTAGGCCAAATCTGTAGTTCGTAGGGGAAACATTTTCATCTCTTTCTAGAGAACAAAACTGGCATGAAAAAATTTTCTGGAAGTTTCTCTTTTCTAGAAACAGGTTTGTTTGTTTTTTGTTTTGTTGTATATATAACCCGGCCCATGGATTAAGCTAAACTATATTCCTGAAGCCCACTGTGTGCCTTGAGTACCTTCATTCTGCGGGGGGGGGGGGGGGGGGGTGCTTAGTCCCTCTGCCCTATCTTTCTCAGGCCTACAGCAGTGTTTTCCACTTTAGACAATAACTCTGGAAATAGCAACTGTGTTACTCTGGTCTCCATCCCTTTACTCTTTGTCTCACTAGAGATTCTCTTTCTTGATGTGCCTGTGAATTTAAAAGGATGTACCTTAGGTAGTGTTGCAGGTAATTTCTAGTATTAGTAAAGAGAACTCCCAGTCATGCACACGTGCGCGCGCGCGCTCCTCACAATTTAATTCTTAAGTATGGAATCGTCCATCCTTGTAATTTTTACATTCCCTTCTCATAATGATCACTAAACTGCTGTTTCCATGTGCCTCTACTTCCTCTCTCTAAATCAGTTCTTTCGGCTCTCCTCTATTTAGGATCAACAGTTGATCATGTGAAGTTAATTCAGCCTGTTCTCTCACCAAACAAAATTTCATTTCCTTGGTGGCGCTCAGTCACGATGAAGGGTCAGAGGAACCCGTAGCACATACGTGGAAATGTTCATTTCCCATTCATTTTTAACATTTATTGGTTGGCTGGCTGGTTGATTGATTGACTGGTTAATGAAGGAACAGGAGGTTGCATGTTTGGGTACCAAAATAACCTTAGTACACGGTTGACGTTCATAGCACAACCTATGGGAGTCAGATCTGTCCTTCCAACGCACGGGTCTGAGGGATCAAACTCAGGTCAGTAGCCTTGGTTGCAAGAGCCTTTACCCACTGAGCTACCCTCTGACCAATACATTTTCACTTTTTAAAAAGACATTGCTGTTTATAGAAGTTCCTTGAGAGAAATATCTCAGGAATTTAAAAATCACAAGTTAAAATGTTAAGAAATAAACAATTCTTAGCAGATCTGGAGTTTAAGTGTGTGTGAACAGAATCTTACATGATGAGTAACTTTCAAGCAAACACTTCTAAATCCGTTGAAAATAATGCAACACTGCTGTTTCAACCACAGTGAATGTTCTGCTGCTCTCGTTCTCTCTCTTTACTTGGAAAATTTTTAGGATAAAAAGATAACCAGAAAGGCAGCCTTAGACTTGGACCATTGATAGCAGGCAGCAAGAAGGAGAAGATGGCACAGACAGCTCCGCTTCTGCTGTAATGCCACATAACCCTGAATATAGGGAGAATGACACTATGAAGCAAGGGCAGTAGGGTTAGCATGGGCCTGCCAGGAGTGGCCAGCACAATTCCTTTGCCTCCCATGAACAGATCCAGTAGTGCCTTCTGTTTCTCTCCATCCACCCTTGCACCCATCTACTGCAAAGCAAGCAGAAACTGCACCATCTTGAAAACACAACAAGACAAATCCAGAACCCTCCATTAGACTAAAGAAGACTACCAAGGTTGAGAAGAGAGAAAGGATACCAAAAAGAACAGAAAGGAGGAAGCAGCTGCTCATGGCGAGGTGAAGAGGGCCCAGCCTATAGGGCAGGGCTCCTGGCAAGAGGAGAGACAAGGCACTTGCTGAACGCCTGAATGTTTGATCCAGACTAGTTACATTTATAGATGTTCATCTTAATCTTAGAAAGAAGAACTTTAAAATAATAAACATATGGGGCTTGGAGAGGTGGCTCAGTGGTTTAGAGCACTGACTGTTTGGGTCCTGAGTTCAATTCCCAGCAACCATATGGTGGCTCATAACCATCTATAATGGGGTCGGATGCCCTCTTCTTGTATGTCTGAAGTTTAGCAAGAGTATATTCATATCCATAAAATAAATTTTAAAAGAATTCATTTTTAAACCATCATCACTACCACCTAACCTCTGTGTTCAAGTCCTGGCTCTTTAAATACTTCTTCAAAATTCATTTCCCTGGAAGGATATTATTTTGCTTCTTATTCTTTCTTTATTTTTCCAATTGGGATTGAAGTTAGTCCCCCCCCCCTTTTTTTTGTCACCTTATAAAGCAGAAATGAGTGTTTTTGCTTTTGTCTTTCTGTGGTTCCAAAAGGGTCTTGCCTCTAAAACTTATAATAGATCTGCTTATAGAATGACTAAGGATAATTCCATTTTGTTCTCTAGAGTTGGCTTGTAAATATATGTAATAGAATGCAATATATGATGTTACTTATAATTATGTGTGGTAAAGTCTAATATATGACATTAATTTATAATTATGAGTGTAATAAATACATGTAATATGTAAGTCCTCACTGAGATCTTTGAATGCTTCGGCTCATGAAAACTGGATACAGTGAGGAGAGGTGTACTTGGCATAATACATTAACTATAGCATTCAGTGAAGAACCCATTTTCATACAAATGCTTGAGATGACATGGAACCGAACAGAAAATTTTGGAATATTCCTCACTTGCATTTCATACAGTTTTGGGATAGAAGTCCATAAACTCTGAGCCTTTGTCTGAAGCACAATTACAGTTCCATACATTGCAAAACTACCTGGAGTAATGGGAAAGGGTGTGTCCTCACAAGGTATATCCTACACACTCTCCACAGAGCATTGGTATAGGGCATGGGTCCTTTCAATTGACAGGTTGCATGTGGATGTGGCAGATGCCAACCTGGGTAGTGGCCACTGGGTTTAATATCTGACCTCTTAAAACTGCTTCCATGACTTGTGAAGTAGCCACACCCCAACCATAGAGATCAATCCTTGCTCGTAACAGCACAGGACAGAACTCTGGATGTAGCTCTCCATCTTGTCTGCATATCAGAAACAAAGTGCTCCTGTAGCTGCTTCTTATCAGAGCTACTGTTAGAGGGACCCATCTTCTTAAGTCCCCTTCTGGTTCTCAGAAAGGGTCTGAGTTTTAGAAAATTAAGTTGAAATTTATTTTCTAAAGAGGGTTCAGTGATTGATCAACCATGACTTAATGGAATTTGTGACAATTGGTACAAACTCTTGAGGAAAAGAGACCAATATGAGAGGAAAATAGAGACTTGTGCAGAGAACTCCTCAACCTGAGGTGTGAGGCCATGCAAGAAACAGGGAGGCAATCCTAGTCAAACAAATAGCAAAGACACGGGGTTGTTCAGCACAGAGAGCACAGTCCTATGCTGATTCTCTGCTTTTAGCAAAATAGAGTAAGATCCCTCCCATAATGATAAACAGGAGACTTTGACATAATAGTTTCCATAAATAAGATTTTAGTGCATACAAAACCATTTGAGTCTTGCTCATTTATTCTAATGACAATCTCCTTTCAAACACTTGTCCCTGTAAAGACTAATTCTCTTTACTACAAATGTCTACAGTGATAATGTTATTTGCGGGAAGCTCTATAGTCTCTAAACTGTTTTTACCAATATCATTTTATTTACTCAGATGATCAAAGGATGACTCAGATCAGACTCATTCATGGAGAAGTGCTGTGCAACACTGCTTTGCATACATGACATGACCACTGACCTCATGAACTCACTGTAGCTGTTACCTGCAGGACAGCTACACAAGGTGGGACCAGTCAATGTTTTTCATGGATGAGGCCTTATCCAGGCCAGGGTAGCTATTGAAGTTAGTGGTTATGGTTGCAGAGGCAGGGGAAGTAATTTTTATCCATGATGTGGACACTGGTTAGATGTCTATGCTCTGTAGATGCATTCCCATCCATGCAAGCAATTGTACCTAACCTCAGTGTGTCAAGAAAGAGAGAGAGAGAGAGAGAGAGAGAGAGAGAGAGAGAAAGAGAGAGAGAGAAGAAAAGGAAAGAAAGAAGCAAGAAAGGAAAGGAGGGAGGAAGAAAGGAAGAAATAAAAAATAAAGATATGCAAATATTAAGTTCTTAAAGACACATTTCCCTACATGTCTCTTTTCCCTTAATTACGATTTCCATTGTTATATTTTTTCTCTAATGTTAATACTGTTATTATTATACATTTAATAATGGAAAGTCCAGTCTAAAAACAGGAAGAATCTAGTCTTAACATGGTCAAGACAAATAATCCCCAAAGCTAGGTAAGTTCAAATGCTGGGCATAAGCTCCAGATGTGGCCCATACTTGGCACATGGTGGCCTTGAACTCTTCCCTCCCTGGAGGAAGGGTAGAGAAAGTGCTGAAGATTCCTCAGCAGAGTCTGCACGTATCAAAACGTCCTAAAACACTCCTGCTAGCATTTCTAAAGCGATGCTGAATTGCTGAATGGTGGGCTGGACAAAGGAAAATATTAAACTTTATTCCAAAATCTATAGTCTTGATATTTCAATGACCATTTACCCTGGGAAAAGAGGGGGGTCTTCAAATGCTTAAGTTCACTACAGAGTTGAAAATTGGTGATCCTACAACACAATTATACCAGTCTTTCCCAAGAACATGTATAGCACTATTCTCACAGTTACAATTCAGAAAGCCAGCAATGTACTCAATGTTAAAATAAATATTCATGGTGAAAATTCTGACTTTCATGTCATATTATTTTAAGTAAGAGCGCTTTTGTATTTAAAGTTATCTTTACTTAACAACCACAAAAGTTGATCACACTGGTCCACCCACTTATTATACTTTCTTAAATTGATTTTGTGAGGAATCCATTTTAATTTCTTGTCCATTTCTCCAATGCAAGTGGAAGTGCCTTCATTGAGTTGGGAAGTTTTACTTAATATTATATACAATACATAAATATAATATATACTGTGTATTTTATATATAATACATATGTATAATAAATATCACATACATGTATATATAGTATAGTATAAAGTACTTAGATACACTCAATGTATAGTTTTATATGTACAATACCAAAATGGTATATTTTAGGTTATACTTTTATATATTTGTTACATATTTATATATATTTGTTAGAGTTTACCAAGCATTTATATCTTTTCATAAGATAACACAAGCCTCTCAGACAGTACACTTGTATCAGGTTATGTTTTAGAGGGTCCACGATTTAGGGCCAATCACTGTGTGGTCCGATAACTTTTCTTAAGTGTTTTAACAATGTAGTTAATAGCAGAAGCACTGAAGAATGTTTTGAATCTTGTGACTGGAGAACATGAAAGAAAAACAATTTTTTTTTTAAAAAAAAATATGTTTATAAATAGCCCTATAATCAGAAAGCTAAAATTGTAGAATAGTTAAATGAAAAATTTAAACTTAGAAGTTGGCATAGATGCTCAAAACCAAAGGTCCGTATGCAACAGACCTGGCTTCCAAATGTCTAGTCCTTTTTTTTAATTTTTCTTCCAAACAGTATTTTGGATCATATCCTGTGCCATCCCCAACATGTCTTAGATCCTATCTACCTGGTGATGCTCTCCTGGAGGAAGCTGGTTATTGTTCCCTTTTCTCAGCAGGTATCAACTGTAATAAGGGTAGAGCTCTGGGTCCATTTCCTCTTCTCCCTCTGGGATTTTGTGTGGTTTGGGCCTGTGTGGGTCTTGTGAGGCTGTCTCAGCCTCTGTGAGTTCACATGTGCATCAGACTACTGGTTTTTGGTCAATGCTTTCTCTTTAGAGTCATCCACCACCTCTACCTGGAGACATGAACAATAGATCTTTATAGCTACATGGCCCTACGCCAAGTGGAATTCTGCTGTTACCTCAAGGGTGGCAGCAAGGGACTCACAACCTTTCCATCATCTGGATACAGATCAGTGTGGACTACTGGGCTTCTCCTACTTCACAGAGTTGCTGAGTAGACTGACATTTCCTTACCTTTCACTTGCTCTTGTGGATCATAGATGTCTTATTATTTTACCTAGCTCACAAGTTCTTAAAGCAAAATAAATTGCCAGTGAATGTTAAATAATATGATACACTTGGTATTTATACCAGATAAGCCAGTTTTTGTGAATTCAAGTGGTTGATTAAAGCACTATTTCATCTGAGGTGGATAATTTTTATTTTTTTTATGATAAGAGCTGAGAATTTAAACCTAAATCTTCATTTATGAAAAAAAAATCAATCCATTATGAACTTTAGAAACAGCTTCTGTTTCAGATAGACCAGCTATAAATATTTAGCTCAAATGTCATGGTCAGCAGGAACATTTTCACCATAAGAGGCCTGCAGAAACAGTATGACTTAGTGGCGTATCTGCTTGAGGTACAGCGTGCACAGCAATGGTAGCTACTTCTAAAGCTCTGGAAGTCACAAATCTCACCAGCAGAGGAAGCTTCCAAAGGCAGAAACTGGCCTCACCAGAGAGGAACAGCACATCCCTACACTGTAAACAGGGCTCATAATAGCTCCTGAAAGGCACCATTTTATGGGATATTATTTTACCCAAAGAGAAGGAAAAAACTCTCTAATCCCAAACAAAACCTCTTCAAAGTGTACGTTCTCAATAAACCTTTCACTGAGAACTGAAAATATGACTCAGCAATACAATAAATGCCCTAACAAATATATCAGATTTTTCACTTAATGCCCTTTACAGGCTTAAACCAAATGGAGTGAAAAGAAATCACCAGCCACAGTCTGACGGCTGCAGGAGGCTCTGTTACAACTCTTAAAGTAGGCATGGTACATTTATATCAACCTTGAGGAATCTTGGAATACAATAAAAAGAGGAGAAACAGAGAACAGTTAGCATCTGACTCAACTCTCTCTTCATGTGTATCTCCTTGCAGACGCAACATGGTCCAAGACAGTAAGAAACCTACAGAATTAAAAACCTTTAAGGCAAAGACACATTGGTATTTTATGGTGACACAGAAGACAGTGTCTCTACCCCTTAAATGATGTCTCTTGTTTGTTGAAGGCATTAAAAGGGTAGGAATGGACAGCATCACCAAAAACACAGATTCCACTTAAAGAAAAAAAAAATCAGGTTACAGGTCAAGGACTTACTGAAAATTAGCTCACATAAAGAACAATATATTTGCTGGGGATGCAGAGTTCTGCTTCATCATCTTATGACATGGCCTGTAGAATCTGAAAGTAGGGGCGGTCTTTTATAATAAGGAGGGGCTACATTTATGTTGAAAAATATTTGTTTTAAGACTTTTGCACAAGGAGAGAGAGAGAGAGAGAGAGAGAGAGACGCTCAGGGGTTACCTCTCTTCTAGAGCTATGCTCCCTGTTCTTCTAGAGACTCTGAGGTCCTGGGGTCCTGGCCCCAGCATCTACAATAGATGACTTAGAACCCCCTGTATCTCCAGCTCTGGGGAATCTGGCTCTCTTTTCACCTATGCGCGCGCGTGTGTGTGTGTGCCGCCTACACACATACAAACACATTAAAAAATGCAAAAGTAAGAATATATAAAATTAAATATTTTTTAAAATAATGCATTGTTCTCACGAGAACTCTCCTGTCCAGCTTTCTGAGAAGAGTGTCTTTCTTCCAACTGTAGAGAGTGAATTTAGTACCCATGTAACTGTCGGTGCCAACCGCATAATCACAGAACACACAACCAGGTAGGGGATGGAACCCTTGTTCTGTTCTACACCACGGGAAGGCAGATTATGGGGAATGTTTATTAAGCCTTTCCCATGTGCTGGAGACCTTTCACATCCACCTCACCCGTCTCACTTTTGCAACCCCCACCATGGCCACCATTATTTCACTATGCAGATGAAAGAGCTGAGGCTTACAGAGAAAGAGCCTGGTCACACCACAGCAGCAAGCACAGAGCATGCTGCAGCTCAAAGGCTGCTGCTTACTCTCTACACCATCCAGAGGAGTTACTGGCATTTTAGCTTATAAATGTAGATATCCACAAATAGTGTCCCTTTGAGTATGTGTGCCCTTCTGGCATTGGCTTATAAACTTCCCCCATTGCCATTCAATATAATTTAACCATGTCATGAGAATTACCAACTCTCCAAATGCTGAAGCATAATTTGGCAGAAACCTTTGTCCCTATTTGGTCGTCTCTACAGGCCGGGTCCTATGACATAGCAGCTGGCTCCTCTAGAAACAATGAGCAGAGATAGAGCCTAAGGAAGAAACAATTCTTTATATCCTAAGGTTAGAATTAATATTCAGTCAACTTCCACTCAACACTACTGGTCACCAAGACTAACCCTTGGTGATGTGGTCTGATGTGGGAGACAGTGGCAGATGAGAAAGTCAGGAGATCTGTGGGGTCACTGGGAGACACCATGAAGGCTATGGATCTCCTTGATAGTTATGGAAGATCTGTGGCAGTTGTTAATTATGAACAAATATATTCTCTCTGTCTCTGTCCTCCTCCTCTCTCTCTCTCCGTGTGTGTGTGTGTGTGTGTGTGTGTGTGTGCGCGTATACATAGCTCCTAATGTTGCCACTCAGACCATCTGTACATGTCCAAATCAGTAGTAAAGTCACACTATCAATCAGCCATTTCCAGCATCTATTTCACAAACCACACCATCTGCCGGTACAAAACTACCACAGTAGTTTTAAAAGATACTTCCCTTATGAATGAGAAAAATAAAAATAATTTTTACAAGTTATAAACTAAATCCCTCAAAATTCTACCACCCAGCTTCATTTTGTAAGTTACATTTTAGTCAGAGTTCAAAAACATTATAATAGTGCTGCTGTAAAACTTCTTATTTTGGTCATATTTAGATACTTAGGAGAAAGTGCTTTTGCATTTTTATACATAGTATTCTAACAAGGCTTTATAGTATTTGACTGGACTCATAAGTCATGGCATATTAAACCTATGTTCCTATCTTCTTAATCTTGATTAAGTTAGTGTAGTCTTTAGAAGTTCTTGTTGTGTGTTTATTTATTTATTTATTTGGTGTGAGGGGGGTCAGCAAACAACTTTTAAGAGTCAGCTGTCTCCTTCCACCATGTGGTTTCCAGGATGGACCTTGGCCGCAGACATCTTTACCTGATGAGCAATCTTAACAGTTCAGGGCCAAGTCTGTTTTTTTCAAATGTTGATCTACAAAACAGTCATGAGAATCTTCGGTCAACAGTCTTTACTTAGTTCCTTCAGAGAAACATTAAAGAGCAATATTACTCAACAAACAACCCATCAGACTTCCTGATGATTAACTGAAACCCCCGAGGCCATTCCCTGCCTGGTCTCTGTGTCCACTGACCAGTGTCCTCCTGTCATGGTCCCTTCCCTTACTGTGGTCATCACCGTTTCCTCCAACCAATAAATATCCTTGTGTGACAGGCTCTGTTGCTGGTGCCTTCGTATGGCAGCAGTGCACGGGCTTCTGTTTAATTAACACTTCGCTTGACCTCATGTACCAATGGCTTTCGGAATTCACATTATTTTATCACTGTTACTCTAGCCCAGGGGTTCTCAACCTTCCCGATGCTGCCAACCTTTACTACAGTTCCTCAGATTATGGTGACCCTCCCCCAAGCCGTACAAGTATTTCATTGCTATTTTGTAACTCGAATTTTGCTACTGTTAGGAATCGTAATGTAAATATCTGATATGCGTGATATCTGATATGCGAGCTTCATGGGATTTTGACCCACAGGTTGAGAACCACGGCTCTAGAAGGCCACATCTAGGAGAGCAGGAACCTCACTCAATATTCTCAAGCACACCCAGACAGTGATAACTACACTGAACTAAATGTGCCACGATAGAGTCACGGCCCCCAATACACTTCTTCATCGTTTGTTGTGTCATTTACTAGTTTTCGGGGCCACACACACAGTAGGACCACACACAGTAGGGCCACATACAGTAACCAAATGGGCCTCGTTCTCTATCACCTCTCTAGAATTGGTGTTTTTGAGGAAGAGCTCTAGTCGTGGCAATGGCGCTAATAAAAACCATAGTTCAGTGGAAAGCACGGGAAACTAACCTGGAACAAAATGGGACTCAGTCCCCGACTGACTACCACAAGCTATGCAGTTGAGCTTTCTGAATGTGGAGAATGTGCAGGGTGCAATGGATAAGCCTCACCCTAGGACACCACCTTCCTGATTATTATTATACCTCCCCGGCCAGGTAGGTAGAAAAAAGTACAATTACTTTAAAAAGCCACTTCATTAAAATCTTATATTCTGGCCATTGAGAATACACTGTGTTATATTCTGAACCCACAGTAAGGACTTATGTGCTTAGCCCTGCCATATCAGGGTAAATGAGAGATTCATTAGAAATATATTCTTGAGGCTACAACATAATTGAAAGCAAAACTCTAAACTCCTAAAGGGGCTTGGGCTACATCTATATGGAAAACATTGGAAAGTTGTTTTCAGAATGAAGTAGGTGGCTGCAGACGAGGCGCTGTGCTGTGAGTACAGCTACATGTGGTGCCGCTGCTCACATCGACAACCAGGGCAGCTGCTGGCCTTGGTGCTATTGGACCGCTCTTCTCTACTGTATTTCTAAATGTAGACTCTCAACTGGCTCTTCTAACAGTGTAAGAAGAGGACATCGGAGCTGTAGTATTTCTGTTAAATCATAATACTTCCCTAGAAATGATTTGGTAAGAGCCAACTCACTGGACGATTAACAATTAAAAAAAAAAAATCACATCACAACTCCCAGATGATAGAAAAGATACAGAGGACAAGCAAGATGGCTCAGCAGATAAAGTTGCCTGCCACCAAGCCTGGTGACCAGAGCTCCAGCCCTAGGACTCAGATGTCCCAAGAAAATCAGTTCCCACAGGTTATTTCTGACTTGTGCATGCATGCCCTAGCATGTGCATGAGCAAACATGCACGCGCGTGTACACACACACACACACACACACACACACACAAACATGCAATACAAATTAAAAGCAACAAAATCAGAAGGATTAAGATCAGGAATAGATGAATATAAGATACGTTTAACATTAGCAGACAAAAGATCACATAGAGTTGGGACAGAAAAGTGGTGGGATGGGGGGGAAATTGGAGGGTAGGCAAAAGGGGACAGATTCCATCAGAACACATGATGTCCACGCATGGAATTCTCAAACAATAAAAAAGGGACAGAGTTAAATATTCTGTATAGAAATGCCTTTTTTTTTTTTTTTAAACAAAAACCAAAAAACAAAAAAACCAGCCATTTTTGGGGCTGGAGAAATGGCTCAGTGGTTAAGAGCACTGACTGCTCTTCCAGAGGTCCTGAGTTCAATTCCCAGCAACCACATGGTAACTCACAACCATCTGTAATGGGATCTGATGCCCTCTTATGGTGTGTCTGAAGATAGCTACACTGTACTCATCATATATATAAAATTAAAAGAAACAAAAAAAAAGACAAACCCAGCCACTCTTAGAACAATAAAAACCATCCTACCAGGGCAAGTGGGCATTAATAGGAGGCTGCATATTTAAAGGTGCACATTTTGACGACATATCTATTCCAACCTTATCTATTAAGCTTTTTTCCTTATGAACCTTCATCTGACTGCATTAGTAATATCAAGTTGCCTAAAGTACTGGCAACGTGGAAGTGGCTGCTACATCACAGAGACTTACACAGAATGATTTTTTACGGCAGACAATTTTTATGTTTACGAACAGAAAACCTAACAATCTTTAAACTGCAGGTATCTGGCTGTAGACAGGGAAGGTCAACTGAAAAGCCATCACTACCAACCCACACATGTCCTCTAGCTCCTCACCCAGCCATGTTGTGTGTAAGGGCGTACTTGGGTTTTACTAAACAAGAATCTTGCTACCAGCCAATCTTGCACCTCTCTCCTGTGGAAGAGGCTGTAAAACTGAGGGCACCAGGCCTACAAAAACATGGGGAGCACAGAAGAAGCTGAGGCAGTGTTTGAAGGCAAGCCTAACCTTTCAGGCATACTTTTTACTGGAGGCAGGAGAAGGTGGCATGCCATCTGCTATAGCTGTAAAAGTCTATCTGTGCCTTCAAGCGAACAGTGTCAGCACAATGTAGACAACCGAAGACGTGCGCTTTCAGCTCTTCTGTAAAGGTATGGCAGTGTTTTAAAATGGGAGAGAAGAAAATGTTACAGAATTACTCAGGAACTCACAAGAAAATTTCCAACAGAATATTGAGATTATACCAGAATTATATACAAACAGGACTTAGGTATAGTCACTGTAAATAGCTGTTTCACACATAAACACACAACCAAGTTATGAATTATGTTAATGTGTAAAGCTTCTATGCACAGTTTATCACATTCTCTAAGTTCCGTATTTGTCTTTGGAAATCAAGACACATCTAGGTGATGAAGGTTAGATGATAAATCAGCCGGCACCCACAGAATCAGTGTGGCCAGGGTACACAATATGAAACTCCATTCCAGATACTCAAGAGAAAGACATCCGATATTCAACAAAATTGAAGAATTTGAAATATGAAAATCTCTCAGATGTTCCGAGAGAAAGTAAATCCTGGCACAGAGTCAGGGATTTGGATTTAAGTCTGCAGCTCCATGAGATGTTAGTGAGTGTGAAAATAAAACCCAGGCAGTCACTCCCTAACTGAAAAACTGAATCCACCACCTTACTATGTTCTGCTCAACTTTTGCTATGAGCTATTCAGACGTTCTGTTGTGGCCAATTATGTAGCCAATGTAGTGCCACTAGCTACACATATATATCAAAATTAACAACCGTTAAATCTCACGAAATTCTTAGATCAGTGGCACCAGCCACATTTTAAATTATCCAGTAGCAACACATGGCTAGTGGCTAGGCTGTAACCGTGGGGATATACAGGATCTTCATTGGCCACACATAGGACCCACTGGACAGATCCACTCCAGTTCTTTCAATACTTCTAGAAATGCCTAATTACCCTCAAAGGAACTGGGTGGTTTGAGCACTGTCACACTCTGGCCCTTCAGATGAACAGTGGACCCTGGGTTAAGAAAACAAAGAATGTGTCTTGTAGCAGAAAGTATAGCCCTGGGTCATGGACTCACCCTGCAGATGTGGGGGCTACAGTCCACAATGGAAAGAACCATTTCTCATTCGCTTAACTTAAGAGACAGTGGGTTTCTTGTAGTAGTTGAACCTCAAAGAAAAGAAGGTGAAAGTCTTAGGATAGGAAAACCTAAACACAAAAGCCCAACTGTAAACGTTAGTCAGGGTGAAGCCAACCAACCAAACACACAAACAAAAACAAATGAGAGACAATGCTATTTGTATTTGTGCCATTTGTAAATAAAGTGATGTGCTTAGTCCTACTTGGAGGCAAACTATAAGACCTGGTGTGATCCTTAATTAAAAGTAGCTTCCAAAGTAGCTGAGCCCATTCCTAAAACCCTTATCCACTGACACTTGATTTATTGACAAGGGCAGACAATCTAAGCAAGCAGATATCTGGGCTCTATACTGGAGAAATTCTAACCATTTGGCTAGAGGGGAAAATTAGCTACTTACCTCATAGTTTACAGAGTTAACCAGCTGCCCTGGAGAGCTTTGTTGTTTGTTTCATCAGGGCATGCTGCCCTCTACAGGTCATGTAAGCATGTACGCGTATAAGGTTCATGGAGGCGAGTTAATTGGAATCACTTGTATAGGTAAGACAGGGGACAGGGAGGGGAGGGAGGGGCGTGAATAGAGTTGTATCTGCATGTCTTCAAGCTTTTAGGGACAAAAAGAGAAGCAACTGACACATATTGTACTGCTTAAAAACCCTGCATTGTCAGCTGATATATGTACGAGAAGTCATAAGCAGCCCTATAGTCCCATGGCATTTTTCTTTAGATGTAAGCATGCTGACAGCCCTTCTGACTCTGTTTTAAACATGAAGGACGGAGTGCAGAAGAAAAAGGAGGAAGGATGGCTAGTGGATTTACAGCTGCTACAAACATCTCCAAAGTGTCCATGTCAGTTTTGACCTAAGACTCAGTAAGTGGGAACTCAACTCTAAATGGGTACATAAATCATATGAGTCTAAAGCCACACACTTATCCTTCGGTGTCTCAGCTTTTAAGGCCACACGTAAAAAAGTGATTACAATTGGGCCTGAGAAAGGAGATCAGGCCTTCCTCTTCACTTTGAATGGATTCTTCTCCGACGGCCATGACATTTATATGTTCTGTTCTCTCACGATCTCTCTTTCTCCTCTCTCCATCATCTCTCTCCTCTTCTTTCTCTCTCCTTTCTCCATGGCCTCTCTTCTCTTTTTTCTCTGCCCCTCTCTGCCCCTCCCCTCTGTCTCCATGCCCCACAGATGGTATAGTTATTAGTTCAGCCACTAGGGTTTATCTGGACAAACACCACAAAGATGATAGCTGATTTAATTGAATTTATGATCAAATGTTTTTCACTTCAGGAAGAGTGGGAAATCACTTATGAGGAGATCTGAATAATTTAAGGGAAGTTCTGTATTTGGCATGATGTTTGTATAGCAGGTCTTGAGGGGTTAAATGCAGCAGAGGACTAGCAAAGATTTCATACACAGATACACGAAGATAGTCAGTAAACATTGCAACAAGGAGGGGGCCAGGCATCAATCTCTTTCTCTTCCCAATTGTGCTCCTTTTCACGTACATGCTGTTTGCAGAATGAGTAATAGGATGCACACACACACACACACACACACGCACGTGCGTGTGCAAGAGAGAGAGACAGACAGAGACAGAGACAGAGAGACAATGAGAGATAAAGACAGAGAGACAGAGACAGTGAGAGACAGAGAGAGACAGAGAAAGAGAGAGATCAATTGCATACCAAAGGCAAACTGTTCTGACATCCTCCAATGTCAGATGCTCTTAGGTAAAAACAACAACAACAACAAATGGACTAGAAAGCAATGTATATATATATATATGACATTTTATACGTTGTTTTTGTTGGTAAAGACACAGAATCTATTAATAAAATCATTAGCCTGATAGATACAAGAAATCAATTTCCGGATTTATGCCTAAGGGTACGGACTTGGCCCAGTGTCTGAAGAGAAAGGCTTGCCTCCACATTAGAGACCGAGGCAGCAAAGCCATGCTCCCAGGCATTCCTCTTTGTGCTGCAAGAGATACGTCATCTGCTCTCCGCATTCTCAACATTTGAAACAAAGACAATGACTTTCAGTTTTACTGCTGAAATGACAGATCAAGTGTGGACACCCAGGACCTTTATGTCTGACTTGAAGTCACCCATTCTTTTTGTGAATTCAGGACACCGTGGGGGGGAAAAATCTACTAGACTATTGAACTTGGTAACAGCGATTTGTTTGTGAGTTTCTTTCAGTCTAATTGGGAAAACTGTCTAGAAGATGTGTTTCAAGATTTAGGATAAATCACAGTTTTTCATTAATTATGTACAATGCTATTTGTTAACATATCACTCTTAGGAAGGAATGGATGGGGGAGACCGGAATCTTGTTTCTGCACAAGTATTTACAAGAAAAACAAACTGGTGCTCAAGCAACTCAGTGTGCTCCCCTGGGAAGGCGGAAGGGCATTCTAGCTGCCTGGGGACCTGTAGAAAAGCAGCGTGCATGTTCAAGAAAAAAATGTTTCCTTGGAAATAAATTAAAGTGACCCAAAGAGGAAGGCAAGGAGCATTACGAAGCACAACAGGAAGTGACCAGGGAACGCGAGGGACTAAGGGTGTTGAGGTACTGTGAGGTAATTTACAGTCAAGTCTTCAACAGCAGAGCTCACAGAAATTCGTGAGCTTCCGAATGTCACAAGGTTCCCAGAGGATCTAATGCCAGAACTTGGCTGGAGGCCGTCAAAGATGATCTTGGCTCCAGGCAGTTTCTTGTCATTCATGCCCCAAACCATTCATGCAGTCTTCCATCTTCTTCTCTGCTCATTCTTGGTTCCTACTAATAACAGTTGTTGACTGCATATTCTTAGGCATGTAGGACCACCATGCACACACGGCAGACACACACATCAACATGGATAGCTTGGAAACTGTCCTTTCATTGTAAGTGGGAGATGAGCCCTGAAAAATTCCATTGGAAAGGCCCCCTAATGAGGAGGTCACTTCATTTTACCACAGCCAAATAGGGTGGTGTAGGTGCCAACGACGGTGAAGACTAACACTGCTGTTTAAAACCATCTTCCTCCATATTCTTCATCATGTTGAGGCAGAAAAATCACTAAATTCATAAAGATTTCTTAATCAACAGAAAAGTATGCAAATAAGAGTTAAGTACAGGGATCAAATTGTAGGAGCTTCTAAATAAAGTATTTTCAAAACATCGGCGTTTCTGCTTATGCGTGACATTATAAAAAGTGGCAATTTTCAGCACTCTAACGCTTAGATATGAATATATGTATACAGAGGGACCTGCACTCAATTTAAGGGGTTTATTTGGAAAATCGAGCCCTGTTCTATAGCATTTCCTATGTGGTGAGCAGGAAGCTGTCTTCTGCCATATTTTCTGAGCACAGTGAAGGAAGATCAAGGGAATCAGAACAACAGCAGAGAGGTGAATCTTTGAGGGAGTTCAAAAAGGGTAGAGAACTGTGCGTCTAACCCCTACCAGTTCCCAACATTAGAGAGAGAGAGACAGAGAACATAAGAAGGAGAAAGGAAGAGACACTGGCAGTAAGCAGAGACTCTTAGGAGGGAACAGCATGGCGTAAGCAGTCCGAAGAGGAGGGGGAGGGATGTCTTCTTGATTCTCTTTGATACTCTTCCCCTGCAGATTTATTACACTCCAGAGCTACTGCCTTCTCAGAGTGTTTATAAGTATATACATTATATATCTCATATATGTGATATATGTATATATATAAATATATATACTTGATATATACTATATATGTGTATGTATATATAGTATGCATACCTATATTATGTATATAAACTTGGTACACACACACACAGACACACACACACAGGCATGTTATACCTATATTATGTATATAAACTTGGTACACACACACACACAGACACACACACAGGCATGTAAACCAAGAAAGACCCCCAGACATCTAGGTATCTAGGTGTAAATGCAATGTCTTTCAGCCATCATACCCACAGTAGTATAAGCCTGGAACACTTCACAGATAGATTTACAACTGTGTTGCTGAATGTGGTAGCCACTAACTACATGTGACTCTTTGCATATCAATCAAGTAAATTCAAATTGAATTGAAGTTGGGCTCCCGAAGCAGACAATCTAATGGTTCCAACAGTGGGTACCACTGATGTCTGTATTAGAAATGTCAAGTCAAACTTTCAGTTATTACCAGGCTTCTTGAGCATAATCTCTTTTAAAACTCTGTGCTAAGAACAGACAGTGATTCCTTCCTCATGCATAATTTTGAACGTATCTACTCTGAACCAGGCAAAGTGGATTAATGTTGGAGCTAGCTACGGCTGGGCTTGCTCTGCTTCACGCACAGCTCACGACATACAGGGAATCCTTTACCTCCATGGAAGCAGAATGGCTTCCTATGATGCCCTGTATATTACTAACTGCCTCAAGGCTGCTGATATGCTACTTTCCACGGTGAATGGGCCTTGCCACTGACCAAGGGCTACTCCCTTTACAACAGACAGAGAAACTTGATCTGTATGTGATTTTGCCTTTTGTATCTTAGTGCAGAAGAACATGCTAGAGACATCCAGATTTCCGCCTCCCGGAAGTGTGAGATAACATTTTCAGACAACAGGCTTGGTCCATTGGTACAGTGGTCTGAGAATACAATTGCCCACTTCATGTTGGCAGAAGCAGAACCGCCCTGTTGGAAATCTGTTCAGGACACAGTTCGAGAAAGGCCTCTCCTGGCAGCCTACCTGCCCCTGGGAGCTCTGGGCTGCTTCAGAAACTGCTGCTGAGTTTTCCTCCTTAAGGAGCTGCCCAGCAGAAGGATGGCATTAACCACACCAGAAGCCTGTGTACTTTTGGATGAAGAGACCAAAACGTAATCCAAAGGATGAAAAACAGTGACTGTTGCCAACTCCCAAGCCTGGCACATACTGCCAATTAGCAAGAGAGAAGATGGCTATTTCCTATCCATCAGAAGAACAAAACCTGTCACCTGACATACAGCCAACAGCACTGGGCTTGCCCTCAGCCACCACCAGGAACTATTAATGACAATGGATTTTTGCTACCCTAAAAAAGGGACAAGAAATCTGGCTATGACACAAAACTAAACAACAGGGGCTAAGTCCCTCAGGGCAGAGATGTGAAGGGGGTAGGGAGTTTGACTTGCAGGAAGTGAGTGGGTGACTGGCAGAGCTGTCCCCTGCACTTAGTTGTAAATTCAACCTTCCTCCCACAACAGGACACTCCCCAGTCATGCGGCAAAGGAGGCATGAGCTGGAGGACCGTGTTCAGAACCTGAAAACGTACTCTTCTTCCATCGAGGGTTACAACCAGGCTTCCACTCTACCCTGCTCTTTCTGCTCACGAAAGCCCAGACTGAGAAGGATGTCAGATTTGGAAAAGATCTTTCTACCCAAAGATGTGGTAAGAACAAATAAAACCTGGTTATTTCTAAGTCTGTGACAATTGGACTCCTGTCACGAGACTCACGGGGGAATACTTCCCAAGGGGCAATTTTTCACTTGCATTGATCATTCCCCTCTCACCCTGTTTTCATGTTGTTATTACCAATCAGTAACAGGAAAACCTGTCAGCTATTTCTCTTGGTCACGGAACATGCCCCAACTGTATGTTTTCACACACCCTGATTCTACCTGGTTTTGGAGGCTCTAGGCCACCTTCCAGGACCCAAACAACATCTCTTGTTTTTGACCCTCCCCCCTTTCTTCTCAGGACTCCCTGTCCGCAAACTCCTAGGTGTCAAGGGGTTTACTGGATCTGCCTAACCCATACCCACAAAATAATTTGAGGAACTGAATTAATGATTTATTATTATCAAAAAAAAAAAAATGTCCCCAGGAGCTGTTCTAGCCTGTATTTGAGAAAGCAGAGGAGCTCTTGGGCCTTGAAACCATATCACTTTTGTGTGTTCAAGACACACAAAACATGAGAGCAGTTTGCTCACATATTGAAAATGCTGTTTTCAAGGGAACAGAACGTGGTGAGGAGCTACACTCCACACATCCTTCTATTGCTGCACTCAAATCTGCAGAAACAGGCAGCTGGTAATCTCAGCCATCCTCAAATCATGAGAGGATGTGATTCCAAAATGTAGGCTTTAGAGCTTATCACTCCATACCCCCCAAAGCCAATCAATGATGCAGAGAATAATTTTCTTGGAAATATTATGAAGGGAACTCTCCAGGCACTAAATAAATTAAAACTGCTACTCTGAGGTAAATAGAATTGTGACAAAAGTCATCAACAGTGAATAAAATGTGCAAGTGGATGGCTTTAAGAGCTGGCTGACTCAACTGCGCCCCCTAGTGTATAGACTGTGTCCTTACCTTTATCTATTGCTATGCTGGCCAGGAAAAGTCCATCTCTAACCGACTTACTCCACAGTGTATTGCTTTGTTAGGTAATTCTAAATCAACTTCGAACGTGGCAGAGTGGAAAATATGATCTTTCTGCTTCGTGAGAAGGTGCTATTTTAAATCTTAATGATCCACGTCAGGTACCATGGCAAGAAAAACAGTGGCGTGCCTCTAACCTAAATGTACAAAGGAGAAGAAGATTGCTCCAAACATCGCTTCCGACATCATGCTTTATGCACGGATAGTACAACTACCTAGCAGGTCATCTTTAAAATACGTTCTGGAGGTTAAACATCAAATTGGAGAAAATATTCAAGGAAAGCTCAAGACCACACAATTGGGCTATTTCTAAAATTTCAAATTAGGGCTTATGGCTAGGTTAGGATAGGAAGCGTTTCCTTTTCTATTTTTTCACGCCCAAAGGGAGCCTCATCATGGCCCTGGTATTTACTGCACATTTACGAATACCAACTACACATGTTCTTAGGAAAAAATCCAGTTGTGCTTAATGAGCACATGCAGGGATTGCTTGCAGGCCCAGCACTTTGGGGAAGGGCTGGGGCGAGCCTGGCCTGACCCCATTCAGTGTGCGTGGGCCTCGCTTTCCCAGCCATGAGCTGTATTTTCCAGATGTGTCTTCTTTGACTTCGCGGTTTAGCCTTAGTTTTCATTTCAAAACTTTCAAACCTCCCAACTTGTTCAGCTGTTAGGAAGTTCCAAAGCAAGCAATGTGTTCTTGGAATCCCACCCTTCACTTTGCTGGAGAATGTATACTAAGGCTTCTTCTCCAGCCAAAATAATAAGAGACCTTTTAAGTGGCTGGAATTCTTGGTGGATTGCACATACGTGCCAATGTCAGACAACTATAAATAGAGAGATTTACAAGAGAAATAGCACGAGTCTTCATAATTCCAGTGAAATAAAATGGACTATTTGGAACCATTAAAACATCGGACATATTTTTATGAAATTCAGATTTATCTCCATTTAGCCCCAAATTCCCTTTATGCAGGAAAAGCTTCCTGGATCATGCACTTTCAGTATGAGGAAGCAAAGGGGCCTGCTTTTCTTTAATGGTAGTCACTATTCTTAAACTGATAATATTTTTCTTCATATTAGGCTCGTCAGTTTGGATATTTACTGCATCTTTTTATATCTTCTTCTACCACTGCTCTGTTATTATAGAATATTAAAAAAGATATCAGAAGGTAAAATCATGCTCATGGTTACTGATATCAGTAAGATCAGCTGAGGTTCTCCTCTGGTGTGCCCTAGGGCAGATGTGGTTCCCACGTGGACTGGATTATTTGATAGCTATCTAGATTGAAGGTTCTCTAGCTCAAGAAATCCCCATACTGTTTGGCAGGCTGGATAATGCTACCTTTAAAGGTGTTGTTAGTTAACACTGAGCTTTAACTTCTTAAATATTGTTACTTAATTTTGTACCTTAATTAACGGCAACCTATTTTTTTTTTTTTTTGGATTAGCTCATCATCGCATATAGTCCAAAATAAATTGAATTCTCGGAAATTATTTTGAATCCATTACTACAATACAAGAGAATTCATCAATTGCTTCAGTTTATTAACGTCTATAAATTTAAAAAAATCTACAAGGTAAAATAGCTATTATTAGCATATTGCATTTTACAAAGTGATTGGATTTCCTATTTTTATTAAAATGCATCATTACTTTATCCTGTACACCTACATTACCCTTTCCTGTTTAATCCAGAGAGTAGTCCTTTCTTCTTCCTGAATAGAGTCACACTGCGCTAATTCCATGTCATTCACATGCTCGTGTGTGTGTGTGTGTGTGTGTGTGTGTAAAATCTAGATTCTGTATATAACAGAAAACATGCCATATTGATCTTTCTGATTCTAACATATTTTGTTTAGTTTGATGGTTTCCAGTCTACCCATCTTCCCGTCTTCCTGCAACAGGACTAATTCAGAATGCAGCCTTCAGAGGGTGTTCCTCTCAGGGAACGGACCCTTTACCTGGTGAGAACAACTATCGTAAGAACCAGCTATACTGCCCTCAGGAACACACGCAATAGCATCTCTGTCAGCTCACTAGAGAGACACTCGCTCAGCTGAGACCAGCATGGCACAGTTCATAACAGCCAACTTAAACTGACCTTGGTGTCCATCAACACGTGGAGAGATAAAGAAAAGGCAGTATGCAAATACAATGGAGCTTTAATTAGCCATGAAGCATGAAGGGTTAAACAAGAAAAGTATCACGAAATTCATCGCCTCATACAGTGAACATATCCTAATAATCAAAACAAACTACATGCATTATTTTTTAAAAGCATTGTAGGAGTGAAAAGTGATCATACCAGTTATTCTTCTAAAGACACGATTAATTTTTTTAAAAAACGGTTAAGTCCTTCAAATTGCTACAGAACATAATATAGTCATCCGAAGAGTTTCTCACTATCAGCTGCCCACCATCTCTGCTGACAGCATTGATCAAAAGCATGCTTGTACAAAATGTTTATTTTTTTATTGTCAATGCCAAAAATTAAAACGTCGCAACAATACATAGTAAGATTGTTACACCAGGTTCTCTACAGAGAACATGTTAGGATGAATGAGATTTTACTTAATCAAAGGAGCTGCAGTTAAGATGCCTTCAGTGTGGTTTTTGAAATGTGATGTCAAAGCTAAAGGGATGGCTCACCTGTTTTCCAGCATCTGGTGTTCCGCTCACAGGTTGGTCTGCAATAAAAACTCCTGGATGACTTGCAAAGCCCCAATTTTTCTATTCTGTCATGTTTTCTAACCAATAAATATATTTTATAGGCTGTTATTACCATGGTTATGGGTATGCATGGACCTCTACATGCATGTGGGGTCAGAGGACAACTTTGTGGAGTCGAGTCTCTCTCCTTCTACCTTTATATGGGTTCTAGAGATGAATTATGGTTGTCAGGACATTGTGGCATCTTTTTAACCATCGTACAAAACCTTTATACAATAAACAAAACTACGAGCAGATGAATGGAAGAAATTGGGGAAAAAGCATTTAGACTTCAAGTGATAAATGTGCTTCACTCCCCAGAGTTTAAGGGGGAAAGTAGATAAACTGGCGGGCTGGGGAGGTGGAAGAAGCATCCATTTTTATCACTCAGTAATAGTAGTCAATGCCATTTGTTAGAAAGTCAGTTACTGTGGGGTATTCTGTAAGTGTTAGTCTGCCAATACTAAAATTTTTCATAGAATTTGGTTACAAGATGGGCCGCAGTAGATTCTAGAATATACAATTCTCACACAGTGCTACATTGCTCGAAGAACCTGACCCATACTGTCTGTTGGCTCTGTCTAAACATGGTGGATGGTATGCAGTAAGGGCTTAATGAATGGATGAGTAGCAGCATCAGTGAATGAAACCATGCTGTGACAAACTCACTTGGAGGAAAGAGAGAGAGAGAGAGAGGCAGTATCTGTGGAAAGACTTACTTATTCCATGCTTGTCTAAGGCTTTTAGAGCTGTACACGGTAAAGCGTTCTGAAATAAAAAAAAAAAAAAAGAAAAATGATAAACAATCTAAGTATCAAACATATATATCATAAGCCTGTTGGAGAGAATAACTTATTTTTAAAGACAGTCTTACTATGCAGCCCTGGGACTGTTTTCAAATTTGTAGCAATCCTCTTTGTGTTTCCCAAGTGTAGGGATTATAGCCAGGCACCACCACACTCAAGAAAATTGAGTGTGCACCATACTCTTTAGATTAAGCAGTTAATAAATAGCGAAACAGGAAGAACATAACATTGAAAACACGAAATACTGCTGTCTGGCTGAGGGTAACTTATTTAATAATCTAGTTTGTTTACTGTTTATTAAAAATAATAAATAAACACAAAATATATTCTCAGAACTGTACATATCTGCAGATGAATATCAGGACACTGGTCAAGGGAAACTTACCATCTATTATATGACAGTATCTTGGACCAAATGTAGTAATGTGTCTCCTATCTTATGATACATGGTACTAACACATGCTCAAAGCCAAGTTTCACATGATGCTTCAGTGAGTCCAATGGAGCTCCTCATAAGGATGTTCCACTTGTTAGACACATTGTATAAGGCTGCTTGAAGTGTGGTACTCATGACTTACATTTCACATACTAGCTGGCATCTGTTCTTTATTAGTTCAGAGATGCTTTTAAGGGTAAGTCAAGTTGCCCCACAGACACACAGAGTCAGATAAGAATAATGATGATTTGGTCAAGAATGGATTGTACACATGAATACAATGGTGGTCTTGTCCACCTATAATACCGGTAATAATTTCCTATTACCTGACACTGTCATAGTAGCTGTAATGTCACAGTACAATGTATCTTGTGCATGTATCAGTACATAGAACAATGTAGCAGTACATGTGCTTGTGATGACATGGGTGCACACAAACCAGCTGTGTTGCCAGTTCATAAAACACTGCACACCTATTACATAAAGCAAAGAATACTGGACAATGGTAGTGATGGCTATGTTACTAGTTCATCTATTTACTGTAGCATACTTTCAATGGTTACTTTAGGGTCTTCTCTCCTCCTTCCCTCTCTTCTCCAGCCCTGTGTGGGCATCTATCCATGCAGATCTTTAGGAAATTGTGCTGGCTAGGTTTATAGAAACTCAACTGAAGGTAGAGTCATTTGGGAAGATGGAGACTCACTTGAGAATATGACACCACCAGTCTAGCCTGTAGGCAAGCCTGTGGTGCATATCTTAGTGCTTGAGGTGGGAGGGCCAGGCCCATTGCTGGGGGCCGTTTTGCGAAGGTGGTCCTGGGATATACAAGAAAGCAAGCTGACTAAGGCTTGAGGAACAAATCAGTAAGCAGAATTCCTCCATGGCCTCTGCATCAGTTTCAGCCCTGGCTGAACTCCTGCCCTGCCTCTCCTCATTGATGGACTATTCCCTGGAAGTGTAAAGTGAAATAAACCCTTTCTTTCCAGCTTATTTTTGGTTGTGATATTTCAACAAAAACAGTAAAATTCTGTAATTAGGACAGAAATATTCCAGGCATTGTGTTCACAGGCTTGCTGAGCATTATCACCCCTGAAGACCTTCCAGTGGGACAAGATGTGGTACTGCAGACAGCCATATTGATGGCCCTGACCCTGTATAGTGCCCTGTTAACTAAAGCTCATATTTAGTTTGTAACAGAAACATTTCAAAAGGATCAAAACAAGACTAAATGAGTTTTAGGGCCAAGAAGATGATTCCCAGAACCCACAGAAGAAAAGCCAGGTGTGGTGGTCCAAAATTGCAATTCCTTCACCAGAGCGGCGGTGAGCTACAGGCCAGAGAAAAATAATGATATCTCAAAAGAAAAAATAGTTGTTACTGATGAACATTGCTGGTTTCCATAAGTATGTATACATGTACATGCATATGCACA
The DNA here is from genome assembly GCA_019843965.1 of Rhynchomys soricoides. Taxonomy (NCBI): domain Eukaryota; kingdom Metazoa; phylum Chordata; class Mammalia; order Rodentia; family Muridae; genus Rhynchomys; species Rhynchomys soricoides. Next base: position 4,411,849 of record JADRCH010000169.1, on the reverse strand, counting down.
TGCACACATACATGTACAAGCACATACACACACTACATACAAATGTTTATGGTTTGTTAGTTTTTTGAGACAGATTCTCTCTACATAGCCCTGGCTGGCCTGGAACTCACAGAGATCCACCTGTCATTGCTTCTTGAGTTCTGGGATTAAAGGGATGCAGTACATGTTCCCCCAACCTGTGCCCCTGCAAATGTTTTTAAATAAACTAAATAGATAAAAGCTGAGAATACCTGGATTGTACAAAACCTTGTGTTCAAGCCTCAGCACTGCCTAACCCAGGCACCGTATGCGAGCCTGTAATCCCAGCAGTGGGAGATAGAGGCAGGAGGATCAGCAGTTCAAAGTCATTCTAGGCTACTAATTTCAATGCCAGCCCAGGACACAAGAGACTTCTGTTACAAAACAAAACAACCAGGAAAAGGCTTTTCATGTATTTTTAACATAAGGCTATGTCTTATATCTTAAGTACTATTACAAGAGTCTAAACGTCGAAAAATTTAAGTATAAAAGCTTTAAGCTGGGGACTGGAGAGATGTCTCAGCGGTTAAGGGGTTAAAAGCACTGTCTGCTCTTCCAGAGGTCCTGAGTTCAATTCCCAGCAACCACAAGGTGACTCACAACCATCTGTAATAGGATCCAATGCCCTCTTCTGGTGTCTGAGGATGGTGACCATGTACTCACATGCATGAAAAAAAAAAAAAAAAGCTTTAAGCTAAGTCAGTTTAGTGTTGAGGGATGGAAATTACATGCGGACTATTGCAATGCCACAGTAGCGGAGTGGACTACCACACCATCAGCTTCACAGTGCTCTCTACTCAGCTCTCTGACTCACGCGGAGCCAACTGCAGTCATAAGAGTCCCACACAGTTGAATCATTTCTTACCTTTTATATTCTACTTTTTGCTATATTTTCTGTGTTTATACATAAGTATATGTGTTTATACTTAAATACACAAATCGTGTGTTACAATCATCCACAGTGTTGAGCAAGGCAATAGGCTGGAACAGGTAGTTAGCCTGGCAGCAGTAAGCTATACCACATAGCTCAGGTGTTGAAAGCTACACTATCGAGGCCTGTGTTAGAACACGCCATGATGGCCACACAACGACAGCAATTACTACAAAAGTTACCTAACCATTCCTCACAACCTATTACGGTAGTTAAACAAAGGTGGCCGTGTGAGCTTGTGTATGCATTTCAATGTATATGTATGCAGCTCAATTTCTAAAATTGCATAGCATGGTTCTTGATTCGTGTGCTAGGTATGTGTTATTGACCAGTTGTTATCAATCACTCTTCAATATCTTGAAATGACTCCTTTACACTACACGAAGGTTTGAAATACACCAGAGCCCAGGTTCTTTCACACACATCTGTTTATCTTAACCACAGTACCTCATGATTTCTTTAAAAAGCACCTTTTTCTTATCGGCATTTGTCTTATACAAACAGAGACTTCCTTACATAAGTGTAGATGATATCAAATTCCTCAAGATTTCTTAGTTGAATATTAAATGTATCATTAAATAACTACTTACAGTCTCAAGTATGTTTTACAAAAGCAATTGTCTTTGAAATTACGTTAACTTATTTGAGTTCATTTACTAAATTGTCTACTGTTAAAATATAAAGAAATTTATTTTCAAATTGCTATGAACTGCTTAAGCAACTACTGAACATATAAAAGATTCCCAAATGAGTCTAGACAATATGAGGCTCCTATTGTGATCAGGTAAAGACAGAAAGAAGAGCGACATTTCCAGCCCCCTGCAGAACAGGGGTGTGGACTGAGTGCACAGAACTTCTTCTTGAGAGGATGAAATGTTGTAGGTACGTACAGTGGGAATGATTCCATGCTGTTGTGAATTAGACACCCCATATTCATTCAAGCAGTTATGTAGCTGCATCTTAACTCAATAATAACCAAAGAACGCGCAATGGAGCCTGATCGGAAGTGAGAAGACATTATCAAGATGAACTTTGAATGTTTTCTTTATTCACCAGCCCCCTGACACCTTCCACAGATGGCTTTGAAGCTCAGAATACAAGAAGGGGCAAAACAGAAAAGACATCGTTCCTCATGGACCTTAATCCCGTCTCACCTCAGAGAGATGGACAGTTAAAAGCCATCATGGACCTTAATCCCGTCTCACCTCAGAGAGATGGACAGTTAAAAGCCATCATGGACCTTAATCCCGTCTCACCTCAGAGAGATGGACAGTTAAAAGCCAGTGCTGCCATTGACTGCCACCAACTCCAATGCTAAGAAAATGAATGAACTGGTTTTAAAAGGTGTGTTTGAAATAGTCAAGGGAGGAGTGGAGCTGAGTGGCGGTACCCGAAGACTCTCTGGTTGGATAATAAATGCAGGCCAGTTTTAACCAAAATACCAAATCCCCAAGCACGTTTAGTTCCCTTTGGAAATCGTGATGGAATCCCATGAGGATGTATTTTTCTGAAAAGGATGATATGCATTCTTTGCTCATCGGGCAGGGTTCACATGAACATCTTTCAGGAACACCACACGATTTATTTTTCCAAACTGACTGGTTTCTTTTTAATGATTCATATTGAATAGGTATGATTTAGCTTAACATCAGTTGATGCCTTTATCAGTACTGTCATGCCAGAACTGTCTGCTTTAACTTATAAGCTATGAGGGAGGAAATCTAAGTGACTTCTTCCTTAAAAGGATCTATTCATTTTAATAGGATGTATAATTTCTGACTGACATGGACAGCATTGTAAGGCGCGGGGAAATTCAGGCAGCTAGAGTGGCAGAGCTGGTGGAAGGACTAATCTATGTCTAAGACTGAGATGACAAGGGACCGAGAAATGACAATAAGCGTTCTTTGCTAAAGTTTTTAGAAAAGTATTATCTAAAGTCTGATATTTAAAAAGCAAGACATATTTCAAAATTTAATTACATCAAATGTCCTTGTAAAACAAATTGAATTCTCTTAACTTTGTAGTCCCTACAAAGCAATCTGAGTAATTTGGAACATTTAAGAAGAACAAGAAGTCTATTACAGATAAAACCAACACAACCTTGCATTTACAATTAAATTATTATTCTTACATTTAATTAATGACTACACATAAATATTAGTTCTAAGTAATGCCTCCATTTAAAGCTTGACAAGATATGCTAATCGAATTTTAAAAAAATATGTCATTTTCAGCTGTGTATAAGAGACACGTGGAAATAAAGTGTATCATATGATAGGGGAGTAAAAAATGGAGATAATGAAGCTTCACTGTCACATGGGTATCACAATCCACATCAAATCTCAATTCTGTCAGCAAATATTCCCTACACGTTCACCTATGTGTCAGCTGATGCACCAGGCACACAGAACTGACTACAACTCACACCCATGTGTGCACATGCCAAATGACAGATTCCCACCCATGAGTACACATGCCAAATGACAGATTCCACCCATGAGTACACATGCCAAATGACAGATTCCACCCATGAGTACACATGCCAAATGACAGATTCCACCCATGAGTACACATGCAAAATGAGATTCACACCAATGTGTACACATGTAAAATGACAGATTCATACTCATGTGTACACGTGCAAAATTACAGATTCATACCTATGTGTATGTACACATGCAAAATTACAGATTCATACCCATGAGTACGCATGCAAAATTATAGATCCTGAGTGGGAAATATGCACACATGGATACAGACAAAGCTCCCAAAGTCAGAGTGACTAAACAGTGGTATCCTTTTCCAAATGAGGACAAAATAAACAAGTCTCTGTAGTAATGCAGGAACACACAATATTTCGTGCACCCCACATCTTCCTAACTAGCCAGATACACAGCTTTAAGACCAAGCGTATCTAGTATCTAGAAACAAATATATTTAAATGAATGCCCAGAATCAGAAACCAGTGTATTTTATAACAAACAGTAAACTACTTGTACACATAATGGCATCTGATTATTCAAGTATTTGCATATGCATGCTCTGCCCTGTTCACCTTCAGTTGAATGTACTGTTATTTGTTTCTGTCATATTATCTCTTTCTTCTCAATCACATTTAGACTAGGGGTTTAGAGTGTCGTTAAAAGCACTGGCTAAGTCAGCTTCACCAAGGAGCTCAATTAATTTAAACCTGCAGGCTGACTTTCACCTTCTCTTGTTGAGGGACACTGCGGAGGATGATGGCTGCACAGCAGGAGACCAACGGGAAGAGCCTGCAGAGAAGAAATCACTTGCTAGGCGACATGACTCAGGAGACAGACGACTGGGAAGGCTTTCCCTCAAAGCCAGTACCTGTGCCCTGCAACTCGGGGACATTCCATAGGCAAGCAACTGGAGAGCAAAGTATGTAAAGTTTTACTGCTTAAAAGCACTCCTCCTGACATGGCTTGAAGCAAACTGTAACCCTCCGGAAGATAAAGTCTCAGCTGGATCTTATGCATGTGCTTATGGGTACGCACTGGGTTACCCAAGCACTTCATTTTAAATTCTAGTCTTCTCTTCTCATCGATGCTTCTGCAACTTACAAGATACTGCTGCATTCAGAACTTCAACCACAGGAGGACATACCGAGTAAAAAGTTCAACCAACCAATTAAACCAGTTTGTGCAGAAGGTATGAAAGGCTGAATGTGGATATTTCTCCGGAGGAGAGCAGCACAGAGGTCATAAGATGTCTCAAAAAATAGGTTTGATATTAGGGAACATACTAGTACCACAGAAGGACAATTTGCTTGTAACTTGATATAAAAATGTCTACGTATTTATGAATACATATATATCCCAATTAAACACAAAGGATAAAAACAAAGACAATTAAACACAAAGAAAACAGAAAATAAAAACACCGTGAATTAGAAGGAGAGCAGGGGGTGGGTGCATGAGGGGGTCTGAAGACAGAAAAGAGACAAATGATATTATATCTCAGGAAGTAAAAAACAATGCACAAACTACCACCTGTCTGTTGTGCTAGTCATTCTTTAGAATGGAGTCTATTTGCCTCTTCACAATTGAATTTATAATTTCTTTACATTTTAATAAATGCATTTACAGAGCTGGTAAAAAAAGAAAGTAAACTTAAGCAAAGAGCCATGGCCATCCTAAAGCCCCCTCTCATCTGGCAGTGCTTAGCGGAATGGAGCAAGCACAGCACCTTTCTTGAGATTGCTTCATTGGAGAAAACCAGCTTGGTCTTTCTGAGTGAATAAATAGCATAGCCATGAATCACTGTGCTTATATTCCAGGCAAGCACCCTAATTGTGCGTTTATACAACAGATAATATCCTCAAATCCTCTTGAGTAGAAGTCACAAGGACCGATTCATTCTATTGCTCATTCCATGAACGCTTTGTGTAGGTCTACCCTGTGTCAGGTGCCATGAATACAACAGCGAACACAAGACTTAAAAGGGTAAGTAGTCTACAGGCCAATACGCAAAGCAACATGCTAGGCCCTCTGCAGGAGAAAATCATGCTCACAAAATGTTCACGAGAACCAAAATGATTATTTTATGTTCTGGTATTTATTAGGAAGACATGAACATTTCAGTTAGGATTCTGATACAGATATTTTAAAAGCCAAATCTGACAGTCCTTGGAACACAAGAATAGGGAAATTCACATATAACGTGATATAAAATTCACTTCTAACATGATATAAAAGACCAGAAAAGAGCTCATTCCAGAGAAAAGGTCCGTGTCTGCCAAACTCTGGGGACTTTAGATGTGTTAATGCCAAAATACCACAATGACAACAATGGTCCTTCTAGACACACTACCTCTGCTGTGGAGCTGTGATGCACATCTTTATAGTGGGGGACTTGAAATCCCCCAATATACCATGGTTGAGAGTTGACAGACTCCCCAGCAGGAGCACTGGGAGGCTTTCACATGATTCAGCCATCCTGAACCAGAACTATAGTAAGTTGTCATTGCTACCCATGCTAAATGCTGAGAAAGCACCCTCAGACCTCAGCATGTGCCTGGCTACCACAGTCATCCTCCAGTCCCCAACACTTTGCTTTTTCGAAGCAGCAGGAACTTCTAGACTCGGGCATTGAACTAAATTCATTGAGCTTTTCCATCTTCAATGGTACACACAGGCATGTGGGTTCAGGAACATTTCTGGAGGAGGTGTTCCAGGAGTCTGTCTTCCTCCATCCGCACAGACAGAACCTCTCTCTCCAGGATTCTTCCAGAAGGTATTTATGAAAGCTTCAGAGTGGACTCTTTACAGTAACAAACTTACAACTCCGCTAAAAGGAGAGAGAATGGAAGTAAACGTTTCCACTCTGGCAGAAAGTGGCTGGAGTGGTGATGCTCACAGTCCCGAGGAGGTTTGCAGTAGTGCTGGGGGTGGGGGAGCTAACCCCTTCATCTTATAAACAAGCACAGAGAGGCACACACTGTGTTGCCTGAGACTGTGATGCAGGCTAGTGACAAAGGCTGAAGTAGGACTACGTGCTCCAGCCACTTGTTACCAAAGAGTGGGGGATGCTCATGCCTCCCATGCAGCCTCCAAATACAAACTCACTCTATCACCCAGAGTGCAACTGAGCAGGGGATGGCACTGCATTGTACTCAGCTGGAAACTGAAGCACAGACACTGTAGACCCTGTGTATAACATATAGCTGACAGACAGTGCTGGGCTATGAAGCTGCACTGTCCAGAGTTGAAGTCTATGTTCCAGTCATTACAATAAGAGGTGTGTCTTAGTTGTGAGAGACTTGAAGTTTTACCCCGAAGTCACAAAGCCAGATCAAAGCTCCTTCAGCAGTAACAGAAAACCGGACTGCAAACAACCCTGTCAATTTTCCTCATCTGTAACATCCTGTCTATCCGCTATCTTCCCGACTGCCTTCCCTTATACCTGTCCTTGATTGAGTTTCTATCTCTAGTTCCCATTTTCCTACAGGAGTAGTTACAGACATGTGCTGTCACAACCAGTTAGGGTTCAGGGGATATGAACCCAGATTTTCATGCTTGCAGGGTGAGTATTTTACCCACTTAGCCATCTTTCCATCTCAATAATTATTATTACATAGTGTACATTTGTCTTAAGGAGAACCAAGATGGTTTAGTGAAGATTTTAAACTACAGCAAAATGAAGTTGTTACTCTTAGCTGGGAAACTGAGAAGGGGTGAATGGATTAACAGTGAGCCAGGTGATTACACCCTCCTTTCTTTATGAGTGAGACACTGCAGTCCCCCACTGGATCTGTGTTCACAGTACAGTATCAGTGGTATTGACTTAGTAGAGACTTGAAATGTGCCTGCGGCTTAGGCGTCCCTCGTTTGCTCCTGCCTCTCAGGAGGAAAAAGCAGAACATTCTCCCATAGTTGTGACTGCATAGAGGATGAGAGATGCAGGGAACGAACCTAACAAAACCAACCTGCATCCTGGAACCAGGAACTGTAAGAACGAGCCAAGCTCAACTGATGCTCAGCTCACTACGGAGGCAAAACCAACTAATCTACTCTTCTCAGTGGCTGACTGTGATTTGTGTGCACGGTGGGGGAGCTGTTTTGAGAACTATCACAGGCAGTTTGACTGCTGACCACAGTTTGATTGTGGTTCAGGTTGCAGTGTGTTACATGGCTTTCCTTCTATGCCTTCAGCTTGGTCCCTTTAGCCTGACTACTGCTCTGTTAGAAAGACTTGACAGAGCTGGTAAAAGCCCTTGATGTACAGTAAACAGCTACACAACACGAATGGCCACAAACTAGCACAGAAAATGTTTACATTTATTCTGTTTCTAAAAATTCTCAAATTTACAAGATGCACATAAAATCTGAGGTCACTGAGCAGCGAACTACACTTTGTGATCTCAGTGTTCCCAGGGGCTGAAGACAGAAAGTATTTTCTACCACCGTCTGTTCAACTACTTCTCATGAATCTCTCATGGTGGCACGGAATTATTCGTGTGGGAAGATACAGTGTTTTACTATGTTAAGATTCTACGTCAAGAATCAATCTGAAAACAAGCATCACGTTCTTGGTTTTATGTCCAAGTTCCTAGTCACCTCCTCTTCCTCTTTACGGTGTGATTTCTCTGCTGGACAGGAAATGCCTAAAAGGTTAGTTTAAGGAGTTATGACGGAATTTTTACATTGTGGATTTCTACTTACACACTTGCTCACATTTGTTTGTGAACAGGATAAATGTAACACAGCAAAACACTAAAGACAGGAACAAAAAAGAAAGAAAGAATGGCCAGCTAGTTTACAGGAATGCCCCTGGCACATAACAACCCAATCAAATGTTGACCAAGCTTGTCTCAAATTCAGAGATGTTGGATTAAAGGCATGAGCCACCACACTCAACTGCACTTAATTCGTATCTATATATTCAGGGTAAAAGTTTAACTCCTTTCATTAAATATGACAGTAACCAAATCATACAAATTAGACAGTAGACAGCAGGCAAGGACTTTCTGTGGTAACCGACACTGTGCATTCACTTTGGTGAGGTGAAGTGTGATGAACACTGAGGCTAAAAATTGTAAAATTCTCAAGCCACGGAAGAGTGGAACATGTTTCTTTGAAATTAAAGATTAAGAAATCTACTTTGAAGAAGCTCACTTTCCTTTGAGAATGTATTTCATGTTTTCTGATATTTTGAAGACATTCTATTGGTTCCCACCACTATTGACCTTAGTGGTGAAAGTGAATGAGAAATCCTTTAAGCAGACTGGAGGGAGTGGGTACACACAGCCTCTGCTCTGCTTAACTGACTGCTACTCTCCACACAGCATCTGCCACTGGAGAGGATTCGACTTCAGCGGTTAACAGGACACCCAGCTCCTTTCTGTTTACTTTTATGTCATTGGCTGTACCACTGACACAGCAGGTCAAATCCTCCTCCAGCGACAGACACAGGAGGATGTCCCTGTGTCTGTGATGTCACTGTTCACTGGTATGACAATAACTTCCCTCTGAGTCAAGATTGACTTTTACAGACACTCTCGCCCCCAGGGCTGCAGGCAGAAAGGACCAGTCAAGAAAATTTCACACGATATGAAACCTCTTTGCAGCTCTGACTTAGGTCTGGGACACTGTGCAGCCAGTGGCCCTTTGAAAGGTAATAGACCCATTCCCTTCCCTGCTCAAAGCTCCGCACTATTTCTCACAGTTCAAATGAGATCTCATCTCCTCCCCCATGGCTTTCCAAAGCCTGGGTCTCTACACTGTCTTTTGCTGCTTCCCTGTGGCCACATTTCTGCAGCCACACTTGGGAGTTGGCATGTGTCATTATCTGTGCTTTCTCTGGTTTGCAGGCTTCTTAGGTTGGCCTGTCTGGTTCACAGCTGTTTCTCTAGCTCCTGGAGAACGCCCACTCACAGTGCAGACTCCTGAGCATGTATGTAGGCAAAGCACAGTTACCTCTGGCTGAATAGACTCTCTTCTTGCTTACCATCCACTCTCCAATTACACCTACCAGTGTCCTCTAGTAACACCGTCCCACAGTCAGAACATTAAGGCAAGTCTGTCCTTCCTGTCACCTTTTCATTTTGTAACTTCCTCTTCTCTTCAAAGTTCACATAATATCCATTCTTCCCTTAGCAGCTACAGGAAGAAAATGGTTACTATCAAGGAGGAGAAATTTTCTACAGTAATGTAGGCATTCCTAGGTTGTCTATCCTACTAAAAATAACACTTCAGAAACCACAGTCCTGTAAGAAACCTCAATTAAACTCATGGGGATACACACACATAGACGCATGCGCATGTGTGTGCGCATGCGCACTCCCCCCCCCCACACACACAGAGGGTGGGGAGAAGGCAGTGAGAGAGAGATAAATGAGAGTGGGGGGTAATTTTGATCAAAATATGTTGTATGCATGTATGCAAATGTCAAAATGAACTCAATTATTATGTATTTTTTGGTTGTGAGCCTAGCCTTTAACGGCTATCTCTCCATCCCTCAATTATCATGAATAATTATTGTCTAGCAGATCTTTTTAAAAGTTCTTGTAACTCACACACTTATTAACTACATAGCTTTTGGTTGAAATAGGTGGTGGTTCACAGAGCTCTGAAAATCCCAAACCTATGTCAGCAAACCTTTCAGCAGTGTAACCGGACACAAGGACCAAATTGCTGCACACTAATTCTTGTGCTAAGCTGTGTGTGTGCGCGTGTGTCTGAATATGTGCACATGTGTGTTTTTTGTATGTGTCTTCTGTGTGTATGTGTGGATGCAGGTACACATCCACATGTATGTGCATACCTCAGATATCTCTCTGTATCTGTTTCCTCCTACCCAAGGATAGAGTTACCAGCATGCAGCACCATCAATAGCTTCTTTGGTAGACTCTGGGGATCTGAACTCAGGTCCTTGTGTAGCAGATACTTTACTCATTTCCCATCTCCCTCGCTCCTTTTACTTACTTGCACATGGTAAATCATTGTCCCAGCAATCACAGAGTAACAGATCTAACCTATAATTGTGATGGTTGCTATTAAGTGAGAGAAACAGTTCCTGAAGAAGAGCATAGAAAGCAAGTGGGAAAGGAACTAGCAAGCAGACGACACACATGATTTTAACGAAAACATTATTTTTAGAGCCATCAACCCTTTAAAGTTAAAAATATGAGATATATTATATAAAAATAAAAACATATCAATTAAATTATCTAACTTAGTCATGTTAAAAGTAGGTAGACTTCCTAATGTTGAACAGTGTAAAAATAGAGTTTTGCATTTAATTTCAATAGAAGTCAATGGGCTGGATAGGATAGACACCATCTCTTTTGAAGAGTAAAGAAGGAATCTCTGCAAATCTCTGCAAGTATCTCTGCAAGTAGGGGTGTCTCTGCAAGTAGGGGTGTCTCTGCAAGTAGGGGTGTCTCTGCAAGTAGGCATGTCTCTGCAAGTAGGCATGTCTCTGCAAGTAGGGGTGTGCATTATGACACCAACATAGCCTCTCTCATCTTCAGGCATGGCATCCCACCCAGCAGTATTTCTTGCTGCCTCAAAGCTTTCCAGCTACCTTATAAAAGACTTAAGAAGACACAGGGCTGTGCCTCAGCCAGGGGCCTAAACCTCCTTGGCTGTGGAAAGGACCGAAGTGGCATTTCTTATCCCAGGTACTGAAAATTGCAACCTCAGCATTGGCGGAGGACATTTTGTTGCATGAGATGTCAAACTCACACTTGACACCAGTGCTGACATTAAGCTTGTCTGGCTCTGGAATCTGTGTCCTTAATCCTGTACTATATGTCACTAAAGATGCTTTGGAATAGGTAATGTGTGGAAGGATTGTGTTTCTAATCACTCGAGGACAGTCGTGGTCCTTATCCATTGTCCTGGGAGAGTCGTGGTCCATTCTCATTGCCCTGGAGAAAGTATTGACTGTACCACTTTTCAAGAAAGATATTGGAAGGAAAATCATCTGAAACACTTTTTTTTTTTTTTTGGAATTGACAGCTTAGTATAAGAGCAGGCATGGAGGGCTTACAGACGCTCCATTGAGCAGGTGATGGGCAGTGAAAGATTCTTCTGGGGAGACAGTTCTTTAGTAGGATGTGGCAGGCAGAGAGGAGCCTGGCAGTTGTTTCTCCCAGCTTTTGCTATAACAGGAAAATCCTCTTTAAGGGAGATACTAGGGTTGGGGCCGGCACTCAGAGCTGGGAATTCCCTCCTCTGTAAAATAGGACTCCAATGTTAGGAAAATAGCACAGGACCTTAGACTCATTGTGAATATCAAAGAAGATAAGGTATGAAAAAAAATTTAAAGTAATGAGGTAGCACTGAGAGGTAAACTACCAAGGCAGTATACTTCTGAAATCGCTTACTCCTCACTTTGAAAATAGAAGCATGGATCTACTTGACTCAAGAAACCCCATCTGCGCCTATGCAGGACTTCAGGAGAAATCTCCCACTTCATTACTAACACCTAGTATAACCCAATCCACATGTAAATGCTGATGCACATGTTAGCATGTCTGCATGCTTGGTCTGGGCATAGTAGGTTGGAAACACCACTGCCCTTCACTTTCCTTCTTCACTGGTAAAGTTTTCTTTCTTTACCTCATTCACATAAGGCATCCCATCTTCCCCAAAGTTTCTTCAATTGAATGACCTCTCCCATTTGGGTGTGTAACTTTCCCTGAGAAATGATGTAACCACTTTAGATATGTCCTGCCCCGTGCTGGATTTTGGAAAATAGGACTATTTTATTTGAAATTTCATTACTTCTCTTTGTTTCCAGTCTGGCAGTGTTGTTTCCTCCTTGAACTTTACAGTGTCTTCCTGTCTGAACTTCTGAATAATAACCAATCATTAAGCCACTGCTGAATGCCTCTTTGTTGGGAGAATTTAAGAGCTGGAGGAAAGAACCGTATATGGAATCTGCCTGCTGTTTCTGTCTGAAGCCATTTGTGCAGATTTTGTTCAGGGTTTTTGTACATATTTTAAGAAAAAAGACATAAAATTTTCTCCAAGAGATGCAGCTGTCCAGATTTATGTCTGACTTAAAACACAACAGTAAAATAAACACTTTGAAATGCTTTCTCATATATGAATGCATATACAAATTGTGTGTGTGTGTGTGTGTGTGTGTGTGTGTGTGTGTGTATTAGGATTTGGTATTAAGAAACCATGCCTGTACTATTCTGCAAGTACAACAGCATTTGTTTCCTTTAATTGGGAGGTAATTCAGAGAAGACACAACATAACAGTAAGGACTGGGTCCAACCATGCTTTCCATTTGAGAGGGTCTTGAAAGTCTGCAGGACCAGGCAGCACTTGGTGACCAGGACTCCTGACCAGTAGCCTCAGAAGTCAGTTCAGAGCCCAAGCTTCAGCGCCAGTGTGCTCAGTGTCCTGTGAGAGTCTGGAGCTTTGGTTCTAGTGGTCTCTGAGATCAGTATAGCTGTGGGGTCTCTGAAGTGCCAGTGGTCGCTTCAGGATCCTTAGTCACTGTAGATGGAGGTGCAGAGTCATGGAGCCATTGTGGAAGCCAGGTTAAAGATTTCTCAGAAAGTTAAAAAGAAAACTAGCTTATTTTACCCTACCATTTCACACCTGAGCAGCTTCTCAGAGAACCATATATCCTCCTATAGAGATATGTGAAACCCATGGTTACTGCTGCTCTGTTCTGTTCATGCAAAAAACAACAGGAATCCACCTAGATGCCACTCAAAAATTGGCATATAGATCTGTCATCTATCTATCTATCTACTTATCTATCTATCTATCAAATATATATGTGCACACACATATGAATATTATTCAACTTTAAAGAAAAATGTAATTATAAAATTCACAGAAAAATGAACGGACTTAGAATATATAATATTAAGTGAGGTAACACAATATCAGGAAAAAACCATATATAATCTAGCTAATCCTACAGGTATGTGCACAAACACATGGATTGGGTAGAGGATAACCCAATCCATCTCTTACATGGGTAAGAGAACAAGGAAGACAAAATACTAGCATGCCGTGTGGAAGAAGCAAACACAGGTACTGAACGGGGTTACCAAAGGGGATACAAAGTAATTGTTTTCTCGTTCTAATTCTCTCATGGGATTTTAGGTTTAGGTAGTAGATAAGCACATAAAATGTTTCAATAGTGAAATTATAAGGTCCATTGTCAGGAATCTTCAATCATCTGTTTAGACTAAATATTCCTACCGTATTCAGTGAACAGTATAGTCCTCAAGTCTCGTTAATTTCAGTGTGTGTTGTTTTTATGCAACACTTTTGGGGAAAAAGAAAATAAAAATAAAAAAATACTCTTAAGCAGTTCAAGTCTAGAGAAGCAAAGGGCTTCGCTGATAAAAGAAAAACTATTCTAAATTATCAACACTTTTAGAAATCAATAGAAAGCTGACAAAGATTACACCTTTCAATTTTAAGTTGAGCAAAAGCCATAAATAGTTCACAGTGAGGAAAAGCTGAATCAGGTAAACAGATACCCAACCTCACATTAGAGGAAGCATGCAAACTGCCAGTAGAGTAAGATTCCTTTCGGCAGTTGATTGGTTGAGTCTGGGCAGACACTCTTGAGTGGAGAAGACTGTGGGGAAGCATCTTGTGTATTGGCAACACATAGACAAGGGGGGGAGCATAGCTTTAGACTGATAAACGTGTCAAAAATCACAACTCTTTACACTCGTTGACTCTTTAACTCCATTTCTCTCGATTTATTGCTTAGATATAGCTGTTACCACATGAATATTTCTAATGGTAAAACAATGAAGATAACCCAAATGCACACAGTTAGAGAGCAGATTAAATTTCTACAGCAGAAAACTGTAGCGATCAGAGACAACAGGGAAGCTCACTGACTTCTATACAGTGATGCGTAGAGATCCATAGGATACATGAGTGAGAAAAACAAGACACAAGTGTAGTTTGTGTAAGAAAAATAATACATATTCATAATTTGTTACATTTACATAAAGGTAAGAAACACAAACAGCTAATGTATCAGAGAAGGAGCCTGGTGTCAGGGAGGGCAGTGGTTTCTGGGGAAGCGGGCAGATGGGAGAAAGGACAGAGAGAAAGCTTTGCACTATGGTATTGTTCCATTTTTCAAAATCCTCAAATTCTCTTAAACAGCCGAGGAGATGGCTCAGTGGGTAGAGCTGCTTGCCATCAAGGCTGGGGACCCGAGTTCAACCCCTGCAACCCACATGATGGAAAGAAAGAACTAGTATATGCAAGTTACCCTCTGATGTCCACATACGCATCATGGCGCATGCGTACATACGTACATGTCTCTCTCTCTCTCTCTCTCTCTCTCTCTCTCTCTCTCTCTCTCTCTCTCACACACACACACACACACACACACACACACGCTTTTTAATTAAAGAAAGTATGCTTTTGGAGCTTTCGTCCCCTTTTAGAATCTCTGCAGCCCACTTTGGGGATAGAACACGGAGATGGGCAGTGTGCGACAGAAGACCCCTAGAGCACTAGCGTCCTTTGGGATATGTGTTTTCTTCCCTTAGAGTTTAAGGACTGTGAAGTCCCAGACTAAGACTCCCCTGATGGTCTGGCTGGGCTGTGTGAAAGGGATCCGTCTCCTCTCAGCTTATAATCATGTCTCTGCTAGTCATGCCTTACCCCATCCAGATGTGTTGTTCTTCTGGACCCCCAGAATAACGCCGTGTCTGCTGCAGCGCTCACACAACATTTAATAAGTCTATCATCATTTATACATTTCTACCAGAGGAGTCTCGTGAATGAGACCATTTTTAAAAAATATTCAATATAACTCAGAGCAACACTAATTTCTGAATGTTAACCATGTACAGTGTATACATAGTTCTCCGTCTCCTGTTCTACGTCTTATACTTTCTGGAAACCATTAAGTACTTCCGTGTGTCCAGATGAAGATAAGCTCTATGAACACAGAAATTACTTCATATTTTTAGACACTTGGTAGGTGAAGTGACTATCTAAATTGGTCCTTTACGTATATGATTTTATTCATTAAAAAAAATATATATATATTTTATTTTGGTAAATGCTAGGACATTATTCTGCTAACTCTAAACTCTAGCTTCATGGGTCTTTCTATTTCGTTCCTTGGAATCTTAAAATTTTATATCCTAACAAGACTGCTAACCTTAAAGGCCCATAATGCTTATAAAGAGCTATCTTCTTGACTTAAACTCCGCTATGAGAAAGTGCACTGGCTACAGGATGCTTCTTGCTTAATGAAAAAAGAAAGATCTATTATAATAAATTGCTGTGTTTCTAGACTTTTTCCGAACATAGAACTTATTTATAATTTTCAGTAAATGTACAAAGAGCCTTGGGGCTTCTGAAGAAGATAAAAGAATTCTCATCACACTGTACACTTTCAGAAGAAAAATAATGAAGACTAAAAATAGTTCCCAACTCAGTCATTCTTTGAAATTGGTAATTTATTCCTGGAGTCTCCAAAGAGGAGAAGCAGAAGACACTTGGCTCCCCTCAGTGAAATTACTCGTGGCTGTGCCTCTGATAGGACAGTGACTATCAGATCCTCCTTGAAATTCCGCTGGAAACTCCATGGTCAATCTACATTTCATGGATCATGTTTTGTAACTCAAAAAGGAACACAATAGGAGAATTAGTTTTTCCTGGTTTTATTCGATTTCCGACTGCAAATCTTTTATCTCTTCAATAAAAATCAAGCACATGGGTTCAGACTTTCAAGTTTCATGACTGCCACCTACTGGTGAGTAAGGAGATAACAACTTATTTACGGACCTTCTCAAAGGCCTCCAGTTTTAGGCTTAAATAATTTCCATTGAAATATCAAATGCTATACAATTAGAGAATCAGGAGAATTTGTATACTTAAACTCAAATCATTTGACCATATATTACTTGTATAATTAAAGAAAGGAAAACGTGTTTTCTTTTCTCTAATTTATTACATTTTATAAATATTATTCAAATGTAGTAGTAGGTATGAGTTGTGTTTCAATTTTGCTCCTGTGTGTGGTGTGTGTGTGTGTGTGTGTGTGTGTGTTGATATTGGGGCTTTCCTTCAATTTCCCTTCATCTTACGTTTTGAGACAGGGTCTCTCACTGAAGCTGGAGCTCACAGATTTTGCTAGATTTAACCAGTGAGCATGTTCCCAGGGAGTTGCCCTTCTCTGTGTGCCTAGGACAAGGGTTATGGGTACCATAATGCCCAGGTTCTTTCATGGATGCTAAGAACTTAGACACAAGTTCTTAATTTAATGCAGCAAATGCTTTACCATTGTTTTACCATCTCTCCAGTTAAAGTTTTCTTTTAGAAACAAGGAGACATGTCTAATTGATAATGCATTTATTAAGTACTTACTACAAGCTCATCTAGACCAGTGGTTTTGAACCTTCCTAATGATGTGACTCTTTAATACTGTCCCTCCTGTTGTGGTGATCCACAACTATAAAATTATTTTTATCGCTACTTCATGGCTATAATTTTGTGACTGTTATGAACTGTAATGTAAATATTTTTGGAGCTAGAGGTGTGCTAAAGGGGGTCTCGACCCACAGGCTGAGAACTACTTATTTAGGGAAATCAAACAGTTCAAGTGGTGAAATTCTCTCAGGGCAGAGGGGCAGTGACCTTTTCTTAAATGAATTGTGCAAATACAAGAACAACCTCATTAACACATAAAGCACACGATAGCAAAGGTAAGTGGAATGTTTCAAGGCTACATGCTGCTTGAACATGGACATTTATATAGTTTCCTTTTACACACAGGAAGCACTTAGCATTTGCAGTTAATAAAACATACCTGGCTTAAAATGTGGTAAAGAATGAACTCCAGGCCACGTGTCCTCATTTGGTGTTCCAAGAACCTAGGAAAGAACAGGAAATTGTGAAAACAGACATTATTTCCAAAGCACTGAGAATTCTCAAGTGCAGAAAACAGTCCACTGAGTGGTATGAAGCTGTGACTGTTCCCCCATTACCATCAGCCATAGTGTTCATTTCAATAAAAGCAAAGCCAGTTAAAGAGCCACCTAAGGCGAATCCCCACGTTCTACCAAATGCAGTTGAATGTGGCACATCAGGTCTGCTGCATTTTGTCAAGCTCAGTATGTAGGTGAAGAGTCACAGTGCTACGTCCTCTTCATGGACCCTCGCAATGCATGCTGGTGCCCCTCTCGACTCCCCTGAGCGCTTGTCCCTCCATACACTGTCACCATGTATCACCCTAGTTGAGGGAGTGCTGTCATTGCTTGCCCTCATGTCTTTTGTCTCAGCATCATGATGTTCCAAAACTTAAGAGCCACAGTTAGTCATTCACATTCCTCCAGGACCCTTCAGTTTCAGTCACTGTGATTTACAGTTTCCTCTTGTCAAAATAGTCTTTGATGGGCACAGTCTCTTTTTTCTACTTTCATTTCCACTTTTTCTCCCATCTACATTTGCTCTTGCCAAAGGAACTGAAAGATAGTTAGGGCTCCCACACTGAACTCCAGTGAGTGTTCATTCCTCTTAATGATCATAATGAACAAAGCTCAACACTTCAGATCTAACATGTCAAGTTGAAAAGTTAAGAGCCTTGAAGATAAGCTCACTGGGTTCATATCTTTGCTCCTCTACTTTCTTGCCATGTCACCGTGGGTGAGAAGGAGACTCAGAAGGTATCACCTTAATCATTATAAACCAGACAGCGTTGACAGCACCTGTCTCATCTATGTGGAGAATAGTCCATGGCTGTCAATAGAAAAATACTATTAGGTAAATACCTACAGGAAACTGGATTGCCTTAGGGATGCAGGAGGCTTGGAGACTACAAACTTATCCGACAGTAGCTCCAGCCTAGGATGCATTCAGAGCCAGATGCTGCCATTCAAATGACCCATGGGCAGTCACCAAGTTAGAAGAATGAGAGACAAGGCTGGAGAACTGTGAAGAAGATAGAGGGGTGGGTACCGGAGAATCAAGACATACACCTTTCTATCTGAGGAGTCGCAGGCATTACTAGGTAGAAGGCAATACAGAGCTATGGCTACTGGTCCAGGGATTTACTAGTGATGGGTTCCAGAGTTTTGTTGCCCAGAGGTGGCACACAGTGAGTGTTTTATTCACATTCCTGCTCTGGTGAGTCGGTACCAAATACATGGACTCACGTTTTCACTTCAATGTTAAAACAGCACACGAGATGATAAACGTCTTCTTTGAAATTACAGTTGGTTGATTTTTGAAAACATTAATAAATACCAGCATAGACCTTGTCTTAGTTGCTTTTCTATTGCTGTGATAAGACGCAGAGATAAAGGAATTTTTAGAAGAAAGTGCTTATTTGGAGCTTATAGTGTCAGAGGCTAAGACTGTGACCATCATGATGGGGAACATGACAGCAGACAGGAAGGCATGGTGCTGGAGCAGTAGCAGAGAACTTACATTTTTTTTTTTTTTCCACACGCACAAGGTACAGGGAGCTATCTCTGAATGTCATGGGCTTCTGAAAGCTCAAAGCCTACCCCCAGTACATACCTCCTCCAAGGGCTCGCCCCCTAGATCTTCCCAAAACGTTCCACCTACTTGGGACAAAGCATTCACACCATGGGGCCATGGGGACCACTCTCATTCAAACTGCCACAGAACTACATAAACAAGGTTACATAACTGATGGGTTGTGTGGAGAGAGGAAGGAGATAGAAGGGGGGAGGGGGGAAGAAAGAGAAAGAGCACCGTATAACAATGTATCTTCAGAAGGCACTTTGCAGTTTTCAGGCACCACACACAGAGAGACGCAAACCGCCCCCCCCC
Organism: Rhynchomys soricoides; assembly: GCA_019843965.1. NCBI lineage: Eukaryota > Metazoa > Chordata > Mammalia > Rodentia > Muridae > Rhynchomys > Rhynchomys soricoides. The sequence goes on along the minus strand of JADRCH010000169.1, from coordinate 4,392,619 downwards.
CCCCACAGCTGTCTGCATATGATGCTTCTCTTTGTTCTCACACTGGTTAAATTTTGCACAAAGGACAAAAGAGTCCAGCAATTCTAAACTTTAACAACTGAGAAGAGGCACATTCAGCTAAATCTGCGACATGGACACAGTCTGTACATCACCTACGAGTCTCTGGACGTTCTATGAACAAAGCACAGCCAGAGTCTAAGTCTTGCTGCAGAGTGACTCCTGTCCTGGTGATCCGGCCAACGCTCCCATGCCTGCATCAACAAACCCTTTTCCTAGGCATGGTCCACATCCGTATAAGTGCTCTGTTTCATGGAGATTAGGAAACATCATGGCTGTCACATGCAAAGTAACAGGAAAGACAAGCCACACGAGACTGTTCTTTACTGTCAGACTTGGCAATTGGATCCTGGGCTCCATTTCTTTTGCAGACATTCTTGGAGCCTTTGCTCAGGAAATGCAAAGTGGGCAGAATGTTCACAAAGGAAGAGTAGGATTAAAATTTAATTTTGCTTTGAGTAAAAGCCTTTTAGAAGGTAAGAAGCAGTGTGGGTTGAGTGGATGGCGGACAAGGACAGGCATCTATGCACTATGGAAAGTGTATGTGCTTGTCTCTGGGCCAGATTTTTATTTTCATGAACTAATAAGTTTCAGTGCCAAGACATTTCTAAGTTAGAAAGCAGAGGAATAATGTCTAAGAGTCAGAAACGATCTTTTGTGAATAAAATATGAAAAAAGAAAATAGAATCTGTGCTATCAGAATGTGCTTACATACGTAAGTAAATGGGTTTAGAGTATCTGAAGCCTCCTCCATCTTCAGATAAGCCATGAGAGCTGAAGTTTTATTCTTTTTTTGAAGTTAGTATAATGATATCATTTCCCCCTCCCCTTCCCTTCCTTCAAACCTTCTCGCATACCTCTCCTTGCTCTTTTTCAAATTCATGATTGTTTTCATTAATTGTTGTTACATACGGATATGTGTATATATTCCTAAATACATAAGCACATCCTGCTCAGTCTATATAACCTTACTTATATGCATGTTTTAAGGGATTAACATCTGGAACCACACCAATGACCAGCATGTCAATAACCCTAATGGTGCAGTACTGGCACACATACCTTGGTGGTAACCAACCACTCTCTAACTGGTTTTAATGCTCACCGAACAAGAAAATCAACCCTGGTACTGGAAACCTAGGCAACTCCCCAGAGCTAGTAAAGTCAAGGATCCTTAAAGGGGGAACCTGCAACCACCATGTCAGTAAATCAGCAAGATCCCTAGCTACATCCTAAATCCTTGTCTTATATCCACAGATAAGTGTAGTTCTCACCCATCATCATGAACACGTCTCTTTGCAGCATACTACAAAAACCACAATCAATCACACACACAGTTGGCGCCCAGACCCAACTGACACATCTGAAATACAACTCCGGCACATAAGGTCTGATCAGGGATCAGTGCAGAAGTGGAAATGAAAAGCCCGTAAGAGCCAGAGGACCAGGAAGTTTGCTGTGCGACTGTAATGTCAGAAGCTACACCCATAAAGTACACCAACATGACTATCCAAACATGAGCTGGACAAGAACAACAATAACAAAGACGCTAAAGTGATGAGAGAAAGCCCAGGAGGCCTCAACCCTACACAATGAACTACAGGAAACTAAGGAATGCTGGGAGTGGAAGAAATAGTCTTCTCCAGGAAAAAAGAACACCAACTGGCTGCACAGTACCAAATGGTCAGCCCTGAGAGGTCATTTATGCAGCTTCTTCTGTGTACCTCCCAGCTTCCCACAGCAGATGCAAAGCTGGGGATCCCTTTGGAGACACCCCTGGCCTAGTGAGGAAGATGAAAAGAGGAAGATTTAGTTTCCTTCAGCAAGACAAAAGGTCTCTACAGGGCACTGGGGTGGGTGGTGGGGAGGCCTAGGAGCACAGAGGATGCTATGCTTGCCTCTCTGGTGGGGGGAAAAATACAGTGCAGTGGAAATCAATGAGACAGGAGTACTGGGTACTGAGGCAGAGCTAATAATGAAGGCTTAGGAGCATCAGCACACAACTGAGTGAGCATTTTATTTCTCAAGACTGCTGGGCTGCCCTGCAGTGCTTTCTCTTGGTGAGTTCACCCCCTCAATGTCTGGCTTCTGCTTTGGCCAGCTGATCTTACATCTCCACTTTTAGCTTCAGTGCACCTTTGCCTGAAAGTGTCTCTGGACAGCCAGGTTCAAGTCCCAGGCTGCTTCTCTGTCACCCTGCAGTACTTTTTGTAGACTTCTCTTAGAGATGACTTGTTTCCCATTGGACATCAAGCTTCAGAGCAGAGAGCATGATGCTTACCCTTCTATTCTTAATGCTCACCGTATGTCTGGTACTGTATACAGATTCAGAAAATGTTGGTTAACTGACTGGATGGATGCATAGTGTGTCTGGATAATATAATGAAGTTCTGACTGCAGGCTAGCCTGAGACTGGAGAGGCTAGCATCAGGTGATGAATCCAAACAGGCTGCATTTATCTGTTGCAGTGTTATAGCGCCCATTTTGAGACGTAACTTTTACTTAGAGAATTGAAAATAGTCTCTCAAGGCAGAGTGCAATTCCTCAACTAATTTCTGGGATAAATATAACACTTGGTCAAATGGTGGAATAAATCAATAAATTAATAGGGAGATATATGCCAGCCATTATTTAAAAAGAGATATGGTATATACCAGAGAGCAATTAACAGAGTAAAACACAACTCTGTTTTTTGAAGCATATGTTCAAGTTATAACTATGTGTGTGTGAAGTGAGTCATGATGCAAAAGTATTTATCTAGCTGGTTAAAAGCCAATTCCTACTCTAACAAGAAGCTAAGAGCATAAATCAAGAATGTAAGAGATAAAAGAAGTTTAGGCTGGAGGGCAATGGATTTAGCTTTAAGCCTGTTAAATGTCTGGGGAGCCTTCAGGTCAAGAGAAAGGTTGTGTACAGGGCAATGGAATCAGATATGGGTCGTGGGGAAGAATTTCAGACAGGAAGAAATACTTGGAACTCCTCAGCATGTATGTGGTAATTGAAAGCAAATGTCAAATACAAGCTACAAAATGGTCTCACTCTCCTATGTTCCCACATTTGCCAGAACTGTGTCTCTGTGATTCACTGGAATGTTTGGCATCAGTTAAGACAAATAAGAAATGAGACCATCTTTATCAGTCAGGTCTGTGCTTCTGATGTTGATGACTTATAGGCAATAATCCTAGACTTGCTATTTTTTTGGGGGGGGGGGGGTAGTCACAGACACTACAGCAGCAATCGGGCTCATGCCAGCCTCTGCTGTCGGCATAAGGACCTTTGTAGAAATATCTGTGTTACAATAAGAGAAGGAAATAACTGGAGCTCAAAGTTCAAGAATTAGCATTTCCTTACAGTATTTACTTGTTCTCCCAAACTATAAATAATTACAAGGATGCTCATGTTTTTGCAGTCTTATGGTTGCATGAGCCTTGGATCTGCTAACATGAAGCTCATGGGCTTCTCCATCAAGAACACCCAGGGCTTCGGGAGAACAAGGACTGCCAGAGTCCTCTCTAGCTTGAGATGACCTAGAATTCCCAACAGAAACTCTAGCACAGGGTGCTTCTGGCCTATGGGGTGTGTATAAAACTGGCTCACACAGGCTCACTAATAGAAGGAGTCAGAAATGTTGGGTACTTGCTTCATGTTTTCAGGCTTTCTGAGCATGACCATAGAGGAACTGATGACTGTAAGCTAGTGTAGCTGTGAACCTCAACAAATAAAGAACTGAATAACTCATTTTCATCTGAATTATAAATTAATACTGCTGTGTTGGTCCCAATGGCTCCTCGGTGGGTAGTCCTGACTCAGCAAAACTATGGGGCTATCATAGGACACACTACGGACGGATGAGATGCTGAAGAATGAGAAAAGCCATCTGGACAGTGTACTCTCTATTCAGAACACCTCCTGTTACCCAGAACTGCACATGGAGTGTACTGTGGATGAAGAAGATGAAAGATGAGAAGGCTCAGGAATCCACCGGCCTCCAGGAGCTTGAGAGCACATGGTGGGGGGAGGGGTAGTAAAGATAGTTACAAGTTGGGCTAAGCTTAGAAGGACAAGTAGCACAAAGCCAAAATTGGCTTGGGACAGAAGAAAATACTGAATGTAGATTTCTGCTGGAAGTCTTTGGAAATGTAGACTACATACTTAAATCAAGTAGTTACTGTTACGGTTTGAACTTCCCTACAGCCTCGGTCTCCAGTTGGTGGTGTAAGGTTATGGGAACCTTGGGACACAGAGCCTGGCATGTACCTGCAGCCTAGATCTCTGCATCCTGCTAAAACACCAATTTGTGATTAGCCTCACACTTCCTCCCCTACAGATGACACTGTTCCTGCAGCCATGCCTTCTTAACCACCTCTAAAAGAGCAAGCTGTAGGGGGAGGAAGCCAATCGCTTGGTGAAGATATAGAAGTGGGTTTTCTGGGTCCTAGGAGGAAGAGGAGGAGACGAGATAGAGAAATGACTTTTGGGCCAGGCTGTGGAGGGAGAAGCCAGACATCATGTAGGTCTGTAGAAACCAATGGCGGTTTCTGCCACCAGATGAGTTCTAATACAGGATAGCTGAAGAGTTGAGGACAATAGATTCTGTGCCCAGCAATTATGTCATCTGGCTGATTTTAAAATATTAAGATTGTCTGGTGTTTTCCATCTGCAGCGATTCAGGTGGGCAAGAGAGAGGGCACAGCTGTGGGGTGGTCACTGGTGGTTGGGGGAGCTAGCCTCGGAGATGGATGGTCAGTGTAGAGCGATCCCTCTCCCAGTGTTTATGGGGAAAGCATTAGCTAGCCAATGGGTGGCTGAGTAGACAGCCTGCTGGCAGCTGTTGCTCCCCGAGCCTAGCCAGAGCAAGAGTGTGTTTTTTATTTATTTATTTTTAATTATACGTAGCAGTTAGTCAACATAAACCTTTCTTTCCTAAAGTTGCTCTGACAGGTATTTTTGTCAAAGTGATAAAAGAATCTAAAATAACCATTTTCTATTTATCAAAGTTCTTAAGCAGTCATAAGAATGTCTATTTAAAAAAAATCAGGTAAAAACAACAATGTCTGTTTTCACTGGAGTAGGTGATGGAATGAAGTGGAAAAAAATCTCTCACTCTTCATTAGATGTCTTTCCACCTCTTTAACTTTGAATCACACACAGCACCTCCTAACACCTGAATTAGGCCTTCTCGCCTGTTTGTGTTGCCTTAGTATTTTTAACTTGGCAGATCTTGAGACGAATTTCTGAGCATATGTGTGAGGCATTGCCTTATCATTAGGTTATGTGAGGTGGGAAGACCCACTCCCTGGGCTGGAGTTTAGTTACATAAGAAGAAGAAAGCTGAGCACCAACCAGGACCCATAGCTCTCTGCTTCCTGACTGTGGATGCAGTGTGACCAGCCACCACAGGCTCGTGATGCCACGGTTAAAATTCTCTTCCTTAAGTGGTTTATGTCAGGTATCTGTCATAACAACAAAACAAGTAATTAGTGTGCTACCTGCAGTGGTTTGAATAGAATGTGGCTTCCATAGGCTCACATGTTTGAATGCTTGGTCCTCAGATGATTAACTGTTTGGGAAAGATTAGGAGATGTGACCTTGATGGAGGTGTGTGTCACTGGAGGAGCTCTGTCAAAAGTCCACCCCAAACCCAGTCTGTCTGCACCTCCCTCCCCCCCTGCTGCCTGTAAATTGGATACAAAGCCCTCGGCTACTGATCCAGCATCATGCCTTTCTGCTTCACACCATGATAATCATGGACGAACCCTTTAAAATGGTAAGTAAGCCCCCCATTAAATGCTTTCTTTTGTATGAGTTGCCTTGTTCATGGTGTTTCTTCACAGCAATAAATCAGTAAGTAAGACACCATGTATTCAATAAATAGGAACATACTGAGTGCCGATCTTCTCTGATAAACAGTAAAAGTGGAGGTGTGATAAGACCAGATTTGTGCCTCATCAAACTCCTGGAGCTTCATGTGGACATGGTAGACCAGAAACTGGGAGATGAATCAAGTGGTCACAGGAAGACTCTGAGGAAGGGGCTCTTACCTGGTCCATACCAGGTCTACAGGACAAGCACCAGAAGTAGCAAATGCTGCTATGTTCAGTCCTTACTTGCCAGATGCCCCTCTTTACTCTTTACTCTCAGTGCTGGCACGTGTGACCGTGCCTGTTTTATGTGGATGCTTGGGATTGGAACTCAGGCCCAGGCCCTCATGTTTGATCAGTAAGCACTCTTACCTGTTGAGACACTTCCCGAGTCTAACCCCCAACTTCTGTTTCCAGTGTTAATGGAGGGATAACATATGTGGTCTATTGCAGCTTTCCCACAATGGGAGATGTGAAACCCTAACTGCAAACTGCTTTAGCTGGCAAATGGAATGTGGCGTGAAACTACCTTAATAAACTTGTTAGTCCCTTTTCGGTTCTCTTTCAATTATTTTGAGAATATTAAGAAGAAAAGCTTCATCTTGTATCTGGTTGTTTGTTTTTACAACCTCCCAGACACTTGGCTCACATCCCGTGAAGGGGAAGTGGGACTTAGGTTCAAAAACCCCCGGGTGGGTAAGACCAAAGTTAATATTACCCCTTACTTATTTTCATTGATTTTTATTTTACTTTATTTTCTATTATGGGAATGCTTAAGGGATATATTTTTGGAGTGATATGAACAAGCAAAATGACTTGAAATGAGTTTATTGAAGAGAAAATATTAAAGCACAGAGAGAGGCCATTGATGATACAGCAGAGATCTCAGATACAGAGACAGAAAAGCTGATTGAGGGATTTATTGTCTTGGTGGAGGAGGGAATTGCAATCTTGAGTCCGTCAATACTGTGGTACCTCTGGAAAGGTACCACAAGTTAGGTTGCTTTCAGGACAAAATGCTAGGAGGGAACATATTTGGTTCCACCCTGCACACATAGTAAAGAGCAGGTGACTGGGGACCCCTCAGGACTGCTCCCAGAGCAGAGCAAATGCATATAAAGACGGGACAGGAGTCTTGGAACCATTTTTAATGTCCTTGCTTGCTATTTTTATACTCAACCATGTTAATGTTATTTTCATTATACTTTCTGATTTTAATTTCCCTGTATAATCTTAAATTTATTCATTTTTCTCCTTCTCTCGGACATCCATTTACTTGCTAAGCCCAGCATCTCCCATCCTTGCCATGTGCCGTCATCCTTACCTTATTTCAAGTTATATATCCATACTCCTAACTGGTCTTTTGAAAATCAGACTTGATCAACTGTTACTCTGTGGGGAAAGCTCTTTGATAATTCAAAAGCTTCTCACTGTGGCCAAACCTCATCTCCTCTGACACACTCAAGTTGCTAGCCGAGGCCTGTAGACCCACCCCCCCAACCCACCCCAGTTCCCCTTATCTAATTGTTTACACATTCTTTTCCCTTCATGCTCTCCCAATGATCCTTCAGTGCCTGCATCTGGCACATTCTCCCGCTAACCACAATTTTCCCACATGCAGTTCTGAAGCCTGGACATCTGTGCCCTCTCCATGTAATTAGCTGCTAATTAATTTTTCAGTTCCGTGTTGAAACCTCATTCTCAGGTCAAGTCCCACGACCTGTGTGCTAGGACAGGATTCCTGTAATACACAGCTGCAACACCACAGCTTCATAGCAACTGTCACAGATAAAATTTTAGTGAATGTTTACTTTGCACTCAGTGTTTTTTGTTTGTTTGTTCTTTACTTTTTATTTCTTTTACCTACCAAAATCTATGGCATAAAGTAGACACTTAATATCTGTTGAATAAACTACACAAACTTGAAGGATCCATATGAATGACCAACTGGTATCAGGGCAAGCCAATGACTGAACATAGTCTTCTTCAAAGTAAAGGCTGTGCCTTATATATTCAAGGTATATATTTCCCATACTACTTAACTCTGTATTCCTAAAGAACAGAAATGAATTCGTTCTAGCAATCAGACAATCAGATGACTGAAGTAAGACTGTGTACAGGGCTATAAGTGCATACCTGTCCACAAAGAGCACTTACTTTCCGGTGTCCTGAGTGTCAAAGCCATGTGGAATGCAGGACAGTACCCACTAAGACTATCCCTTTACATAGGAGACTCGATGAAGCCACGACTTCCTATGAAATTACTCTAAACTTGACAAAGTTCATTCTGTGAGAAATTAATTAAATTTTATACAAAATACAAATGAAATGGCTTCTCTTTCTAAATTCAGCGGAAAAAAAGGTACACTGCAATGTGAGAATCTCAGGTAAAGGTTGCTAAGCTAGAAAATAGCTCAATTCAAGAGCAGATCACTTGGTTAGAAAGGCAAGGGTCCTAAGAGCTGCACTTCCTGGCTTCAGGGGGCCAGGGAGTCATGAGGAATCCTCTTGTCATTCTTTCACTTTCAACACACACATATATGACATATATATACATGTCTTTGCATGTATGTATAGTGCATGTGTGCCCATATGTACACACCAGCCTCCTCTTCAGCATTTCATCAGTGACTTGACAGGGCCTAAGGAACTGTGTAGCTGGTCTTTGCTACTTTGTAGGTTCTTCTTTTTTGTACCTTTTATTCCCCCGGTTTCACTCCCTAACACTAGACAGGAGAGAAACAAGAGGGGAAAGAGAACCCTGAATCTAACTTATTTCCTTTTGTTTCTTCTTTGACTACAGCTACTAACAAACCTCAACCAACCTCCCTAAATGACCAACAACCACCCACCCTGCCTCTCAGGTTCCCAGTATTTATGTATCCTCTGAAAAGTTCCTAGAATTCGAAATATCACACAACTGCCGAAATTATCTGCAGTTGGCAAAACCACACTTCTGTTAGAGCACTCGGCAAATCATAGTCAGCTGCTGTGGATGGTCCAATGCAGCCCTACATTCCTACAACTGGGACTGAAACAAAAGCACATTTTTATAATATTTCTGTGTTTTAAAAATAAGCCAAAATCCCAGAATTCTCAAAAATGTCACCACAGAACTTTTTTACACTTTTAGATGAAACACAACAGAGGAGAATGGTGGGGCTGGGGGTATAGCTCAGGGTGTGCAGTACGTGCTCAGCATGCAGAAGGCCCTCTCAATCACAATACCACCCAAAGCAGTGAGGATGCTTAATATTTAGTAAAGCAGAAACAACTGTCTACCTAATGCAGAGAAAACAGACAGCAATAAGCATAAAGGCCAGGACTCATGTTCTACTTAAATTTTTCATGATGGAAAGAGCCAAGAGTTGCATTAAAAACAAAAGCCCATGCTGAGCCCTCTGATGTGTACCACTTGGTGTCCACATTGAGCATGGGAGCGGCCAGTGACTTTTTCTAACCAAATGAATACAAGAAAGGTAAGATATCAATTGTTGGGTCAGTTGATAAGTGTCATCGGGCTAGAAGACTTACTCCCTTACTGGCTTTTTGGAAGCAAACAGCTATGGTGGGAAGGTTTAGAGACAAGAAGCTGTGGTTGACTTAAGCCAACAGCCAGCAAAAAGCCTAGTCAGTCACACTCCAATAGCCAGCAAGAAACTGTTTCCAAAAACCACATGAACTTGGATGTCTACCCTTACCCAGTTACCTTAGTTAAACTTGCAAGCCCCAGCAGATTCCTTGATTGCATCTTTGTGAGATCAGGAAGCAGAGGAAACTTGTCCAAGTCTGGAAACTCCCAACCCACAGAACTTTTGAGGCAATAAGCACACACTGATTTGGTAAGTTTTTGGTAACACTATTACACAGCAAAGAAGAACTGTGCTGTGGCTGGCATGAGGAATGCCGGTAGCAGATCCTGCACAGGAAAATGGCTGAAAAAAGAAAAGGCAGGCCAGAGGATGGTGGGTCCACGTGACAGCATCTGGAAACGTTTACACTTGTTGAGAAAGAATGGTTTTAGGCTATTTCCTCTAAGAGACGAAAAACTGCATTGTCCACTAGAGGAGACAGACTTGAGGCAAATGAAAAGAATCAATGGTGTAAGATGCTCACAACAAAGAAATGAGAAAGGGTGTAGAAAATGCAATGAGCACACTTATGAGAGTTAAGAGATGCAAGAGTCGCATGATCTCAGTTTCCATTCACATAGAATAAAGAGCAAACTCTACCTCCAAGATGGAATGGGCATAATGTAACACTATGGCACAATGTAATGCTGTGGCACAATGTAACTCTGTGGGACAATGTAACACTGTGGGACAACGTAACTCTGTGACACAATGTAACGCTATGGCATATAGTTTTTATTTAGCTATAATTAAAACGTGATATACAGATAAAAGTGAATTAATAAACAAGTATGACCAATTAAAAAGTAACCAGAGAAGGTATTCACAGAGGCTTTCCGGCCTCATTTGCTAAACAGAGTAATAATGCAAATTATCTTGCAGGAGATCATTAAGTCATGTGAATATTATTAGAACATTTTACAGGAGCTAAACAAGCAAAAAAACCATTTGTGTCTATATGTGCACTTATCTACATCGTGTGTGTGTGTGTGTGTGTGTGTGTGTGAGCGCGCGCGCGTGTCCACTCGTATCTACCCAGTTACATGTATGTTTTCAAGTCTCTTCTTTCATCCTTAGAGCCTACCTAGACTGCCACAGATAATGATGCAATGTTTCGACTCTTCACTGTGGCAATGGCATGCAGGCTGGATGTGGGTTCATGAAGACTGCTTTAAGCAGAATGGGGGTGAGCTTTGGGAAAAGAAGGGGACCCATCCAGCAGCTCAGGACATAAAGCATGGGGTGATTTAAAAATATATCATCACATGTACCCATGAAGACGCCATAATGAAGCCCATTACTTCATATACTAACTTTAAATGTTTATATAAAAAGTAGTGATAAGGTAAGATAATCTCTCTTTAAAATTGAAACTAAGCAAGACTCTGTATTGAATTGTCAGGATTCTGGGTTGTGTTTTGCAGGGTAGCAGAACGCATGGTGAGTTTCTGAAGAGCAGCAAGCATTACATAGAAAAGACCAGCAGGGGGAGCCTATAGACCGAAAAGTAAAAGCTGCCTCCGAATGGGCCTCAGAAAGGGGCTGGAATTATTAGCTGGTGGCTCAGCTGTACTGGATTGAAAGGGAGGATGTTTCCAAATATTTGCAGTGTTTTCACCATGGCCAATGTTCAGGTGGAAAGTAACCCAAGTAAGGACAGCTTTTGGAAACTGTTCAGCACAGAATCAGATAGCAATGATGTGATTCAATGGGACTGGTCACACCAGGGACTCCTCTATTAGCATTGAGAAAATATTCATTAAAACAACAAGACAAAGGAGACTATGAAGATACCCATGCAAGCATGGGGACGTGCCAGGCAATGCAGTGCACCTCTAAGCCCAGTGCTGGGAAGGTGAGACACTTAATCCTTGAGGTCTGCTCAGCTAGTACAGGTGACCTGGTGAGCTCCAGTTTTAGTGAGAGGCCCTGTCTCAAACTACAAGGTCGACACGGCGGAATGACAGTCAACATTGGCCTTGGTCCTTAACACACATGTGAACACATGTACACATGCAATCATGCACATGTGCATATACACAGATTCACACACCAATGAGAATGAAGGAGAGAGCTGATGAACCATCTCAGTCAGCAAAGTACGTGCTACGTGAACTTGAGGACATGAGTGTGATCCCAAAACTCAGTCAGACGTGGCAGTCCCATCTTTGTAGTCTCTGTACCAAGGAAGCAAAACAGGAGGGTCCCTGGGGTTTGCGGGCCAGCCAGTCTGGCTACCTGAGTTCCAGCAAGAGACCATGACCCAAAATTCCAGGGTGGAAGGTTCCTGAGGAGCAACGATTGAGATTGTCCGCCGACTTCCACATATACAGGTACATGCATACACATGCATGTGTACCAACGCATAAACTGTATACACTCCTGCATGTGCACATGCTCTCTCTCTCACTTACACACACACACACACACACACACACACACACACACACACACACCAGAAATAATCACTGAGTCATTCCCACTGCAAAGAGTCACTTTAAGTGGCCCAAAGGAGAGCAAAGATGTGTAAAGTATCCTAACACTCACAAATAACATAGCTAGGGCTGGGGCCTCTGACTGCCCAGTCTAACTAACTAACAAACTAACTAACTACCTACCCCTCAGAGGCTTCTCTGATACATGACTTGTAGATTTGATTGTTTGCTTTAGCCTGGGTCTGGAGGCCACAAAAGATTTGCAGAAGAGAGACAAAACAGTTGTTGAAAAACCTGAGGAGAAGCACAGCCAGCCAACTTAAAAAGTACTTCAGAAAATGTCCTGTAGAACCAGAAAGTCGCTTAAAAATTTTTGTTTCCATTGTCCCCAGTGTCTCCATCTTTCTCTTCTCCCATTGCTTTGATTCCCAATGCCCTCCCTGCTTCACTCTCATCTCAGTGACTCTTCTCAGAGTGTGCGAGTTACTGTAACAGGCCCCCAGACTGTCAGTCCCCCACTGTGCGCCAAAGGAGCCAAGGCAATGAGATGTGCAGGCAGCAGCCAGTGGGGCAGCTGCATGGGGGGAGGGGGTATCATAATGCTCCATCCACATGCAGCTTGCCAACTGGAGCACCACAGCAGAGCTTCCAAGGGACCCAAAGAAGGGATCTGGGGACAGGAGCACTAGATAGGAGCTCTACTCAATGTGTGTTCCCTCAACCAGCAGCAGTGTGGGGCAAGTGGAACTGTGTCACCAGACAGAAAAACTGGTAAGGTCCCAGTTAAGAAACCCAGCCAATTCTCATAATAGAGAATGGTAGGTGTTTGAATCTGCTCCAGATCAGATTCCTGTCTTGGAGCAATGTGACCACCAAGACATCCCACGAAGAGGACCATGACAACTGGTCAGATAGCACAGAGCCCAGAGTTTTCCTTGCTAATGAGGTATCTGGGTGAGCTGGCCTGAGGGTTTAGCCAGTGACTAGCTAGACATTGCTTCCTACACAAAGTATTTAATCTCTGGTCCACTGAATAAGTTGTATGTATCCATTTTCTACCATGAATAAACAGTTTGGACAAGCAAGGACTCTCTCCTTCCTCAAAGACTGCCAATCAAGAAAGCCTTCATCAATACAGAGACATGCAGAAGGCCTCTCTGCACTCCAGACACTCACTCTGAGCTAAGTAGGACATCCCCCTCATCTCAGGCACACAGTCACACCCTCCATCCTTTCTCAGCTCCCCACAGTTCCCAGTGGCATCTGGGTACCCAGGAGTTAGAGAACCGCATCCTGGACCCAGTCTGTGCTGTTTCTCAGCTGGAGAAACACGGGCTGGGGCCTCTATCTTAGCTATGTTTCACCTCCCCTGAGCAGTGTGTCCTATGATCCCAGCACCCAGATGATGGTTTGAAAAGAAACGTAGCCTACACCTCTGCATTTCATCTCCCTGAACATCATTCACACACCCCATTGGTGAGGTGATGCACAGAACCACACAGCACCAGGATGGCTCTGAAGTTAGAGGCTACAACAGCACAAACTCCAAAGGACTCCAAGCACATGGGTATGAGAATCACTGCTTAGCAAGACTCATTCTAACAACCTGCCACCCTTAACCTGAAAAGCACAAGCAGTGCAGAGGAGGTCATGGCCACAGGTTCACCCTCACCAACATGAGATTGCTTGTTTAGACAGCACCTGTAATGAGGGGTGGAGGTAAACTGGAGTTCAAGGCCATGAGCATCTCAGATGGTTCGGACTTAGGACTGGCTCTGCGTTTTGCAAATCAGAGCTCACCACATTCCTTCCTTTCCCCCCTGGGCTGTCTCTTAGGTAACAGTGCCTCCAACAGCTTCCCAACTCAATAACGACCCTGGTCCATGCACTGAAACCCTTTCCTTTAGCTTCGAGCATGAGACCAATTAAATGATAAATGTTAATGTTGATACCGATTTCCTTAAAGTTCAACATGATAAAGTTACCAACTGTGAAACACCAATATTCCCAACACTATTCTAATGTGATAATTAGAATGATGTGTTCCCCATAATTCTTGGGCATGAGAATATCTAGTCTCCAGTTGTCTGCTCTTTGGAGACCACTAGGAGGTATGGTCTTGCTAGAGGAAGTATGTCCCCAGAAGCAGACTTCAAAACATATGCACTGGTTCCAGTGAACTCTCTCTGCTTGTTTGTAGCTCAAGATCTAAGTTCTTGGTTACTGCTGCAGCACTGCATCTGCCTGCCTGCTTGCCTGCCTGCCTGCCTGCCTGCTGTCATGGTGAACTTAATAAACTTTTTCCTTCTAAAAGTTGCCTCGGTAAAGGTGTTTTATCATAGCAGTAGAAAGTAAATATAGTATCATATACAAAAGCATGTAAACATGAATGTATTACATTCCTGTGACTGTAAAAATACTTATTTGGCACCTTAAAACAAGACAAATGTGTTTTCTCCCAGTGTGGAGGCCCTAAACCAGCAATAGTTTCAGTGAGCTGAAGTGGAGATGTCAGCAGGGCTTTTCCCCCTGTACAGACTCCAGGGAAGGGCCCTTCGGCCTGGTTCAGCACCTGATACCTAACATTCCCCGGGGTGTGGTCACATCAAGTCAGTTTCTTCCTCCATTCTCATACTGCACTCTGTTTCAATCTCTGTCTATTTCTTTCAAATAAGGACAGAACTGATGGCCTGGCTGATACTCAATGGTGTAATCTCCTTCTCAACAGCATTTGCAAAGATCCATTTTCCAAACAAGGTAAAATTAAAGTTCCATCTACTATCTCGATTATTTACTATTTAGCCTACAATGGAGTGAAATTAACATAATCATTTCCAAAGTGTTCTTTATGAGTGATCCTCCAAATGCCCCACTGTGCACCCGTACACATGGATTCATGAGAAAAGGCTGTGGAAACACATCAACTTGGCTACAGTAACTCGAGAGATGCTGCCTTAGTGTTTGCAAGTTTAAACACATTATTTCATGAGTTGTGCATCAGTCTAGTGAAATGACACAATATTGGGGAATGCCTAGAGAAGATCGCACTCCTTAAGAGGCCTAGGCAAGAAGAACCGAATCAGGACTCGACTTGGATCTATAATTCCCAATCGGCATCCCAGCACACAGATTTATTTGTGCACACATTATTAATATGACTGTAATTTACCTAGGCTGACTTGAGAAGCAGCTTATGCATGCAAGAGCAGTCAAGACCAACAGACTGAAGCTGAATGGCCAGCCTAACTAGCTCCCAGATAAGTGACCCTATGCCCCTCAGCAGGAGCTACAGACATCCCGTGGATCTCCTAGATATACTTCCTTAGCTTTCAGAGTTAAGAATGACATTCCCATATGGTATTTCCCATGAAAACCAGGTTTGTGATCCATTCTCATTTGACCCTGGCAATTGTAACAGAAATCTTTCTCCTTAAACCAAGGATACTTATACTTTTCTTTCCTTGGACCTGACCCATGAAATTGTGTTTAAATTAACTTAGTGAGTTCCCATGAACTCACTTGGGCAAGAATTAGGTCATTAGATACACATGTCTAGCTCTATGTTCCCCTGCTGAAATGAACTCCACCTAAACCATGGTTAGTCCATTTAAATGAAACGCCTTTCATTTAAATAACTTCACTTTTATTATGAATATGTAATATTCAATATTTTCTATTATTTAAAGTTTCTACAAATAATATAATACTGTAGCTAATCTTTTAGGTTTTTTTTTTTACTTATTATTATGTTGCTAAATTGTATCCAAACTCTGGTGCCACTATTGTATAAATGAAGTACTGTTCATCCCGTGTCCTGGTCATGAGCACAATTACTTCTTACAGTTTTCTGCTCCTGTTACAGAAAGGAAATGTGGACCATGCTAAACTGGCAGTGGTAAGCTCCAGGAGACCTTATCAGCATTATACTATCAATGCGAAAGCAAAATACTGACACCCATCTGGAATTGAGTTCTCAGGCAGAGACTCACAATATATTCTCCCCAAACAACAGTCCTATAAATGGTGGTGAGTCTCCCGACCAATACACAAAAGGCTGAAATCACAGAAACCAAAACAAAATTTAAAATGGAAACATACAACCATGCTTTCCGTTATAAAAATCTCTCTAATAGGAACAAATCTGCCACGAACCTCTCTGTTTCCCTAAGAGGGAGACAGCCAGGCAAAGGGACATGACTTCTGGTCTCTTATCCAAGCTAGAGGCTGGAAAGCAACAAGGAGGAACCAAAGCATAGACTGAATGAAGCTCTCCAGAGGACTGAAACATTTGGAAGGAGGCCCTGATCCTAACTGTAACGGCAACCCTCTAACTCAGCCCTACCCTAGCCTAACCTCAATCTTCGCACCCAAACTTAGCCCCAACCCTCAAGCTGAACTCTTAAGCCTGTCACCCAACTCCCCAAACGCAATCCCTACCCATCTCTGCCAACTCTAGCCTTAACCCTAACTCCAACCTTCTCGCCCCAACCCTAACCTTAATCCTAACCTCTAACCAACTCTAACTCTAGACCAATCAACCGTCTAGCCCGACTCTACCCTTACCCCAGCCCTAGCACATACCCACGTTCCCTTACGTGGGTTCCTAGCTCCTAGCAGCATTAGTGGGTCAGGAACTGGAAGGTCTCATTAAAAGAGTTGGGACTTAGAGCAGACAAGAGCTGCAGTGCAGGGATGAGGAGGGATGTCCAAAAGTAGCCTCTCCACCCTCCCCTGAGTTTTAGTACCAAGTCCAGGACCAACAACAAGGTGGGGCAAGGGGGCTTTGAACAGGCATCTCCGTCAGGTGACAGGCTTGGGTTTGTCTTTTGTTTTTTTCCACAATTTCCAATTTCTTCTTCTAGAGAGGCATCTACTTGACATGGGATGGGGCATTTGAGAGACAGAATATGAGTCTTTTGAAAAAGAAGTGTCTTTTCTGTACTGTGGTTCATTGGTACAGGGGAGCAGCAGAAAGCAGAGAAGGCCTTGGGGGTGGGAGGGCTGTCTCAGGAGGCCAACAGTGTTTTTTTAAAGGCTGTTCCTACACTGAGAAAATGTAGTCAAGGCCTGTGGTTGCAAAGAAAATCCATACATTTACTCATCCTAAAAAATGATGTTATTTTTCAGAGCTTTGAATGGGGTGTACAGGGCTAAATGGGTTGCGATCAAACTATGGCAGGCATACTAGCAGGAAATCGCTAAAGAGGTTTATCTCAACAGTAATTTTATTAAAAGCATTTATTAAAATGTCTGCAATTATAATTTCCTGCACATTGATGCTAGCTTAAGAGGTTTCTTGTATATATGCGACTACAGTAGTAGTAGATTAGTATGGTCTTGGCTATGGAACTTGAAAGAAAACCAGCAGTGGGGGGAGAGGGTATGGGGGTGTGGAAGAGGCTGCGGGGTGTACAAATGGACAGAAGAGAGGAGTTGAAAGTGTAGTAATGAAATATAACACCCCCATATTATATTATTGTTATATTATGTTATATTGTTATATATATAACAATATATAACACACATATATAATATATATAATATATATAATATAAATATATTTGTTATATATAACAATATATAACACACATATATAATATATATATAATATAACATATATATTATATATAATATACATAATATATTTATATTTAAATATAACAATATATATTTGTTAACAAATATATGACATTTGAAATATTTTAACCATCAATATATATTTTAGATATCTAAAATTAAAAATTTAATATGTGTGTATGGTATTAAATTTTTATTTATTTATCATACATTTACAAGAGTCTATTTTTGCCAGTGTCTGTTAGGACACAGCTTGGGAAAAAGCCAGAGCCTGTCAGGGTAACACACAGCATAAACTCCAGGAACCAAGGCTTATTCTTGTCCAGGGTTGACTTTGACCAACAGTGTGATGCCTTCTTGGCACTACCTGCCACTCTACCCCTGTTATCTTCAGTGAGTGCTGGCTCCTAGCCATTAGTAGGTCAGGAACTGGTATTTAATTTTGCTACTCATAATCTAAAACTAATCAAGCTAGGCTGTAAGAGGAGGCATTCTCCAAGAAATGACAGCACGGGCCACTCCTTACAGCCACTGGTACCTGGGGATGGGGCATTCTGCAGTTCTCTGGACAACATTGAGGTCTGAGATCATCATCAGTGTTTTAGTGCATAGGCTGTAACCTATAGCTGCTGTAACTCTTCATTGTAAGCAATAAATCACTTTCCATCCTCAGTACCGGCATATCTTATACCTTACCACTGTAAACTATTTAAGTTTAATAAATATGTATATATACATATCCACATATCCATGTATCCACAAGCGCGCGCGCGTGCGTGCGCGCGCGCGCACACACACACACACACACACACACACACACACACACAGTTTGCTTAAGACCGAACTGGCTTAGCACATTAGTCTTGCCTATGCCTCCTGAGTTCTGGGATCATAGGTATACCACCACACCCTGATAACTTCATGGTATATTTTCATGTACTTCTATATCAATAACGCACATGGACAATTATTTTCAAGTAACCAGAAACTGTAACAGCACATCGTAGATTATACAACACCAGCTAAGAAGTTGATGTTTAGGCAGATAAATATTCATTCTTCCTTATCTTGTGACTAATATTTAGAACACTGACAGGGAGAGGCAGCCAGTAGGTCTCTGTACCTCCTTAAAGACACCAAGGAAAGAAAAGTGGAACACTGTTCTTGAGGAGTTGCTGGCAAGAAGCACACAGTTTTTAACTTCTCCTGAACCATGAAATTGTGGACAGTTTCTAAACATGGAGGGGGGTTATGCTGACATATAGACATGGCGTCTGAGACAGGCAGAGTGACTTGCCAAGGGTTACTGAAGCTAACGGTGACTGGTGGATGGAAGGAGAACAGATGGTTTCTGAACTCTAGGTACATACCCATTAGATTACACCAGAAAAATAACTTAAATGCACATGCTGACCTTCGATAGAGCATTTGCCCTCATGTTCACGATGAGTGGAGATACGGAGCCTAGACTTAGTCATTGGGGTACTTTAATCACACTTCTGCAAGACCAGTCTGCCTTGTTATTCCTCTGTAGCTGTTTGGATGACCAGCCAGTCACAGGACACTTGCAAGCTGGGTTGACATGTTCAGGATGGGATAAGTTAAGATCTGGACAGTCAACAGCTTGGCCCCTGCCATGGCTCAGCTGCCTCAGCTCAGCTGCTCCTCACTGCTGCAGAAGGCAACACAGTGGGCTTACCCTCCCCCAGTCACAGGTCACAGGGACAGATGCTTGTCAGAAAAAGGAGTCAAGGCCAGCCCCACCAGGGAATCAGACTCCTGATGCTCTAAGCTTCCAGAGAAGCCAGCGGCTCAGCCTTCTAAATGAATTTGCCCAGATCTGGATTTTTCTTGTTTCTTTATCATTGTAATAGGTGCTCAGTGAAACAAACTGGGGATGAGAGATGGTGTGCAGGAGGGATTTTTGGAAGATAAATTGGCAGGACTGGGTTGTCATGAGGACCTGAACTGGATTCCCAGATTCTATGTGACTCTATGTGACAATAGCCTGGACTGGTGAATGTTTATAGTCCCAGTGCCTAGTGCTGGGGGGGTGGGTTATCCCTGGGGACTCACTGGACAGTGGCCTAACCTACTCATAAAGTCCCTTACTAGTGAAAAGATACTGTCTTGGCAAATAACAAACAAACAAACAAAAAGTAACTGAGACAGTTATTGAGGAAAGACACCTCAAGTTGACCTCTGATCTCCAAATGCGTATTTCACATCCATGCACAGACATCCAGTATCCCATTTCCACCCCTAATCAGGATTTACTGACAACCATCTCATTGTTTAGGAATCTCAGGGACTCATTCTTATACCACATAAAAAATTAAATTAAGAAGAGAAGAAAGACTCTTGCGTTGTTTCCATTTTTTCTACCCAGCTATAGAGACAGCATAGGCAGCTGGCTCTGACTCTTGCTTTCACAAGAGCAGCCTCAGCATCATAAATGATGCCTCTTGAGACTACTCTAAAGCAAGACAAAGTTATTCGTCTTTCATTCTCTTAATAGCCTGTCTCCAGAGACAGAAACCATAAAATGGAGGTCATCCACAGTCCTTATAGTACTGGGCCTGAGTCTGAGAATAGGCACCCTCATCTCACCACTGTCTCATGCTGCCTTCCACACCTGTGTACACCATTTCACGAGATGGAAGTCACAAGACTTTCCACTCTGCTCCCGAATTAACCACCTCCTACTTGAACTAACCATGAGGGTTTCCCCAAGAGGCCTTTTAAAAATATTCATCTTATTCTTTGCACAACTTCCCTGGGAGGAATCTATCTTTCTCTTTGCAAGTCTTCACAGCAGACTTCAGAAATAAAGAGATCTGAAGAAAGTGACAGGTCTGACTATAGCAGAGTATGGCAGAGCAGTTTGTGGTAACTTACTGCTTACTTACTTAATGTGTGCTTACTGCATGTAGCTATGGACATGTGTTACAAAATGATCTGTGGCTAGATTAGACCTGAACATTGACTCTATACAGCTTCACCTACCCACACCCAAAAATGACCTTATATTTTAGTTGACTCTAGTGGTAGAAAGAAGGTGACCGAATAAGATACCCATAGACCTATCTCCCCAGTTTATAAGGTGACTTGAGGATATTCAGCATTATCTGCATTCAAGGCCAACTTGGACCTGTGGACAGGGTAGAACACTCATAGCTGTAAACACAGGATGACAGACTTCAGGGAAGATGTAAGACACAAGTGTTAGGTGCAGGTGAGGAGCTAGTAGGGTGGGCTGTGTGCTGGGGCAGCGTGGGCTGTGAGCTATGGGGAGCTATTCTGCCATGTTGCCTTGCACCTCACTCAATCTTTACAATAGTCTAGGTAGGCCAGATCCTTCTGCATTGCAGATGTGGAGGGTAAGATCTGGCTGAGGGAAAATAGGCTCAAGAGGTAGGACTTAAAAGGTAGGGTCACTATTGGGGGGTCAAATTAGCAGAAAAATGTCTAGAGGCCCTTTGCAAAACTAAAATAGAATTACCAGATGGCATGGTAATTCCAATTCTGGGTGTGTACAGCAAAAGGTCATGGAATCAGTATGTTCAATGAGGCAGTACAACAGCTTACACGCTGGGAAAACCCTGTCAATCAACAGATGAGTATGTAGAGATAGCAGAATAGTTCTGTGGTACAGCCCTTTCCTAAAACATTTAAGGTCTTGGGTTCAATCTCAAAGCAAAAAGAAATTCAGTAACCACCATTCTATCCCTGCTTCTATTAACTCGCTTACACACACAAAAGAACTGTGATATTTTGGTGTCCAACTTACTTTATCTAGGGTAAATTCTCCAAGTTGATGCAAGTTGTTACAAGTGACCAAATTTCCTCTCTTCCAAAGCTGATTCGTGTGTGTGTGTGTGTGTGTGTGTGTGTTTGTATGTCTCTGTGTATCTGACAACAGGATGTCTTTTTGAAGGCCAGACATCAGTATTCTCTTTTATCTCTCCATATCATTTTTTTAAGATTTATTTTATTTATTTTATGTATGTGAGTACTCTGTAGCTGTCTTCAGACACTCTAGAAGAGGGCATTGCATCCTATTATAGATGGTTGTGAGCCATCATGTGGTTGTTGGGAATTGAACGCAGGACATCTAGAAGAGCAGATAGTGCTCTTAATTGCACAGCTATCTATCAAGTCACTCAATATTAGTTTGTAAAAACAGTCTCTCACTGAACCCAGCACTCACTGATTGGTTGATTAGCTCTGAGGAGACCCTGTCTAAGTCTCCACCCACCTGTAACTAGATAGATGTGACCCACTATGCCATGCTGATTACATGTGTTCTGGGGATCTGAACTCAGGTCTTTGCCCTTGCATGGTGGGCACTTTACTGACTGAGCATCTCTCCTTAGCCCATCAATGGTCATTTGTAGTTTAGAATGACACTGTTGCTGAATTCCAAGCTCAGAATGTATCCTCTAGGGTGAAGCTGTCTATTTTAGGCTAGGTGCTCTGATTGGGAAGCCATCAAGAGAACCCCGGGGTACCAGAAGTGTAGGGGTAATCCTAAAATGGTGAATACTCTTCCATTTCTTCATCATTTCTGCATTTAGCCAAAATACTGAGAAGGGATCTTCTTTATCTTCAATAATTCCTTTGTAAGACACAGTTATTGGATGTAGCAGTTAAAAGGGCAAGCACCTAGGACTCACAGGACATGACCTTCAATCAGACATAATGAGCTGCTATCATTAGTTATCACATAATCATGGCATCATGATAAAATGGCAGCTTCCAAAATCAGTCTACCTATCAGTCTGAATTTAAATATTTTGAACTCTGTAATTTAGGTTCACCTATTTTAGTCAACTGCTCTAAGTCTCAGTTCCCAGTTTGGCAAAAAACAAAAAAGACAAATAAAAAAAGGAGAAGAAGAAGACATAATTCATTGGGATTTGGTAAGGAGACTGAAGAAAGCAATATATGTAAAGTTTTGAGACCTCTCTAGCGGTGAGATATATGATGGTGCTCAGTGTATTTAGCTACAATCATCATCATCACCATAGTTACCATCTTGTTCCAGGCTGCCGTTGAACTCATTATGTGGCTGAGGATGGCCGCCAACTCCTGATCCTCTCTCTACATTTCAAGTATTGACTTTATCACTACATCTGTTTTATGCGATGCTGGAAATCAAACCTAAAACTGAGAGTATGCTAGGCAAGCACTCTCCCAGCTGAGCTCTATCCAGCTTCTGTAAGAAACGCATTCAATTGACAGAAAATGGGTTAGCAACAGCACCTATTTCCCAGCATTGTGAGACAATGAAATAAAGCATGATACCTTGCTGTGAACATTTCTTAGCTGCTAGAAACAGGAACAGTAACTATAACAACTAGCTAATTTGTCCCTACATACTACCTTTTCTCCTTAGAGATCTTAGGTCCTTGTGATTATTCAGCAATTCTGGAAGGTCTACTTTCTGAATCAAATTGTACAAATATCCAGAACTAATGGCTTCTGTGGGACTACCTTATAATCATGCCAAGAGTACTATTGTGCTCATCTTGCTAAGAGTAGAAGGTATCATCTTGAAAGAGTGTCTTTGAAAGATTATACATCTCGTCACGGACATCAACTTTATATAAATAATACCATCACCTTTATCACCAACAAAAATAAAAACAAAAGAATTATACATTTTCTCATACTAGTACATAGGAAATGAATTTGTGAAACAGTAAGGCATTGATTAAGAAAAATGGTAAATCACTCACATTGATAAGTAAAAACATTGTTGCATGCAACATATTCTACTGTACAAGAACATGATGCTCTGGTGTAAAAAAATAAAAACCATTATCATGGGCATCCTTAGTAACACCAGGAAATCAATAAAAACCCAAGTTCATGTACTCTCAACAAAAACTAGCTGTTAGGATTTTTTTTCATTTTGGAAAGATATGGTGGTTTCGTTCAATGAAAAATGCATACTTCAAGCTTAAAATACTGATACCCCTAAGAGGTCCTCCTCACAGCTACATGGAATCAGTCTGAAGACAGACCATGGTTCAAGGCTCTAGAGGCTGAAGGGGGATTCAGATACTCAATCATGCACAAATCATTCTTCTCGTGATGCATAATTCAATTCAGAAAGAGCTGACAAGCCTTTTGAAACACACAAGGAAACTAAAGCAGATTCATTCTGGCCATTTAGTTTTCAGACATACTGAGCAGAAATGTTAAAAAAAAGGCACTAACAAAGAACACAAGCACACACCTGTGTGTACTCTAAGTTTATGCCCATACGTGAATTTCCATGAATTTCAGCGCAATTTGCTGACATCTGTAAACTAAAGGGTGGTGATATGTTTGTCTCTGCAGGGGAAGCATGTCATTGGGGTGTTTGGAGTAAAATACGCATAATTCCCTAATTCCCACTCTGTAGCTCTTGAGTTTATTAAAAGCATGCAAGGCATATTTTAAAACTTACTAAAAGAATGTTAAGTGCATAAAACAGAAAATGTACTCAGGATATCTGGCAATATTTATAGACATTGTTGATAGCCACATCTTGGGTTTAGCATAGATGGTGCTACTGGCAACTAGAAACTAGAAATTTGGGCTTCTCTTAAACATATTGCATGCATGCATGAAACAACTCCACAACAAGGAGTGAGCCAGACTCAAAGGGCAAAATCACTGCTGTTTATAAACCTCTAAATGATGGGCCTCTGTAGCCAGGACAACACAAACAACTACTCAGGCTGCCTCACTGCTCTAGACAGAGCGTATCATTCAAGGAGACAGGAGTGGAAGCAATCCTGCAGACGGTATCCTGTCATCAGTTTCCAGCACACTCCAGAGGAACAGCTGTGAGCAGCAGCTCTCTACAGGGGCAGCAGGGACAGCAAGCACTGGGCTCACTGAATTGCTGCAAACATCTCAGACAGGTGAGCACAAGGACCTCTCCTGTGGACCTTCATGAATACTAAAGTCCGTTCAGGGGTAGGACTACCCCAGTTATCCATGCTTAAAAATGGTAAGAGCCATTCACACTTTCATTGCTCAGACACAGCACTGGCACCTGTGCTCAGCCAATGACATAGCAAGCCAGTGGCAACTGCAAGAGTTCAGACCTGAATTAGGAGGGTATAATAACCAAAGGAGAGCAGATGCTAACAACGCTACGTTTGTTTGAATGCTTTAGATCCGAAGCAGACTCAAGAAGCTATTCCTCCTGGCTATCAAACCGGAAGACACTTAAGGAGGAAGTATTGAGAGCAGCATGGAACGGAAACGGACTGACAAAGGTGCTTGGGAGGCTCATGTCAAGGAGTCCCTCTATTGCTACATTGCTCTTTCTTTTCCAAGTCAGTTTCCGTATTTGTTCATTTTCACCATAATGTACAATAAAAAAAGAGGTTTAAGTGATCTTTAAATCATGTAACAGAGTCATTACATGCTAGATAATAAAATAGATGACATACATGGATTTCTGATACCAAGGAGTTTCTTAAGTGCTTCACTTAATCTAATCCCTTAATGCTCGAACTTACCCTGTGAGGTTGACAACAGGATTATCAACTCCTTTTTACTGAGGAGAAAATGGGGACATGACACAAAGAGATTACATACTACGTGTGGCAATCAGACACTAAGACCACAAATGTGTCACACCCTTGCACAGGGCTCTCTCTCCACATGGAGGTTGAAACTCTAATGTCATTCAGCCCATAGTATATGACAATGGCAGTGGACTGGAGTTACCTCCTATATGGCTCTAGCATATAGAACTTAATAAACTGGAGGTGGTGTTTCTCCTGCTGACTGGTAGCAATAACCTGTAGGAATGAATAACAGCCAGAAAAGGAAGGAGGAAAGAGAGGGATTCAGGGAGGGAATGAGAGAGAGAGAGTGAGGGAGAAAGAGAGAGAGAGGTGGGGATTTCAGTTCTTTGGCTAAAAGGAATTAAGATACAACAACCACATTAGGAAGTGAAGGCCAGCCTCCAGAAAGCAATGCAATTGGGCCAACCCAGAGACTACAGTCATGGGAGATCAGAATGCGAGGGCCTAGTCTATGTTCCTTTAAGACACTACATCTCTGGTAAATTTATATGTGGCAATAGAAGTGTTAAGGTATATCCAACAGATCCAAGATCACAAAGGAACTAAAAGGAAATGTATGTATTTAAATCCCAATGGTCAGTTTTTAAGTCCTGGGATCCCCTCAATCCTAAGTAAAAACCCATTTACACCCTCAGCAGCAGAGGAAAGTGAATTATTTTGCTTGCCCTATTTACTTCTTCATTGAATTTCTAATTTCCATTACACACTCATTCATGCAAGGGCACTTGTACACATTATTAATTCATTATTTCTCTCTCTGACTAGACTGAGATCTATGTGAGCGAAGATCTCTGTCTTGCTCACTCTACTATTGTCATCACATAAGCACATGGCCTGTCATCCGACAGGTTGTTGTGCTCTTTTCTTTTTCCTTGCATTGACAAAATACTCTGATAAAAATAGCTTAAACGAGAAATAATTTAATCTGGCACATGGTTAAACTCCACCATGGCAAGGAAGTCAAGGCAGCAAGACCTTGAAGCAAGTGGTCACATCATATCCACACTCAGGAGGCAGAAAGTTATGAATGAATACATGTTGTAAAGAACCGTCTCTT
>JADRCH010000169.1:4273852-4366395 GCA_019843965.1 Rhynchomys soricoides | reverse complement strand
ACACCCAAGAGGCAGAAAGTTATGAATGAATACATGTTGTAAAGAACTGTTTCTTCATTCACTAAGTCCAGGATCTCAGTCTAAGAATGGTGTAACACACAGTGAATGGAACTTCCTGTGTTGATTAATATAATCAAGACAATCCCCTCCAGGCATACTCAGAGGCCTAGGTGATTCCATGGTTTCTAATTTGAAAACACAAACCATCTCAGTATTTAAAAACAATGTGGAATATATGAGATGGAGTTAAGTAATCACTGAAAAGCTGAGGCTTGGTGAATGTTCTAAGTCTCTTGTCAAGCAGTGGAGTGGGGTAGCCACATGTGGTCAGTTGTATTATTTATGTTGAAGATGAGCACCTTTTGCCATTTTCCATAACTGAATGTCTGACATATGACTGTGCACTTCTGCAATGGTTATTTCATTTTCTTGGCCAGTGGGATGGGTCTGGAAGTGAAAGGGTCGTTATAAACGATGACTGAGGAGGTATCACATTTCCATTCCCATTCCTGGCTGTTTGGCCACAGTAAGAGAATGGCTTGAACTAGCCTGCTGGCTCAAGAGAGGTGAAAATAGGTAGGGTCATGCTGGAGTTAACCTATACTTAACCAGCAAGCTTGGATTAGCCAACCTCAACCAGACCATGAACACTGGAATAAGAACAATTGCTTTGAGCAATCTGCGTTAAGTCCCGCAGCAGGCTGCTAACACGTTATCATAGAGTAGGATAAGTTCTCTGGGCTTCTAGTTCATCAGAAGCCTATTAGCAAGGAATTTCAGTGCATGGATATAGTGGGGAGGAAATTTCCAAATATAAACGGTGCCTTGATAGTCCTTGTCTGTGCAATAAGATTCTTTGCAACCACTAGGTTAAAAGCATCTTTTAGGATAGAATATTGCACAGCTCATGGTTTTGATGAAATAACAAAACCAATGCATAAATATCCACTTCTGAAATTAAGGCAATACAAAAACTGTTATATAAGATTAAAGGGAGAATTCAAGTGTGAGTTGGAGCCAGGAGTTCAGCACAAAGAAGCCCAAGCCAATGTACAGCAGACAATGGTCAATCTTCTGCTTTCAAGATCTGAAAAGGGTAAAATGGTTCTGGGTTTCTGTAGCCTGGAGTTTCTAACTCTTGAAAATAGTATATTGTTGTCCATAATTCAGCCCAAATTGAAAATAGATCAAAGTCAGATCTATTTGGTGTAATTTTCCCTGGGTAAAGAGGCAGCAGGAGTGTTAAAGCTAAATACTATAGACATGAAAGACCCATGAAGCTATGAGTTGGACAGGGTTGTCCATGCACAGAGGCAGCCAGGCTCAGCAGGCTGTGGAGATGCTGCAAATGGAAGCCTACTCAGCATGGCGGCTGCTACTTCTGTCTGTAACAATCACAATTATCCTTGTTTACTGGGGCTTCCTGGAACCTCTGCCTCCACCCCAGACCCCTCTGCTAAACTCAGTATTATCTTCAATCATCATAGAGATGCTGGTCAGTTACATACTAGCTATGGTCTAACTGATTATGTTCCTCAGTTCCTTTCATTTGTTACACAGTTTCATATGCTGAAACCTACCCACCAAAGCTAATGCACTCTGACATGGAGGTTTGGGGATGTGGTTAGGTATAAAGATTGCCCCAGGGTGAATAGGATTAATGTCCTTGTAAGCAGCTAAAGAGAGCAGGGTTCCTCCACCTACTATGTGAGGATTCAGGGCAAAGATATCTTCTCTGAGGAAGATAGGCACTAAATATGCCAGAGCCTTGATCTTGGGCTTTCCAGCCTCTGGGACTATGAGAAAGAAAGTTCTAGTATTCATACTACTCACTTCACAGTATTTTGTTGCAGCAACCCTGATGGGCAGACCAAGATGGTCCTCTTCTGTTCGCAACATATAAAGCTCAAAAAGTACAGTACACTGTACATGGACAAACAGCTATAAACTGCTGAGGATGGAACAGAACCCAAGGCCTTGGAGGAGAGCATGCTGATAGCTTCCTTTCAGGTTCTTTTTGCTTTCTTAGTGTTGAAGATTTCAAATTTATTCAGTTTTTCTCTGCTCACCATTAATGCCATAGATTATATAACACATTTTATGAGAAGTGCCAGTGCCTCCATGTTTTCTTTTAGAAAGCATGGCCATATTTGTCTGCTGTTTGCCAGCATACTCTGGTTGATGCAAAGCTAACCTAATTTGATTCCACCTAAGCCCTGCAATGGCATGAAGCTGGTTAACAACACCATCCTTCAGTTATGGAAATAACCTGGCCGGCTGGTGTGTATTTGCACCCTGGTGGCCCTGTAATTCAATGTGCCTTATCTCTGTGTACAAATGCAGCTACTCACAGAACAAGAGTGGCGATCGAATGCACTGGTATGCATCCTTCCTATCAGACCCCTATGCATGATGAACTCCTCTGGAGGCTAGGACAGTCTTCCATTGTAAAACATTGCCCATTTGCTTTGCCACAGGCAAAATACCTGTTCTGAAGAGATAAGCAATAGCTCTGCAAAGCTCCTATGTTTAGGTAGAATTAGGTAGCATTCCAGACCCTGGTGAGCCAATACTGACTAAGAGATCCTTGTTTTTAAAGGTGATCTCTGAAAAGTCCTTAGGAAGAGTATCATAAGAGCAAAAGAATAATTTAAAGAGCATAAAACTTTTCAATCAGAAGTGTTTTTATTGGCACAGGCTTAGCTGTAGGAAACTCTCTGTACCATCCCTGGACACCACACCAGGTCCATCTGTTAAGTCCCCTCCCCACTTCTATGAAAGGCACAAAGAGCCAGCTTGTATTCAGCTTTTTTTTGTATTTTACATATTTTAAAACTCTTTCCATACTGGATCAAACAGCAGGAAACTGTCATAGGTCAGTTTCTTTTGAAAGGTGGAATCTGTCTGAATAAGAAGTATTAACTTCAGAGAAAATAGACCCATGTCCTTAAACCATCTTTGCTCATTACAGATGGATCCCAGTAGAGGAAGAGGAGAAAAGAAACATCACTGGAGACCCAAGAAGGGACAAACAAGGAGCCTCCTGGGAGTGCCAGTCCGTGATGTAATGGTTTTCTTCCTTATTCCTACTTGTCTTTTGTGAATAGGCATGGCAGGTATACTGAAGCATGTCTGACTTTAAGGGAGATGTCCTTCCGGCCAATGCCCTTTTGCTCCTCTGTAGCACTAGTGCCTGTGACGGTACTCTAACAGTGATTTGCTCAGTTATGCTTGAAAGTTTATTAGAAGGGGAAAAATGACTCCTCTCTCCCCTATTTCTCCAAAAGAATCCAATTTTTAAAACTATAAGGCTCTCTGTAGATAAGGACTCCGTGGCCTACGTGGCCACTTTGGCTTTGCCATAGGAAGCTCAAGGAAGAAGATACCTTATTCAAGTTTCAGATCACCCTTGAAGTCAGCTTCTAAGACAAATTTCAATTCTCTTCCAGGTACTCACTAATAAAATGGAGGCTCTGAACGGCCTGCTGGGGAGGAGGAAGAAAAGGCAAAAAAGTGTGCTTTGCTCTCAAACGAGGTTGAAGGTCAAAGTGGGACCCTAAGCAGACATCAGGCAATTAAGAGAACAATCTAAAAATAGTAAAAAGTAAATGGAAATGCTTATCTAATCGACCCCATTGCTTAGGAAAGTGTGAACATTTTCATCGATTCTCCTATGCATGTTTGGAACAGTCAGCCTTTAAGTTTAGGCAACACCAAATTAAATCTGCTAGCCTTGAAAGGCTGATGTAAACCCTGATAAAGTAAAGGCAAGTGTGAAAGGTGATTGGTAGAAATACGATGGAGCACTACATTACTGTCAGCAGAGAAAACATGCAGGATATCAAATATTAGTGAATCAAAATTCACAAGGGACAAATCCTGAACCTACAGACATTATTCTGTAGTGGCTACTGATCCCAGGCTACATTCCTCATGAGCAGCTATCTGTGGCTCCATATGATGTGACAACATCATAGTGACATCAGCAGGGTAGGATAGACATCATTTTAGGTCAATGGCCGGTTTCTAGAAACCCAATGTTCCATGTGGGGATACTGAAAGCCTACTCCCTATGACTTTAAATAAAAACCATTTTGGAATGTTCCCTTGACTTTCTGAACATATTTCAAACATACCTTTCTGCTAATATATAAATCACCTGCTGTCACTTAAAAATGTATCCTGAAAACCAAAGAAGTGTCCTGTGAAGTATTCAGATACTTTTAATATACCTGTATATACCAAACTGAGCCTGACCTATATTCTATGAAGCAGTTCTGTAAGAGTCATGCTATATTAGGAAAGAGTAACCTGCTAGAGGTGAATATCGCAGGTGGTACATGCGATCATTGTGTGCAATTCGTGGCTCGGATGGCAAATGGGATGAAGACAACCTGTGTGAATTACAAGAAAGAGCAAGAGCAAGCTCTCATTGCTAAGAGAGCCTGCTGAGGCTGCAGTCCCTACAGCAGTGGGTATGTAAAGAACATGAACAAAATGGAGAAAATAGGGAGTGCCTTGAGGAGGGAGTCAGGGCTCAATAAAAGGGAAAAATTGAGGAGAAAGATCAGATTTCATGAAAAACACTGGGTAAGCGAGTTCTAGTCAAAGAGATTGAAGAGTCAGGACTTCCTCCAAAGCTAAAGGCTAAAAGAGTAAGCAGTAGACACCAGGAAAGTCAGAAAACACATATACGATATACTCTTGTAGACAAGGATACAGTCTCAGGAGGAACAAGGGCTAAGTATGTAAATGAGAAATGAGTGACAACAACCAGTAGGGTTGCAAACCTAATTTTAAGGAATAAAGGTTTCCATATGGACAAGCAACAAATTATAGACTTTGAGAAGGGAGACGGCTTGCACCTTCGTCCCAGATAACCAGGCATCTTGCAAATGGCTGGTTTATATAGCTAGGCAGATGGTCAGTCAGGCTCTGGAAGCTGAGATGCTCCCCATACCCAGGTTCCTTACTCATTCTGGGCATATACTATGGGTTATATCTCAAATCACACCAGTGAATGAATGGAAATACAGTGACTACTGGAGCTGAATGGCAATTAACTGCTCGTAAGTTTGTTTCAAATATTAACTTGTTTATTTCTTACACATGTGCCCTGGTGGCAACATATGGTTTCCTAATGAGAACAGGGGTAAAATTTTTATCACTATATGCTGAAGCACTAGTTATGCTTGGCAAAAGATTAGGAAAAATATGGGCTTGACCACTACTTTCAAGGTGATCTCATGTTTTGACTGGTTCATAGACAGACATTCACATACAGCATTCTCGATTTCTGTTTTAGATGTCTTTGGGTTTCGATTTTCCCTGTCTAAATAAAGTATTGCATTGAAAGAGAGGAAGTCGCTAAAATATAAACTAATTCAGAAATGCAAAGGGGAAAGAAACAGTGAGCAGTTTAATGCAAGCAAAAGCAAATTTATTTCGCAGTTAAATTCTGTCTCCTTATTCCCCAGCTATACTGCGAGAAAAAGAAGCTTTAGAACTGTGGTTCTAACATACGCCTTCCAAAAAAGAAAAGTCATCATCAGGCTATTAATACAAACGGAAGGTGAAGTCTGGTGATAGAGACAACAGAAAGACAAATTGCCATCCGGTGTGATGTCTTCAGTCTCTCATGCCTTAGCAACTCCCCAAAATGTCATCAGCTTTAACACTCAAGTTTGGGTGCAATACTCTTGACACATCTGTAATTATAACAGATAATAAAATGAGGTCACCTACTCTGTAGCTCAATTTTCTCATCCTGAACATCTTTTCACTAGTCACAGAATCACGCCGGATGGCAAGACTCTGCCGTATTCTCTCCTGTGCCAGACTAATAAACCGCTTTAGACTGTGTCTTAATTACCTGTTACCTCAAATAATCCTGTTACATAAAGTTTGTGATTATAACAGACACTAAGGCTTTCTGAACTCAGGATCAACTTTCATTATTAGATATTTTTTTAAACTTTGAGATTAATTTAGGGACAAAGGAGAAAATCCCATGGGAAGAATGAGACTCTGTGGTCAACAGTAAGATCTCTTCTCTTTTTTCATTAATTAATAAGTTACTTATTCACTTTACCCCCCATCCCAGCTCCCCTTCCTCCCAATCTCTCCTTCAAAAGGCTCTTCCCCCTTTCCACTTCCCTTTCTCCTACGAGAAGTGGAAAGAACCCCTGGGTCTCAACGCGCTCTTACACCTCCAGCTCTAGTCACTTCAGGAGTACACATGCTTCCCCACTGAGGCCAGACAAGGCAGCCCAGTTAGGGGAACAGGATCCACAGGTAAGCAACAGAGGAAAGGTCCCTTCTTTTTTTTTTTTTTTTGATACTTTATTTACATTTCAAATGTTTCCCCCTTTCCAGATCTCCCCTTTGAAACCCCCTATTCCCTCCCCTCCCCTGCCACTATGGGGGTATTCCCCCACCCACCCACTCTCGTCTTCCCTCCTTGGCATTCTCCTATACTGGGGGATCTAACACCCTCAGGCCCAAGGACCTCTCCTCCCCCTGATGGCTAACAAGATCTTCCTCTGCCACATATGTGGCCAACACCATAGGTCCCTCCATGTATATTCTTTGGTTGGTGCCTTTTTAATGGCACCTGTGAAATACCATAGAAACTCAGATTTCCATCTAGATAACTTAGTCATTTTCAATGCCAAAGTGACCCTTGAAAGAACAGGGGCAAAACTCTATGGATTCACAGGGCATTGCTTTTAATTGCAATGAGGGTCTAGCTTGGCTCAGTATTAAGAGTTCATTTAGTCTAGCTCAGTGGTTCTCAATCTGTGGGTCAAATGACCCTTTCACAGGGGTTGCTTTAGACAACACAGATATTTACCTTATGATTCACACCAGTAGCAAACTTCCAGTTATGAAGTATCAATGAAAATAATGTTCTGGTTAGGGTCACCACAACCCGACGAACTGTATCAAAGGGTCGCAGCATTAGGAAAGCTGAGGACCCTGATCTACATGCTTCTTAGGTCCTATTTTCCAAAGCTCCAAAGCAAGGCCAAAGAGATAAAACTTTTAAACATAATTTGAACTTGTCCTAAATTAGCTGAGAATGATCTGGGTGGGGATGGGGTTAAATATAAGCAGAATCTGATAAGAAAGAATCCATGACCCATGCAATTGTATAAAAAATAATTGGGGACGTGTGACAATTAACTTCAACTGTTAGCTAGGAAACAGTCATGGAAGCAGTGAAACAAACCTTGCCCTGTATCTATGATGGCATGACTGGTGTCTTGGGTAAAGGGTGGTGACCTAGAGGTACTGCTGATCCATGGGGATGAACTTTTACAGGCTCCAGTGGCCCTCTCCTCTGGAGTCCTTTTTCTCTCTGATTGGTCCTGTCCAAATCCCTTGGATAGGCTCTTTTTGCTCATGCATATTATTGAAATAGTTGTGATTTCCTGGAGAGGTACCCCCTCTCTCCAGCGGTGGTGGTTCAAGACTGAAGCAAAGTATAGTCCTTCTTAAAGTGGCCATGTTAGGTTTTCCAGATCATTCCAAGTTCCCCTGTGTCTTCTGCGGTGTTTTGTTTCAAGGGCTAATTAGACTGTGAGGGTCCTTATGTAACCAACACATTAAGTCCTTTGATGGATGCATAGTATGATGATGTCATTCCTGACGGGGCAGAAGTGAGGCACAGGTTACAGGAAGCAGGTTACAGGGGCTGTATCAGTGGGGATATATCTCAGTTGGGTCCTTTTTCTCTTTGCTCTTTAATTCCTGTCCATGTAGATGTAGTTAATAGCCTCTGTCTCTCTCTCTCTCTCACACACACACACACACGCATACACACCCCTGTCAGCCTGATGTTCCTAGTGCACAGAACCAGAAAGTATGGATTAAAACCTCCGACATAACGAGCCAAAAGAAACCCTTCTCATCTTAACTAGTTTCTGTCAGGTGTTTAGCCCCAACGATAACTGATTCCGTACTCACGAAGAAAGAAAATACAACCCGTAAGAAGAGAAAACTGAATTGAATCAATCATACTAATCCAGAAAAAAAAATAATAATGAAAGAATGTTTATTTGTAAAAAGAAAACTATTACAGGCATTCCATAGTTTTAGGAAACATTATCCATGTTAAGCAGACACACAGAAGAGATTTCCACTAAATTTCTAGAAATGAACCATGAAATAAGAGGCGAATAATATGCTGGATGAAACTAATGTTGAATTAGACGCTGGAGAAGAGAGGCACAAATATCCTGAAGACACAGTGATAGACACCCAGTGATGGATAGATGGGAAACGAGTGGAGGGGAAACAGAAAGGAAAACCAAGTGTGGGAGACTTGGGGACAATCAGTGAATCAAAGAACCCAATATTCATGCAACATAAATTTCTTTCTTCTTTTAAAAATGTTGGGTAGTACAGTGAGCCTTGTGGTTTTCTCTAGTGAGGGCTGCTCTCTCCACCCCTTTATCTAGGAGGAGTGTATCAGCAAAGTCTTGCTTCATCAGACTCAGTCTTCTTGATCCTCCAGTTAAATTTCTGATCTGGAGAAACAGAGTGGGGATGGGAGTGGGGTGGGAACCCATGGCCGCAAAGCCTTCAAAATTTATAACAACTATGACCACCCAAGACGCCGAGGGACTATGAAACACAAAGGTCTGGTGGAAAACACGTTACAGTAACCTCATGTGAAATCAGTGATAACAGCACATTTTAAAGGCAGCCGGAAATCTATACTACAATTACAGTTGTGAGCGACCATGTGGTTCTGAGAATCAAACCCAGGTCCTCCTCAATAGCACCGAATAGTTTTAACCATTAAGCCATCTCTCCAGCCCCACAAAATCTTTTTAAAAGGCTTCGGTGATAAGTATAATTTAGAAAGGTTAGATGATATAATAGGAACACACAAAAACCATTCACTTTTTAATATACTGGCAATAGAAAGTTATTAACCTTTATTTTTATTTTCACGTGTATGGTTTTTTGCCTGCTTGTGTGGTGTGGATTTGGTTTATTGCTTATATTATGTTAATTGGGTTCCCAAATCTCACAGTGATTCGCACATCTGCATGTAAGATGCTGAGGGTCCCTGCCCCCCAGTTGGCTCGAGTTGGTAAATAAAGTTGCTGGTGGCCAATGGCTGAGCAGGGAGACAGAGCAGGGACTTTAGATTTCCCGGGCAAATGGAATTTCCCAGGGATGAGGAAGGATGTTTAAGAATCACCGTGCTGGGGAAGCAGGAGGAGAAAGCATACAGCCAGGTAAAAGCCAGGGAAGAGCAGCCACAGGGGCCACTCTCCTGTGTGGGTCTGGGGTAACAAAGATGGACTACAGATTTTCGTAAGCAATATTTCAGGAGTATTGGAGGCACTAGCAATGTGGAAGTTTGGGAGTGGCCCAGCCATTGAGATGCTTGGAGCATATTAAAACTAAAGCTGTGTGTGTGTGTGTATGATGTCTTCCATTTGAGAATCCACAACACTGGGGCAGTAGCGAGAAGGCACAGCTGCCAGCAGTGAGTTTAGAGCAGATTAACTACTGCCGCTTCACCTGTGTGTCTGTTTACCATGTTTATACGCAGTGCTGGAATAGGCAAGAAGAGGGAGTCAGATCCTCTGGGACTAGGACTACAGATGGTTGTGAATTGCTATGTAGGCACTAGGGATTGAATTTAGATCTTCTGGAAGAGCAACCAGAGGTCTTAATTTCTAAGTCATGTCTCCAGGCCCCCAAAAGCTGAGGTTTTACATGGTGAATATACAATAGTATAAATATTTATATGTGTTTGGAGTGGAACATGCCACAGTGCAAATGTGGAGGTCAGAAGAACAACTTGCAAGAGTCAGTCTGTCCATCCATTATGTGGGTTCATAGGATTGAATAGCACCTTAAGCCTCTGAGCCATTCCACTGGCCCTAAACAAACAAAATATATGTATGTAAATATATATTTAAATATGTAAATATGTATTTATAAAATACATATTTAAATAAATGGTTATAAAATGTATTATATATTTATATGAACATATGTTTTATAGTTAAATATAAAAATATATTTATTATATATTTACATGCAGTGCTGGAAGAGGCCAGAAGAGGGAGTCAGATCCCCTGGGACTAGTGTTATAGATGGTTGTGAGCTTCCGTGTAGGCACTGGGAATTGGACTATTAATTAAAATAATTAAATATAAGTATATTTATATTTTTATATTAAAATAAATTATAAAATGAAAAAATTAAATTAATTAAATATAAATTAATTAAAACAATATAAAATATAATATATTAAATTATATTTAATATTATTTTAATTAATATATAATATATTACATATTATATAACATATAATATATTAATTATATATTAATATATTGGTTAATATAATTAATAATTATATATCGATATATTAATATATAATATATTATTTTAATTTATATATAATATATAAAGTATAAAATATAAAAATATATTTAAAAGATATTTTAAAATATATTTAATATTTATGATGTATATATATGTATATGCATAATTGTCTAAATAGATACATACACACACACATATATATATACATACATACATACATGTATATTTACCAAAATTATGTCCTTTACCCTGCAAAAATAGCTATTAAGCAAATGAAAAGATGAAAAGGCTATTTTAAAGCTATATACCCAATGCAGTTCTCTTGCCAGAGTACATAGAGACTCAAAACCCAATGATTAGAAAGCAAATATCAAATAAAAAAGAGACAAATTATCTGAACGGAAACTTAAGTAAAGAAGACATATCGTTGACAAACAAGCACACCAATCTGTTTGACACCTTTGATCATTAGGAAAATGCAAATGAAAGTCATTATTCGGTAGAGGTGCCCGTTTTCTAAAATTAGAGATGTAACAGCTGTAACTCTCAGATACTTTGTATAGCCAGGTAGACTGTACCTCTCACACACTGCTGATGGTCAGGTAGACTGTACCTCTCACACACTGCTGATGGTCAGGTAGACTGTGCCTCTCACACACTGCTGATGGCCAGGTAGACTGTAACTTTTTCACACTGCTGATGGCCAGGTAGATTGTAACTCTCTCACACTGCTGATGGCCAGGAAGGCTGTAACTCTCATACTGCTGATGGCCAGGAAGACTGCAACTCTCATGCACTGCTAATGACCAGGTATATTGTAACTTTTACATACCACTAATGGCCAGTAAGACTCTAACTCTCACACGCTGCTGTTGGCTAGGTAGACTATCTCTCATGCACATCTTATGGACATGTTAAAAGGCATAACAACTTTAGAGATTAGACAGTCAGAAATTTTAAAGTTGCCTTTATTTATTTATGTGTGAGTGCGCATGTGCCAAACTACACATGTGAAATTCAAACACCAACTTGAAAGACTTTGTTATTTCCACATACCATGTGAGTCCTGCAAGAACCTTTATCCACTGAGCAATCTTGCCAGGTAGGATCTTTAACAGGCAAGTTCAAATCTACCATACGATCTAGCCTTTCTACTCTTACATATTTATCCAAAGAAAAGTATGTACGGCCATATAAATAATTTTAGCTAGACATTTGGCTATTAATATCAGCTTGATTTATAATAGCTAGAAACAACAAGACTAGAATCAACATAAATATCTACCAGTGTGTAAATGTTTAGAAAATGTAGTTTATCCATAAAATAAAAAAATAAGTACTAACAAGAGTTAAAACAAGACGAACGTCAAAATAGATCCTATGCAAGAGCCACAAAGAGAACCTAAAGGCTGTATTTCTACAAGATTTAGAATATGTAAATTAATGTCTAGTGACAACATGCTGCCTGAAATAAGGGGGGGAAGAAGGAATGGCGTGTAAACTTAGAAATGATTCTTGTAAGCTTCAGGGAATCCGCTAGAATCTGCCTCGCACAGGTCAAATGGGCTCAAGGTAAGCGCTGTCAATGGACAGCCTGTTTCCCTCCCCACCTGCCCATTCAGGAGGATCAGATCTATTTCCCTTTCCCTGGTCATGTGACCCCTCCATCCCTCCTCCAACCCCCAACACCATGGGCCTAAGAGTTTCAAATGCACTCCCAAGAAAATGTTTTTTTCTCCCTAAACTTTATATCCCGCCCATAATATCCAGGTGTTCTCTCAGAATCTCCATCCAGGACAACTCCAAAAACAGTTACAAATAAGTGCTCCAGCCCAGCCTCATAGACTGCTTCAACTATGCCTGCACACTTCTACCCCCAGATGGTTCCTCAGCCTGGACAGCAGTGAAACAAGCAGCCCTTCCCAGACGGGGCCAGCATTCCAGCTTTCTGCCCACACCCCCAAAACTGCACCTGGATGCCAGTAGGAAGTAGTCATGGATGATTACTGTGCCCCTTATTCATTTATAATCAACAAAAGGTTTGGATGTTTGGTTCCAGACCCTCAGCAAGGTACTGAGGTGCATATTTTACACATCAAAGCAGACCTGGGGTCCAGGTTCTCCCTGCATCTCTCAGTCCCTACCTGGTTACCCTGTGCCTAATCCTGAACTTTCCAGCCCAGGGACTGGGCTGCCCTTCCTCCAGAGGCTCTTCCCTATAAAATCCAGACATTTTGGTGTTCTCTCTCACTCTCTGTCTCTCTCCCCCCCCCCCTTCTTTCTCTGCACTTGGGCCCTTTCTCTTCATCCCTTCCCTGCCCTGCCCCATGACAACTCCCCTGTCCTCAATCCTTGCGGCCAGCGAACTTGCCTTAGAGCAGCTTCCCAATAAACCTGCCTTTAATATAATCTACTCTGGCTTCGATTGGCTCATTTCGTCAGCAGCAGAGGAGAAATAACGGATCAAAGAGGGAAGGGTACAGTGATCACATGAAGTTTGGGGAGGTTAAATAGTCTCGAATATTGAGACAGGCTGACTCCATGACAGGCTACACCATTTAATTTACAATTGACAATTATACTTCAATAAAACAATTAAAATTTGCAAAACACGTGAAAGCTTTAAAATGGAGAAAATGTTAGCATACATTAACTCTGCATGCGTGTTCAAGGAGTGTTTCGTACACTTCAGTAAACTGGATGTCCTCCCTGTTTTAGCCATAAAACATCCAAGTCCTCTATGGAATCAGTATCCCGGAAGGAGAAAAGAAAAAAATAATAACTGAAGGGACTTCTATATCTGTAAGCCATCTCTGTTTACTATGGCAAAAATCTAACACCCATAACCTTTGACTTTAGCCAGAGGATATTGTCAAGTAGCTATCTCAGAGACAATATGCATCTGTAAAGGGAGGGAAGGAGAGAATGGGGGAAGGGAGCAAGCAAGGTTACTAACAAATACCTGGGAAACAAACACTACTCTCAATGCAGGCTGAGTTCATGGTGGCCTTTATTCCAGACTTAGCTCAAAACCTGCCATGGGTACACAGTGGTTCTGTGTCCACTTCCCTCACCTGCCCATGTTTTTCTCACCCTTGACTGTTCTGAGGATCTCAGTCTCACACCAGCCTCACAAGTTCAGGTCCTTTGCTGGCTGAACCTACAGTCAGCAGAGCTCTGTAGAGTGCCAGACTACAACCTCCTGAGAGGAAGGCCCGACTGCCATTAGTGGTTAATGTTGTAAAGTTCCAGTGCTCTGGTCTTCTCCCTAACCTTTCTCATGTCCACAGATGCTCTGTAAGGCTGTGCTGCCCCTAGAATGAGTCCTGGAGAATCTACTGACAGGACATCTGAAGAAGTGCAGGCCTGGGGGAAAGACCCCATCCATCACTCCCAGACTGTAAGGCTGAAACCATTAGAGGGGATGCCTAACAAAATTAAGTGTTTGAAATAAACAAATCAGAATGTAAAACTGTATTCATGAAAAGACGTCAACCACAGATGACAGATGGCTAAAAATTAGAAAAAAAACCCCCACACATGTAAAAATGAAAATAAGAAGTTGTCAGGAGTTTTATTTTTCTCTCTCCTGTTCTCCCAGACCCTCTTCATTGGGGCTGTATTGTCTTGATAGAATAAAAAAGGATTATTGACAGGTGGGAGCTTGAAGGCTTTTTCATTCCATACAGATGAAATGAATCTGAGGCTTCTATTCATCTGGGAGAAAAAAAGGGAAAAATAACATTTATTCTGCTCCTGTGGTGGTAGGTGGGTGGTTGTAGCTGAGGCGGATTTGTTTGACTGCCAATTACTGGTAACAGTTATCTGGTTGTTATACATTTTACAAATGTGTCTAGCAGTGTTCTGAGTATTTAGAAAATGCCTATCAGAACTTAGTATTCTATTCCACAGGAGGAAGAAGAGTGACCCTGTTCAATTTAGTAGGTAGCTCACATTTCACCAGAACACAGTGTGTGAGGAAGTAAGCCCTGGAAGGTCTGGGTTGAGCGCTGTTCTCCAGGGAATCATGCTACACTGGCAAATTATCTGAGACATAAACAGGCTTCTGCAGAAGTGGGTGCACTGCATGTAGGAAGAGAAAACTGGGCTGGGCAAGAATACCGAATCACAAGCCAGCAACCTTGAGATAAATGTAGGACAGGAACATAAATGCTGATGGGAAATGCAAACCAGCCCAACGCTTTTAGAGAATTATCTGAGAAATACGTAAATGTTGGGAAGACACCAAGCAGTCCTGGACCATTTCTGCAAAGAAAATGTTAGTTTAGAAAGCTCTGGATATTGCATGAGGGCTGACTCAGTGGGCTTGTTCTTTCCTGGTAGTGAGATATTGGAGAACAACCTAGATCTTCAGGACTAATAGGAATAATTATTTACCCACTGTGATGGCTGTTCACAGTTGTCAACTTGACTATATCTGGAATGACTACAATCTAGAAATGGAGGGAACACTTATGATCCAGATCTTGAAGCTGGAAAACACAGGCTTTTGATCTGTATATTGAGGCATAGTAGCCATGAAAAGCTTGGACTCAGGCAAGGTGGTACATGCCTTTAGTCCCAGAAGACAAAGGCAAACAGATCTCTGAGTTCAAGGCCAGCCTGGGGACAGAGCAAGTTCCAAGTAAAGAACAGCTTAGGTCCAGGTGTGGTGGTACACACCTTTCATCTGGACCATACCATCTGCTTCAGGCCTACATAAAGACAATAGGAAGAAAGAAGGCCTCTTTCTTTTCTGCCTGCTTGCACTTACTTGCCAGCACGTGTGTTGGAATCTACTTGTTCGGGATTCCAGCTTATACAGAAGACCAGCTGAAACACTCTGCCTCATAGGACTGAGCAACTACCAGATTCTTGGACTTCCCATTCACAGTTGCCCATTGTTGGGTTAGTTGGACTATACACTGTAAGTCATTCCAGTAATTCCTATTAATATGCAGAGACTTTCCATTAAGTTCTGTGACTCTAGAGAACCATGACTAATACACCCACACAGACTGGATTGACATGTAGCTTCTAAAACAAAATTTAAAGATTTATATGAAAGAAGTAAGAAAGCCATCCATGAC
The DNA here is from genome assembly GCA_019843965.1 of Rhynchomys soricoides. Lineage (NCBI taxonomy): Eukaryota > Metazoa > Chordata > Mammalia > Rodentia > Muridae > Rhynchomys > Rhynchomys soricoides. The sequence goes on along the minus strand of JADRCH010000169.1, from coordinate 4,350,949 downwards.
TGAATTATGTGGAAAAAAAAAAAAGAAAACAAACTGACATAACGCTTGTAGCAGTTTGGGAAATCAGCACAGATACCGCTCTCAAATGTTTGCTGTTCAAGACCTGACTGCCCGGAATGAGAGCAAGGACTTGCATGGGCTTTTTTATCAGAGCCCCTAAGGATTACAGTAAAACGCTGACGAAGCTTGGCTTCTCAATATCCACATTTCTCAAATCTACTGGGATGTGGAATGCTTGTTAACTTAGGAAGTCATAAAAGAAGACAAGATCTGCAGGCATGGTGTTGAGTGCCTGAAATCCCACCTCCTCTCAGAAGGCTGAGGCTGGAGGATCATGCAGCATGGTCATGAGTTCAAGCTTGGCCTGGTCTACATAGCAAGGCTATGAAAGCGAACAAACACCAAAAACAAGACAGGATCAAATGAATGTAAGTAGGACGGTTTATTGATCTAGAGAACAAATAATAAGGACGATGGATGTGACCAAATTAAGAAACAAGTGTTGACAGTAAGGGCTTCGGATCAAGGGGATCATGCGCTCCTTGTGGTATAAAGAAGAGCACATGCTGCGGCTTGCTCCCCATTACCCCTTTGACCCACCAGCCAGAGTCTAAGACTCTGGACAGACGCAGCTTACACAGTACGGGAAATGAAATATTAAGAATAATTCAAAGTGGGAAGTTCTGGAGAAAGATGATTTAAGCCATAGGATTTATTTTTAAGAATTAAGAAATGCCATGGGAAGAAACAGGCCTGGTCATGCTTATTCTGAGCACAACCAGCAGGCAGAAACAAGCTGTCTCCAGCCATCCTGCTGTCCAGGGCACTGCCTGTCTGCAGGGTCCACCCACAGGGATTGCTGGCACGATCATGGGTAGCGCTGTCTGGACCAGCCTGTAGCCATCACTGTCTCTGGGGTGGGACAAGGATAAGACTGGATGTCTTTATGAACTACTTCAGATCTTAAACCACAGCCGCCCACATCACCATCTGTTGAGTGCCATGCGGACGAAGAGAAAAATCCACGCTGGTCCTAAAAATACTATTTGCCTTAGAAGGAACAATCCCTGATGGTTCTGCTTCCCAGCCTCTGCTTTATATAACATTAATTAGAGATGCTAATTCTGTGTCCGAATGGTACTGCGGCCACACCCTGGAATGTGAAATCCTAAACCTTAAAGTTCTGCCAAAATGTGTCATTTCATCCAAGTGCAACAAATTCAGTTTGAATTATTTATATTCCATGACTCCATAAGTCCACGGAACTGGAGTTGTAATCTTTCCTGACATAGAATTGTCACCATTAACCCATGGTATGGAAGTCCGATTTTGTCACCTGTTAGTCAGTAATAACATTATACGAATTCACATGTGTTTGAAAAAGAAAAAGCTTTGGAAATTTTTCAGCGAACATTCATGAAACTAAAATAGCTTTTTATACTATTATTACAATCTGTGTCTGCTTTCAATTCAATGCTATTAAGTTAAAACATCTCCCCATTACACCTTCCTTTTTCCAGAGGATATGCTATAAGTTTTGCCGGGTAGAAGATGTGGAAGGGACCTTAGTGGAGAAAGGAGTTTGGGTCAGGACATTACAGCAGTGCACTGGTCACCTAATGATGTTCCATTTCCAGCCCTGCAGGCCTCTCAGGCATCACTTCTCTGTCCTCCAGAAGCCAGCCAAGGGCACACACAAGCTTGTGACTCCTAGCCTCCTGTCTCTACCTTCAAGAGTCTCTGCCAAGCTCCAGTCGCCCATCCAGCCCTTTGCTTCTCCTTTCCCAGTTCTGTGAATACCTCTGTTCTGTTTTCTCAATCATGGGCTAGGTGCTGATTGTTCGTGACTTTGTTGATGTTTTCAATTAGTTTTGCTTTCAATTGCATATCTCTTCTTTGACATTTATTATTGTTTTCTTTCTCATTGCCTTTGATTTAATTCGCTTCTATTCTCCTACTTCATAGAATAAACACATAAATCACTGATGTCAAACTTTCCCATTTCCCAGTGTAAGCTTTTAATGCTGTAAAATACTTCAAAGCACTGCGTTTGCCGACTGTCACACATTCTGATGGCTTGTACTTGGAAGAATCTGTTTGATATCTTAATCAAAGTGCAACACAAAGTTATTGAAGGCTGTTAACATAATTTGACGTTCTGAATAACCACCCTGTGTGAAAGTTTACTTATAACCACTGTCTATTTTCTTTTTTAGGCAGACTATCTTCAGGAATTTTCTTTCAACATGTAGTAATATTATATTATTTTGCAGGACTCTGGACAAAACTTTATGAGAGAAAGCATGCATGACCATGTCCTTAAGTAAAGGTTCCTGAATGCTGGAGTACGTTTTCAGTTTCAACCAAAGCAATACCCAACAGAGTGAGAGGCTACGGACATTAGAGATGCCAAGCTGGATAACATGTGGAGCATAGCCTGGGGATATTTAGCCATGTGCAGTACACAGACAAAATAAATCCTCTGTTTTCTGAGATACACCATTGTTGTCTCTTCTGAAGCCCACAAACTTATAGGCTAACTCATGCATGCTGGGTACCTATGAAAAACGAGAGTGCTCAGGCATGAAGGCAGGGGAGCTGAGGTGGTGAGCAATGAGAAAGAATGGGTTCTCAGAAAAAGGCATGATGACGTGTGGACCAACTCAATGTCCAGTTTAGGAATAGAATGGGAATTGTCTGGCTCAGTAGGATAAGGAAAGGCGATAACAGAATGATTCTTAAACTGCTGGTTTTAGTTTCAACAGGTACTGCCATTTACTAAACTGCGGAGAACAAATGTTAGTTATTTTATGTGTGATACATCAGAAGTAATGATTAAGAATGGTTATATCTGATATTCTTATTAGACATGAAGAGGATGGATTACTAAGTAGGCCACAGTGTTGTTACAATGTGCTATAATAAGATACTTCCAGGGCTTTCTCTCTGGCTACAATGGGAGGCCCTGGGATGGAGGGCCAATGTCTTACTTATCTCCTGAGTCCTATCAAAATAAGCAACCTCGGGTAGCCATTTCATAAACATTTGTTGATTCAATTTACAATTAGCATTAGTAAAAGAAATGCCCAGCTGTGAACTATGCAATACAACTGCTATGGGATTAAAATGCCTAAGTATGCAGCACAATTGATTTGCATAACAAATAGCTAATGGAACTCAGAAGGTCATAATAAACACTTTCATGGAAACCATGTTTTGAGACATACAGGAAACTTTATGACTTTAATTTCTAACTGTTAGAGATATTAAGACAAAAATTTAAATATGGTGGAGAAAGCTGAACCATTCTAGTGGTTCTCATGGGATGTCCCTGACAGTGCTTTTTTCCCACTAAATGTTCATTTGCACGGTAGGGGCAGGAGTCAAAAAGGTGGGATTGGGGAGTCTCTCAAGATTATTAATGAAATTTCATTTTAAAAAGGAACTGCACTACTCAAGCTGCTGCTTCTCCTCCTCCTTCTCCTCCTTCTCCTCCTCCTTCTCCTCCTCCTCCTCCTCCTCCTCCTCCTCCTCCTCCTCCTCCTTCTCCTCCTCCTCCTCCTCCTCCTCCTCCTCCTCCTCCTCCTCCTCCTCCTTCTTGAAAGCTACAGATACTCTGACCTCACTCTATAGGTGAAGAAAGTGAGCCCTACTATTCTGTTGTAAGATTTCTCTTTTAAAATGCTTATTACTATATTTACACATTTTCATCTCTTGGAACTATGAGCTCAATACCTTTATAATAAATGGTCAAACTGCATCCGCTTTTCCCCCCTTGGCTTTAATATCACATAACACATAGAAGGGGATTCTTTTAATATCTCTATCAGATTTAAGCTCTCGACAGTTAGCATGTTATGACTATGTTATTTTAATAGAGATGATGCATTATATTCAAGTCAGCCAACTTTGTTCCACGAACATGGCCAGGAGATGAACGCACGAATTTCTAAGTATATTCTAATTTTCCTCCTGAGTGTTCAGTAGAATTACATACTAATAGGAGATGGACAGAGAAAAAGGACAAAAAGACATGCTATGCTCAACTCTGAGAAAAATACTGCCTTAACCAATAAAAGAAAATCGGTGAGAAGTGGAGCCATTATTGGAGGGTCCTTCAAGGTTATTTCCGTTTTCATTAGATCATTTATCTAGCAGGTTTGGCTACAACATGCCATGGAGAGAATTTCATCATTTGATTTCTTCTTTCCTTCCCGAGTAAATGTTTTATCTTTCATCTAAAATGACAGGCTGGTATTATCAAAGCTATGTACCCTGAGAATCAGTAGCAGGGGTAAAATTCCTTTTTTCATTATTATTATTATTATTTTTTTTTTTTTTGGTAGAACACACAGACCTTAGGGGTAAGCTATCAGCCAAGATATGCCTTCAAATTCTTACCAAGCTTCCCGTAGGGGAGAAAGAAGATAATTAATCTGTCATCCTAGACAGTGTACTGTGTCTCTACAGTATTTAAAAGCCAATTTCATTGCGATAAAATTTTGTCATCAATAGATGAACTAGAACAAAAGAAAAAGGAGTGAAAGGAAAGCAATTTTAACCAAAACTTGCTGAACAGCATAGAAGGAAATATTAATCTGAAGAGTTTTCAGATCCCAAGACTATAAGGAAAATCTATAGCAAGCAACTGACTGAAGCAATATTTCTGCTTGCTGATTCAGTTACATATTCTGAAAAAAAATCTAGGTTGAAGAGATTTAGAAACCCATTGATTTTTCATTGTGGAATCCTCTCAGCTAATATGCGGATCTGATGGCTTCCTGAAGCACACAGCAGCATTCTGGGTCAGTCCCTTTCAGTCACTCTTTAAAAGATGTCACTAAACATGGTGGCCTCTGTGAAAATGCCACCCATTTTCAGGGTTTTGAAGGTGCTGATTCCATGCCAAGCTTACCATATTTTATCTATCTCTGGCTCCATGCTGCCTCAACCTTTTAAAAACATTTATTATTTTTCAAAGTCAGAGTCTTACTAAGTGTCTCTGGCTGGCCTGGAACTTGTTATGTAGACCAGGCTGGTCTGCAATGCACAGAAATCCCGCTGCTTCTGCTTCCAGAGTGAGTGCAGGGATTGACGGGCGTGTACCACAACCTGGCTCCTCTTGAGTCATCTTCAATCTCGGAAACAACGGGTTGATGGATAAACATGTTTATGGCTTGGGACTCAAATTCTCCTCAAGGAACAGGAGACTGGAGGTTATTATTCACCATCATAAGGTTCCATTGTAGATGAGAAGTAATCATCTCATCATAATCAATAGAGATGCCAGGGCTGAGTTCTAGAGAACACTTCGTAGAGCCAGATAGATCATTAGACCACACCATGACCAGCTAAGCATCCCTTTCTGTTTTACCTGATACTCTCTTCTGTTAACCCCAAGCTCACATCACTGCCTGGAAGAGGATTGTGGGTGCTGAACGCACCGCACGTCTTCCTTCTTCCAGTGTGACCACATTGACTAAATCTCATCTCTCTGTTTTCCACAATTACTCATCTCTTAATCAGCCTGCTGCCAAGGCCTGGCTGAGCCTCTTAGGAATGCAGAGATGGTGGGTTTTTTTTTGTTTGTTTGTTTGTTTAGTTTTTTTGACAGAAAATCTCCAGTAACAGTTGAAGAAAGAACCTCTTAAGACAATTTTTCATCTTTTTTAATCTTTCTGAAACATGTCCTAAGTATTGCTGAACACTGTCCTGAAACTCAGAACAACCGCCCAAATATTAACATATGTGGAAGGGAAAAATAAATCTGTCACAACAGAAACATCTTAAAGAATGACTATTACAAATCTCAACATAGCCACACGCCACTAAAGCTTTCCTGGATGTGATCTCAGTGCTATAAGCCTGGCTGACATCAGCAGAAACAACATACACTGAATGAGCAACATGGAGAAGCATAGAATGACTACTTCTTGGGATGATCATATGAGAAAAAGATGGGGAGATACTGACAGGAAGGCTGAAGTAATCTACTGAAGAATGTCTTTGATTTGGACACAAGGCTTTGAGCACTAAACACTCTGCATTTGTCAAACTCAGTTCTTGAGCTGTGGGCATAGCAAGCGAGTCAAAAGCAGTTCTCAAACTTTATTCAGCTCAGTAATTTTTGAGCAAACGGACAACAAGCAGTTGGCTTATGAAAACAAAACAAACCACCAAATTAGTCCTCCAGCTTCTTTGTTCTTGTTTTGCTTTGTTTGTTTAACAACATTTTCATAAACAAAATGACTACTTTGAAAACCAGAACTCAAAGCTACACACACACACACACATCTATATCTATCTATCTATCTATCTATCTATCTATCTATCTATCTATCTATCAGGAAAATCATAGCTATCTGAGTTGTGGGGCTCATTCATTAGTTTTTAAAAATGCTAAATGGATAAATTTTCTACAGACTCACACTCCCAGTATTTGTAATATAGAGGCAACAAGGTCAGTAGTTCAGTCTGAGGCTAGCCTTCTATACCCGAGACCCTGTCTCAAAACACATAAACAAATAAAACAACAAAAATGCTTAAACAATAATAATGAAAATTCAATATCTCTATGGGTCATAAACAACTTGTATTTGAAAAAATAGATCATTCTGATCTTAAAACTCCAAGGCAAAACACTATTTCTATTAATCTTACTGAGTTTTGTGTGAGAGACAATGTGGCCAAGCATCTTTTGGAAGTAAGGGCGATACAGGTCTGTGCAAACAAGTGAATGCTCCATTGCAGCCAATTCACAGCAAGCCCTCAAGGATGAATAATCATCAGTAATATCCTCCCATCTCAAGCCCTGCCCCAGGGTACAGAGAATAGAGTTGTATTATTACTATTGATTATTATTAATAATTATTATTAAATTTACTTATTTAATGTATGCCAAAGGGAGGGGGCATGAACATGCCAAGCAGGATGTGGTGGGAGTCCATTTTTTCTTCATGTGTGTCAAGAACATTGAACACACATCATTAGGTTGGGGCTAGAGCCATCTTATCTACCCTGAACACATGTTTGGATACCTCAATTTGCACTCATAGCTACATTCTTGGTTCTTTCAATTTGGAGATTGGTATTTATGGTCCTTTAGTTCCCACACCCTTACCATAGCTGTTAGTAGCAGGCAAAAATATTTTCACTGTCAAAGTGTCTACTCCTGTCCATGTCATGTTTCACCTAATGAAAGAGGAGACCATAATGAACTATGTGAACAGTATTTTTCTGCAACTTATTATGGATATCATCCTCTTCTCTTTGAGTATATATAGTTTTAAGACTATAGGAAAATGAGTGGAATATATATATATATATATATATATATATATATATATATAGAGAGAGAGAGAGAGAGAGAGAGAGGGAGAGAGAAAGAGAGAGACCCCATAAATATTTTTAAATTTATTGCAAAAACAGAACTTACCCATTTGGAAAGAACAAACATTATCTTACATTTGCTTCTATATGAAAGAAAGGTGGTTGTAATTTCCCTAAAGTTAATACATTTATGATTTTGTATCCAATTCAGTGCTGTGGTATATCAGGAAGACCAGAGTTATAAGATGGACCATTCTCTACACTTCCTGGTTATTAATCTCTAGAATAGGGCATTACTATAAAGAAGAAAATTTGTAAATAATTTATAGTCATATTTAATGTCCCCATAATTTCAGCTTCTTAATTACCTCAGAGTAGCACTCTATTCAAAAGAAAATTTTTCAAAAGAATATCAAATGGAAACTTTGCAAACATCATTAAAGGTATAGAAGTTGTTACTTCTGAGCATATCATAGTCCCAGGTGATAATCAGTTGATCCAAATGCTGGAGGTGCACAAGATGTGCTGTGCATACATCATTATTCTACATGAGACATGATCACCATTTCATTTGTCATGAGTGTGAAGAGACTCAAGAGAGTCTTACTCTTCAAAATGGGGTTCATCAACACCTTTTCGCTGTTTGCTTTCCACCGGGAAAACATGAAATACTTTTATACGAATTTTTTTTTAGACTAAATTGATAGCAATTTGTTCTAGTGAATTCTGCATCTGAATGTTAAATGTTATCTGTTTGTGATTAGATGTTATTAGAGCCAGGAACTCCAAATGGAAAAAATGAGGAAAACAACAACTCATGTCTAATTTTTTAAAAAGTGGAAAGAAAGAAATTACTTTTAAATTTTTTATGCGCTTCCTAAAGTCACTCTACATAATTCTCTAAAGTATGCATTTCAAGAAAAGCAAAGACAGCTGGTCACCATGGCTCAAATCTATCATTTCATTACTCAAAAGATTAGGCAGGAGGATTGCCATGATTTTCAGACAAGAATGGGCTACACAGTTAGATCTTATATAGTGAGGCCAGGGAGTGTCACAATAAATAAATAAATAAATAAATAAATAAATAAATAAATAAATAGTGAGAATAATTTATATAAGTTAATAAGTTATATAAGTTTAATAAGAAATTACACTGGCTACTACATAAATCTATGCATTACTATGGATGTAGTGTTAAGGTGTGCACAAGTGCCTGCCACATACAAAGTACCCTAATAAATGAATATACAGTAGCAATAGTGTAAGCAGGAAGTGAAGGGCAGTAGCAGGCAGGATATGCAGGGACTACAGGTGAAGAAGGAGGGGGGATTTCTAGCTGGGGATTCAGATAACTTCACTGCAGGACAGGGGCCACTGCTAGTATTTAGAATAATGAATTGTGTTCAGACAAATATGTAGCTGTTCAGCAGGAAGGCTGGATAGCACAGGACGTTTCCCTGTGGTGGTGTGAATGAGAGATGCCCCTCACCTCATGGGTTCCTATGTTTAAATACTTGGTCCTACTTAGTGTCACTGTTTGGGGAGGTTATGAAACCCTTAGGAGGGGGACCCTTGCTTGAAGAAGCATGTCACTAGGGATGGGCTTTTAGGGTTTATAGACTTACCCCCCCACCGTCCTCTCCATCTCCCCATCCCCTTGCCCTCTGACCCTTTTGTGTGTGTGAAATAACATCAGCTAGCCAGGTAGGTATCTGTTCCTTCTACACTCCATGCTTTCTAGGTTATTATCGACAATCCCTTTAGAACCATAAAGAAAAATAAACTCTTTCTTTTGGTCATCCAATTTTATCATAGCAACTGATACAGTCCCGCAACCAGTTCTTTCATGGTTGCCAGGGACTGGCGAACATGAGTGATAAAGTGTGCTGATCTTGACACTTGGCCTTTTCCTGGAGAAGATGAATCCCTGAGCAGAGACTGACAACCAGGGACACACTGCATACAGACCATTATTGAAACATCAATAGAAAGCCTTTGTTTAGATTACTTACTGTGCTAAGAGAAAAAATATCCTGGTGTAATTTATGCTCCATAATTCTTAACACATTTCCAGTACAACTTAACTTACAAACAAAGCCTCTGGGAAGAACACGAATTGCCAGGGCATGCCCACAGACTGGAAGATGCATGGCTACCACTGTCGGAAGACAAGAGAGATGGAGGATGAGTCACCTCCAAGGTCAAGTAGCCTGTTAACTTGACATAGATAGAAATGGTTCTCTAAGAGACATGCTCCAATGACTCGGGTAGATTATTTTATAAGATGAATTTTAATCAAACAGCCAGTGACTTTTATCAAGCTGTCTAATCATTGTGACTCGAGAGATCAAGTGAGGATAAAACAGTTTGAGGAAGATCTGCTTCCTTGCTGAGGTCTGGGCAGGAAAAGACTGAAGGCCTTTACATGAAGCTGTTCTTCATGAAAAGATCAATAGCCAAGAGAGAGTCGCTCTCAAGGGTAAACTCTTTGGGAGAAGAAGGCAAGGGAAGGAACAAAATCAAGGTGGGGACACATTAAGAATCAAGTAATGCAAGAGATAATTAGTATGGGGCTGGAGCGGGCTGATGGGGGATCTTCGTTTCCTCCTGTACATAACACTAGGCACGGAAGAACATTAAAGGAAAAGCGACAATTTTTTAAATATCAATTTTTAAAATTTGTCTAATTTTATGTGTATGAATATTTGGTCTACATGTATGTGCACTAACTGAATGCCTCCTGCAGGTGGAGGTCGGGAGAGGGCTTCCTGGAATTGGAGTCAGGGTGGTTGTGAGCCACCATGTGGATGATGAGAACAGAACCCTGGTCCTCTAAAAGAGCAGAAAGGGCTTCAAAATACTGAGCCATCTCTCCAGCATCAGAAGTAACAATCTCTTTGTAACTTAGTCTGACAAGTGCTATACATCTGCATATTCTACCCACTAGAAACAAGACATTAGATCCAACCCAGTGCTTGGAGTTCAAGGGGAACCATCTCAGATGCTTCCTGCCCATGGAAAAAAGTGTGTTCTTTGGAGCAAAGATTTTTTCCCCCCTTACCTGTGGACATATATTTACAAATGAAGAAAAAAAGGCCCTAAAAGGCAGAATTTGAGTTATAGGACAATCTCTTAACATCCTGAGATTTTACAAAGTGTTAACCCCCCTCCTCAGATGTGTGTGTTCTGTGACAGCAGTATCTGAGCAGTTTTTTGAGTCTGACAATCCATAAGCTCACTAGTGCTAATCGGGAGAAAGGATGAACAAAGGAAGAGTCCTATGGCCTGAAAGCAATAAGGTGACAATTCACACTTTGACATTCATCATGGGTAATGACATTGTGATGGCTACAATGAGCCTTGGATAAATGGAAATAAAATCAGGAGTTTGAATCAAGGGCTGACAGATGTCTCCCTAAAATGTTGTCTACCAGCCTGACATGATTCAATGAAATTTGAGATAGCCAGTGTAGCAATTTTAAAGAATGGTCCCATTATTTTGACACACATCTTTCCTAAAATTGTAGTCCATGTCCCTTCTGGACTTTGGGAGAGATCAGCCCTTTTTTCTGACCCATCTCTCAGAGATGGCTATGCTCACTGTCTTTCAACATTTCATACCGCTCACATAATGAACACACTGTAACCTGGCTTTACCAATCTAGCATCCTAGAAGTATTTGCTCAGAAGTTCCAAACATGGCCTTTTCTCAACAGCCTCCTTAACCTCACTGGATCACACAAGACAGAGAACAAATGCTTTGGGTTCTAGTTCTGACACTCAAGATCAGCAAGCTCAGGCTGTCTGTACTCTGGGCAATCTTCTGTCTCCTCTGAGCCAATATCTGCTCTTCCAAACACATTTCTCAGTTTCTTCTGTCCATGCCAGCTCTCATGGTGAACTGACTTAGGAGTCCATATCTTCAGTTTTCACATACCTGTAGCTTAAGAAACTCACCCAGGTGCTATAGAAATTCTCTTTGTTGATTCACTTTAGTATTGATATGTACTATCAGCATGATAACCTATACTATCAACTATATATACTATGCGTATATACTATATATACTATGTAATTCACACAAAGCAAACACTTCCCAACTGAGAAGATGCTTGATGTAAAGGAACCCAAAGTACTGTGAGTGTCAGAACTCACTTTGATTATGAAGAAGACTGCCCTTAATTTAACAGACTTGGTTTTGAGAAATTTCATTATAATACTGTTGTCATGAGCTGTTTCTTCGGCCTGAAATGCTTGCATCCCAAGTATCTTCATGTCTTCTGCCTACTAGTACCAACCTCCAGTCAACAAGTACCACCTCCACAGATAGCAACTGAACATGGTAAGGAAGCCAGAGTCTCCCACAGCAGCAGGTTTTACCCACCATCAGTCCTTAAGAGTCTGTTGTGCACACACACTGTGTCCACTCTGCTGTCCCTATCCCAGAGCTAAGCCATCATCTCCTGAGTTTCCCCCCCTCCAGAAATGTCTTCCTTAAACATCCACCTGCCTGAGGCCTAATCTTGCAATATCATACATTTTTAGAATTAAAAGTTTTGGCAACAAGAGGTAAGAAAATGCACTTAACTCCAAGCCCAATGATCATTTATAGCAGAAAGAACTGAGTCCCCAAAGTTGTCCTCTGACCTCCACGTATACACTGTGGCATGCATGTGTCTGAACACACACACACATACACACACACACACACATAATCAAGTAAATAAAATCCAATAAAAAATGTAACAATTACAAGACAGAACTGAACTCATTTAGTTCATCCTTGCTTTTGCACCACTTAATCAGAGAAGACAGCTAACTCAAGGAACAATCTTTCAATATTTTAATTAATATAAGATTCAGTATGATTCCTGAGTCTTCTGTCTGCCAATCAGGTACTCAGCAAGCACCACTTCTCAGCAAGGAACACTTCTAATGGTTCCTGTGCCTAACCGTCCTGATAGCCATGGTCACGTTCTCCACGGATGTCATCATAGCACACGGTTCTTTGAACCACACTGTCCTTAGAACTGGAGGGGAAAGAACTGAAGCAGCCTAGTGAAGATGACCTCGGTTAAACAGAATCATGGCAATGATGTACAGATCTCCGATGCCAACATTTCACCATGACTCTATAGCTGCTACAGTCAATGGTGGAAGAGACAGGATCAGCATTCCCGCACATTTGGTATGGCTTCCCTAGCCCATTATGCAGCTACAGGATTGGGTTTCCATTTTGATAGCCCTGGAAACAGCCACAAGTTCAAAAAGACAGCAGCCGGACTGGTTCTCTACAGTCAGCTCAAACAGAAACAAGGGGGCTTAAGAAAGCGCACACACACACACACACACATTTAAATCCTGACTGACACATATGCTGATGAAGGGGAATATTTTAACCAATGCAACAAACAAATAATATAAAATAGATTAACCACTAGCAGATGAAATTCCACAGCAGGCTAGGAGACCTAGCAGGCAGAGATGGGTGAGACAGTCGGGTTTATTGACATTCAAAGATGGGAGAAAAAGAACAGCCCTGTAAAAGAGAACCATGTGCCCCCACCTCCCCCTTGTCACCACTGCTGTATTCTGGGCCATGAGCCACATAAACCCAGAAGCATCTGCCAAGGATTCTGACAGCTGTGTATATACCCTTTGCCATTTGCTCAGCTGTTTTGAAGTGAGAGACACATATTCCCAGGGTTCTACCACAGGGACTTCTTTCCTTCACGCCAGAACAATGTGTTCAGAATACAAATTCTTCCTATTAGTTGTGAATTTTGTCACTCACCTAAATGAACCTCTATCTGCTGATCATGTTTTACAGCTAATGGAGGTGAACAGAACATGGCATATTATATTTTACACCAGTCAATGCTGACGGACTAAAAACAAACCGCTCCTCCCCTAGCGGAGCTGCTCGTTAAGAACTTGGTAAATATGCACATGCAACTCCACATGTTTTGAATAGGTTCAGTATAAATTCTACCACCTTTCTTTGTGTCTCACACATGAACATCATGGATTCAAGGAAAATGATTTAATGGGAAATGGCAGGTGGAAGGGACGCCGGCTCGCTCGCCTTGCACACTAACACGGTTGTGGTGGGCTGAAAACGAATTAATTGGATTTGTTAAAAATGTGACCTGCTCTCTCCCACAAAAGAGGGGGGATACACAAAGGAAGGAAGACAGACAGGCTTTTCACTGGCTGATCTTTGCTGCCTTGTACATTTTTAATAAAGACTCAGTAGGTGGGAAGTTAATTATATTGACTATCTTCGGTTACAAGATATTAATTTTGTGCTCCAAGGTTATTAACCACCTTTTAACATACAGTTTACAGGCAAGTGAATGGGCTTAATCCCGATATTAAGACACAAAACAAACCAAATAATCCGATGTTTCATGACTTTCAAAGTTGATTGTCTCCTTGGCAATGCTTTACCAGAGGCCAGATATACAACTGCCACTTTAGAAAAGAGGTTCTGGCAGTTTCTAGTAGATGCCTGTTGAAGGAAATTTAATCCCCATTTAATAGCCATTCCTATTTAAGTCAGACAGAAAAGGTCACTGAGGAAAAGAGGGTTTTTCCCCCATTGATTCCACGTTATTGAGTTTGTCCAAAGTCCTTATCCAGTGATCAACAAATCCTAAGAGGGGATTCCTTAACAAGCTATATAGCTATATTTGCAAATATCAACAATCCAGAGGAGAATATAAAATACTTAAGATTGTGACATTTGATGTCCAGAGTTTCCAGACTTCTTCTTTTGATTTTTTTTCTAATTCTTCAGGGCAAAATATACTGTTATTTAATTCTACGTCAGCCATCTTCCAGAAAAGATGATCTTCAGCTTCTAACTCTCTCAGGATATTTTATCTTAAAGAGCATTATGTACATCAAGTGTCTGTGGGAAATAAAACAATGCTTTCACGCAGGCATGATGGTTATCTGCATCTATGGATCTCTGTGCTCTAGGAATAGCACATCGTGGCCTGGCACATCAATGATCCCAGGGGAAATTTGTAGTGATTTATTTCTTCGGCTTATTAAAAGCCTAGCTATGGCTCAAAGGTCTCTCAATACCCATAAAATTAGAAAAACATTGCGATAAGATTAAGAAATGGGAGCTAAATCTCCATACAGAAAGAAATAAAAAAAATGCTCCTAGATATAAATTATTTGTATTATACAAACATTTCCAGTAGGATATTGTTATTTGGAAACTCATTTTCTTAGTTCTATTACTATATCATATAATTCACTTATGTAACTATTTGTGTTTACTTTGAACTCATTCTGAAATAATATACATGAAAAACGTCTATCTATTAACTTACTGGTTTTGTGAGATCTCAAAAAGTTGAACTTGCTACATTGTCAAAGTTAGCCTTGAAATCCTGATCCTTCTGTTTTTGCTTCCCACGTGCTAAGGTTAAAGGTCACATACCTTTAACCTTACTTATTATTTTACGTACAAGAAAATAATTCTTTTAGCATAAAACAAATGTAAAAACTTTAAAATGTTATATTATTAGAGTTTCATAGGGTTAAATATTAAAAGCTAGCTAGAAACTTAAATTATTCTCTAAATGCACTGAGGGATATGGTGATTATACCTGGGGATTAAGCAATGTGAAGGCTAAAAATTTAGATCTGATTTAGCATGATATAGACAATACATAAACTATAGCTCATTAAGATAATTTCTTCAATTGCTTTAAAAACTCACAGAGTATGTGGAAGGGCTCATGGAGAAATGGCTCAGTGGTTAAGTAGTTGCTACATGAGCAACTGAAGGTTGGAAAAATATCAGCAAAAGTTCCTTACATCCTTCCCTCAGCTTCCCATGTTAAATCTTTACCCAGAACATCTGCCACAACTAAAAACACATTGGTACATGGACATTAGCTAAATCCGACACTTCATGTGGACTTCACTAATTTTTCTCTATTGAGTTTTGATGCTCCAGGGGTCTGCCATGAGGCCACATGACTCTGAGCTGTCACGTCCCCATTGATTTTGATGACACCAGCAAGTTTTGAAGAGTATGAGTCAGGGATCTTGTAAAATGTCTTGCATTTGGGTTCCATATAGAATGTATTTCATAGTTAGAATAGACTTATGGTTTGGGGAAGAAGATGACTGAGGTGAGGCAACATTTTCCTCAGATCAACCTCAGGGGAACATGCCACCATGTGACTTCTCATAGAGGAGACCATCTTAAAGACCTGGTTGAGGCAAATTTTGCCTAGTTGTCTCCTCTGGAAGGTCCCCATGCTCCCTTCACCTGCCATTTTCCATATCCAATGCTATTGAAGACAGTTAGCAATCAAAGGCCACAAAACCCGTGTGGAGGGTGGTGCATAGGTGACCTCCATCTTCTTGAAAGATGGAGTCGTCTACACCTGCATGCTCATGAACAGCCCACTATTCTATAGGATGTCCCGAATCTCACTCATTCTTATTATTTTATCATTTTATTCTTCACATATGATAAATTAAAATTAAAAGGACAATAGTCAATGAATTCCCTGCTTATTAAAGGCATGAAGAAACTAGAACTCAATATGACAATGGACAAACATGCTTTAAAATATTTCCAGTAGTCATTAAGTCACTGAGTAACTAGCTATGAACACGTTTTTTTCTGAGAAGCACTTTGTGCAGAACTTACCAGAAATATCCGTTCAAGTTGATCCTGGATGTCTTTCATTCCTGGAAATGCAGCAACTCCTTGGATCATCTCAACGAAGATACAGCCAACTCCCCTGAACAGAGAAGAATCATTATAAAAACTGTTATAATTCTGCTTAAAAGCCAAATCAGAGATTAGAATGCCTTAGCCCCAGGGAAGAGGCAATGAATAAATAAATCTCAGTGATCAACCAAAGTTCTGAGGTACACCTAGATCCATACTCTGTGCCCCACTGTTTCTGTTGCCCTGGGAGGACCCTAAATGTGCAGCCATGCTGGCTTTGAAAACAATGGAAACCAGTTAAGCAGGTTTCAGTAGTTTCCTCATACTACTACTACTAAGGTGAGAAAGTCCTTGGCTTGACAAGGGAAAGCCTTGGGTCCTGTCCCAACACCCTTTCCAGCTACCTGTCACCGACTTGTAATGGACTGTCCTTTCGGCTACGAGTGGTTCTAAGTGAGCTCTGAACCATCATCATCTGGGGAACCTTTGAAAACCACAAATGCTCTAACCGTAAACTTTGAAGATTCTGCCCAGGCATGAGCTGCTGAGATGGTTCAGGGCAGCTATACCCAGGGTTGCTGAGCCAGACTCATCCCCCGCCAAACAGAAATGTTCACCTTCTCCTCATGTATTTGCTCTTGAGCTCGAAATCCAACCCAACCTCTAATCCTGTGTCACTATCATCTCCTCCAGGAAGCCTTCCCTGGACTTTCTAGAGGACATGACAGTCACCCCCCATGAGCTTGGTAGTATACCCTTTCTCAATGCAGCCGTCATCCAATGAGCTCAAACTTGCTACCTCCCTGAACTGCCAGGGTCACAGTCCCTCTCCACGGTACAGGCAAATGGCTAGTCAATCTCTATCTACAGTATAGGCAAACAGCTACTCAACCACAGTCTCTATCCACAGTGCAGGCAAACAGCTAGTCCAATACTTGTGCTGAGCTTTGGGAGAACAAGTCATTTGGAATAGCATGACATGAACCTGGAATAAACCAAGAATGTCATACCAATGCCAAAGAACTAGGATAAAGTCTTCATTCTTGCACATGGAGACCTCTAACTCGATCTGGTTCCCGCCTGCAGGAAACAGGATGTGCAGACAGCTTGGTAATTTAAAACCATTCTCTATCATTTTTCATGCTTCTATCTTCAACATGTTTAGGCTTCCTGACTGACAATACAGGCCACCTCTTCAAATGCCACATTGATTTCAATCTGGGGCAAGGAAACCATTGCATCCTTAATTTACGTCAGAATGCCATGGGGTAAAAGCCAAGTGACCTTCTGTACAGCTGCTCCAGTTGTTACAACAGTTGTGATCAAGACTGTTTTGAATTAAAGTCATACATTAGTGGGAATACCTTTCCCACACGGCCCGCCACATAACTTCTAGTTAAATACACACATAAGGGTTTATGTGCTAAAGTGACTGCACAAATCCCACATTACATCATAAACACAATTTCACTCGGGGAATGAGAATTAGTTTCATATCACTCTAGACAGATGGAATTCAGATGTTAAAATGCTCGTATGGTGGCTTTCTAAATTTTTCCGCCAAGAATTCTTTCTAAGGCTATTGACCTGTGTTTCCATTGTCTTCTTATTTTAAGCTCATACTAAACATTGTGGATTTGGAATACCCACACCTTCCTGTTTGTACATAAAAAGAAACTCTCTGTTGTTTGCCTCCTGCCTTTCATCTTGATTCTCTACCCTGCAACTCTGACTGTGAAGCCAATCATAGCCTATATGTGCAGAGCTGAGCTTGCTGGTGGGATGGGGAGGTATCAGACACACTGTCAGAACTGGGTACAGAATTTCTTTTACACCTACTTTTCTTGGTTTACATCATCTCCAAAATATGGTACTTAGAAGACAAACCTACACTACAGTTCTATTCAGCTGGAACAAAATGATGCAGTTAACTTTGCAGATTTTAAATGCTTGGCTAGCTGAGAGGTTTAGACGTCCATTTCTAATGGATATTTCATATTACATCATTTTCTCAAAGACACTTAAGAGTACACTAATGAGGCTGAAAGAATTATACTTAATGACCATATAGAAATTGTAATGCACAAGACAACAAAAAGTAGAGCTACACAACATATCAGTATTATTAGCATGCATTCTCTGCTGGAACTGACAAGCAGCTGCAAAAGTCCTTTAATTCACAAGAAGAAACCACTCTGCCTCCCCTCCCCTTGCTCCCCCTTGCTCCCCACCATTAGTTCTGTGCTCCTTCAGCAGACAGAGTAAGTTGACAGCACTGAATGGTTTGCTGAGACGAAATCCATCTCCTTATGCACTACACTTAAGAAATGATGTATGTGGGGGCAATGTCTTCTTGGCGGCTTCCCCCCTCCAAGAATTTGAATATTATATAATGACTATCTACTGAGTCTAAATTCTTCCTTAAGAAAACATGAGCAATCCTGGGAACACGGCTCATGGTGTTTACTCTACATGCACGAAGACCTGAGTTCAAATTCCCAGCATGCACATACAAACTTTGGCATGGCGATGCATACATGTAATTTTTACACTGTGGTGGTTGAGTTAGACAGGATTGCTGGGGCACATTGGTTACCAGCCTAGCTCCAGCTTATGTGACTATGTTTCAAGGGGGTAAGACAAAGATGATAGAGCAGGACACCTGATATCCTCCTCCAGTCTCCACATGTGGGCACATCAGCCTGTGAAACTACACAAACACATGCATACACCACATGAATACACATACACATTATAAAGAAAGAACACAGGCTCAGGACAAAAGCTGAGTTAAAAGGTCCCATGAGATTCAATATACTGACACTTTACTTTTTAGGATTACTCAGCTGGAAAGGTATCTTGATGAAGTCACAGGGTTTTCAATTTTTGGAACTCAATTTTTACAAATCTAACTTAGGTCATTGGTATACGGATCACTTTCCCTGAGTTAAAATATAAAATATGGATTCCAATGACATAACTAGTTTAAATGACCTGGGGTTGGAGATTTGGCTCAACAGTTAAGGTACTATAATGTTCTTTTAAGAGGACCTGAGTTTGGTCCTTGCACCCATATTATCTGGCTCAAAGCTGCCTGTAACTACAGCTCCAATGAGACCTGAAGCCTCTGGCTCCCACAGGCTCTGCACTCCTGTGCATAGACACTCTTACTCTAATACAAGCATGCATATGGCCAACTAAAAATAAAATCTTTCTAAATGTTAAAATAGAACTTGACACAATATTGATAACTCTTTCCCATCATAAGCAAAGAATGAAGTCCTTTCAGGCCTGGATGTCTTTAATTTAGTAGTACTTATTGTGAAAAACAATGTGAAGTTGAGCATAAAAATAAAGTATAAAAGTGAATTTAAATAAAGTCAAAAGAAATTACACATTTTTTAATGCTAAATAACAACCTAAAGTGTGGAAAATAACAAGCAGCATTTATAATTAACTGACACAGAAAACCCTCTGTTTCTTTCTGCAGTTTGGTAGGGTGATCTACAGTGAATTCATAGTATCTTAAAAATATTTTTTAAATGAATTTTACTTCTTTTTCTCTTCCTTTGCTTTTTCTTTGTTTGGTTTTGGTAGTGCTGGGTTCAAAGCTAAGCTCCTGCACCTATGAGACAAGTGGTCTGTCTCTGAGCTATATCCTCAGTCTCACATCCTTGGCTTCTACACCTGATTTTGTGTTGAGGATCAAACCCAGACACTTGCACACGCTAAGCAAGTGTCGTACTACTGAGATCCACCCGGCCCAGTAATGTTCCTCTGTATTAAGAGAATAAACAAATGATTTGTACTTTTCTCTAGCATGTGATATTAGTTTCTTCTACAGTCCAGGAAAAAATATTTTTCAGCTTCACTCCTAATTACAGGTAAGGTCAAATAAAATACGAACGACATTGGCCTTGAGCTTTACGCAAGGTGATAAGTACTGATTGATTTTCATTCTTCTTCATACGGACAGCCAGTTAGCTTTCTTTTTTCCACTGCATGGTTTTGGCTTCTTTGTCAAAGATCAAGTGTCCATAGGTATGTGGGTTTATTTCCGGTCTCCGATTCTATTCCATTGATCGACCTGTCCGTCTCTGTACCAATACTATGAGGTTTTTTTGTCACTATTGCTCTGTAATACAGCTTGAGGTCAGGGATGGTGAGTCCCCCAGAAGATCTTTTATTGTTGATAATTGTTTTGGCTATTCTGTGTTTTATTTGTTTTTCCCCCAGAAGATCTTTTATTGTTGAGAATTGTTTTGGCTATTCTGTGTTTTGTTTGTTTTTCCATATGAGGTTGAGAGAATTTCTCTTTCCATGTCCGTGAAGAATTGTGTCAGCATTTTAATGGAGACCGAATTGAATCTGTAGATTGCTTTTGGTAAGATGGCCATTTTAACTATGTTAATCCTACCAATCCATGAGTATCAGAGATCTTTCCATCTTCTGAGGTCTTCTTTGATTTCTTTCTTCAGAGACTTGAAGTTCTTGTTATACAGATCTTTCACTTACTTTGTTAGAGTTACACCAAGATATTATTTATTATTTGTGGCTATTGTGAAGAGTGTTATTTATCTAATTTCTTTCTCAGTCTGCTTATCATTTGTATGAAAGAAGGCTACTTATTTATTTGAGTTAATTTTATATCCAGCCACTTTGCTGAAGTTGTTTATCAGATGTAGGAGTTGTCTGGTGGAAATCTGGGGGTCACTTACATACACTATCATATCATCTGCAAATAGTGATACCTTGACTTATTGCTTTCCAATTTGCATCCCCTTGACATCCTTTGTTGTCTAATTGCTCTAGCTAGAACTTCAAGTACTATATTGGATAGATAGGGAGAGATGGGCAACCTTGTCTTGTCTCTGATTTTATTGGGATTGCTTCTATTTTCTCTTCATTTAATTGGATATTGGTTGTTGGTTTGCTATATATTGATTTTACTATGTTTAGGTATGTTCCACGAATGCCTGATCTTTCCAAGACTTTTAACATGAAGGGGTACTGTATTTTTTATGGCTTTTTCAGCATCTAATGAGATGATCATGTGATGTTTTCCTTTGAGTTTGTTTATATAGTGGATTATGTTGATGGATTTCTATATATTGAACCATCCCTGCATCCCTGAGATGAAGCCTACTTGATCAGGGTGAATGATCATTTTGATGTGTTATTGGATTCAGTTTTATTTTATTGATACTTTTATTGAGTATTTTTGCATGGATATTCATAATTGGCCTGACGTTCTCTTTGTTGAGTCTTTGTGGGGTTTTGGTATCAGAGTAACCATGGCTTCATAGAATGAATTAGGTAGTGTTTCTTCTGTTTCTATTTTGTGGAATAGTTTGAGGAGTATTGGTATTAGCTCTTCTTTGAAGGTCTGATAGAATTCTGCACTAAAACCATCTGTCCCTGGGCTTTCTAAAATAGTTCTACCTGAATTTTCCAGAGACCTGGGAAGTAAGAGACTCTCAGGACTCAATGGGGATGACCTTAACCAAAATGCCCAACAATGCGGGGTCCACCTCCAGTAGACAGACAGAGCCTCAAGTGGAAGGTCAGGGTTACTAACCCTCAGTCAAAATTTCTGACCCAGAACTGTTCCTGTTTAAAAGAACTACAGGGACAAAAATGGAGAAGGGACTGAAGACAGGAGCCTAGCATGGCTGTCCTCTGAGTGGCTCTTAACAGCAGCTGACTGTGACAGATGCAGATTCTTACACCTGACCATTGGACTGAAGTTGGGACCCCTTGGTTGCATTAGGGGATGGATTGAAGAAGCTAAAGGGGAGGGCGACCTCATAGGAAGACCAGCAGTCTCAACTAACCTAGACCCCAGGGAGCTCCCAGAGACTGAGCCACCAACCAGGAAGCATACACAGGCTGGTCTGAGGGGCTTGCACATATACAGCAGAGGCCAGAGCACTGGCCTCAGTGGGAGAAGATGCGCCTAATCTTTGAGTGACCTGAGGCCCCCGAGAAGAGGGAG
The DNA here is from genome assembly GCA_019843965.1 of Rhynchomys soricoides. NCBI lineage: Eukaryota > Metazoa > Chordata > Mammalia > Rodentia > Muridae > Rhynchomys > Rhynchomys soricoides. Next base: position 4,328,915 of record JADRCH010000169.1, on the reverse strand, counting down.
GACTGGTGGAGGAAGCACCCTCTTGGATGCAAGGGGTAGGAGTGAGATGAAGAACTGTTGGAGGGGAGGGGGAATGGCTGGAATGTGAATAAATAATTTAAAATAAGAAAGTCTAAAATTAAAGGTAAAAAAAAAACAAGAAAAAAATTTATTTTACATACATGTCCCCATGGTAAGACATAGAACAGCGTCTGAGGACATGATAAAATTGGTGTGGAAGGCTAGGGGAGGCTCAGAGACCTGGAGGCTAGAATGCTAGAGAATTTCAGTCTTTTGGATTATGGGTTAAGGGAACAAAATGGGCATCAGACACACCAGGCAGGGGAAACAGTCTAGTGAGTGGGGAATCTTGAGAGAGTCCAGGCTTGATATGGCTCTGTGTGAAAAAGTGGAAGAAAGGGTAAAGCAGACAGAGACCATATTGATTTCTATGAAATTTTTGTTTCACTCCTCAGTGAGAACCCACCCACACCTTTATTCTAATACTCAGAGGAAGAAACTTGACAGCTGGATATACCCACAGATACCCAATTTGTGCTGGTGAAGCAGTAACAGGGGGGTGGAGAGCTGGCTCAGTGGTTAAGAACACTGGCTGCTTTTCCAGGGTATCGAGGTTCCAGGGACATTGGGGTTCAAGTCTCCACACTCACATAGCAGCTCACAACTGTCTATTAATTCCAGTTCTAGAGGATCTGATGTCCGCTTCTGGCTCCCACAGGCACTGTTTGCATAGGGTGCACAGACACACATGCAGGTAAAACCATTCATATGAAACAAACAAACAAAGAAAGAAACAACTGACTCATCTTTCAGAATAGAACCAATTACACTAGCTAGTTGTTATGTCACCTGACCCTTCCCAGTCCTAGCAGCAATCACTGTAGGGAAAATACCTGCTCCTTCTCCAGATGCCGGGGGAGGGAGGGAGGAGGGAAGTGCAGAACAACAAAAAGGCCCACGGGCCAACTCCTGCCTACTATGGCATTTCATATGGCCTCTGAGAAATGGAACCATTCTGTTTCCTCTCCAATTTATTTTCTTTTATTGACATATTAAAGTGTATATGCGTACACACACATACACACAAAGACAAAGACAAACACACACACGAGTACTGTATTGGCAGGATGCTCTGAAATAGATGGGTGTGACAGTAAAATCTAGCTAATTAACATCTGTATTACTTTCTGTAGTGAGAAAACCTGATATTCACACTCAGTATTTCTCAGTAACCCACTGCACTGTCATTAGTCTATCACTATGTGCGTTTGGTCACTTTGGGTCCTTAATCAACATCCCTTGATTGAACATCGGTAAAACGACTAGCCACCAGAGACAATATGAATAGGGACATGCTTTAAAAACAAGGCTTGTAAGGATTTCTTCTCAAAATGGAGGATTTGGGAGTTGGTTGGTATAATAGGGTAAAAGAATTACTCACCTCCATGAGTTATTATCACAAAGAGTTTTTGTCTTCTGTTTAGAAGATTGGGTGAATATCTCATTTTCTTGAGAGCATTGCCTTTTATTTTATAATATACGTGTCAGGACAATCAGCCAGTTAAACTGGATTTTATAAGCAGATGCACAGAAGCTAGGATCTAAGTCCAGGAGATGTTTAGTTTTTAGCTGCCATACTAATGCCTATGCCCTCTGTCACCGACTCTGTATGCTGACAAATGGAGAATCATTGCTTTTACATTATATTTTAGGTTTTCTTTTCCTTGTACTAAATGTGGAATTTGTAAGCTTATACAGACCTTTGTGGTTGTTACTGTCATGAATACACAAAGCAGATCAGCTATATGAAGAAAAGAGATTTATTTACCTCCCAGTTAGGGAGGTTAAAAAGTCCCAACATTAGGCACTGGTTCAAGACAGGGACCCTCACCTTGGCTGCATCATCTCATAGTAAAGCAGAAGAGAGAGACAGGGTAAAGTATGGCTAACTCTCACTCAAGGAGCCCATAGCCATACCTGGGTATGCTGTATTCTTCCTCTGAATATCTTTGTGTCTCTCTTGACACTTGCGTTTGGTTTTATAACCAAATTCCTAAACAGGATGGAATAGAGTGAGGTTGCCAAAATCACCCATTGATATGCATTCTGCAATGCATGTTTACTAAAATCTTGGCCACACACACACACACATATGCATGCCTAGCACTTAACATGGCTGATGCAGGAGAATCATGAGTTCAAGTCCCATGCTGGCTACACAATGAGGACCTGTCTCAAAACAAAGGGGAAAAAGGCAGTGGGAGGACCTAGTTCTATCTATCAGAAAGCATGATAAAAGTGGTCATCTCTAAAAAGAGAGGTAACTTAGTATCTAAGCATTATTACTTCTCTAGTTTATGTTAATCTAATTTTGATATTAGCCAAAATTAGTTTAAAAACTAAAATGCTGTTTTCCTTCCCTAAATTTTAAATCAAGTATTTGGTTTCATCTTAGTGAACACAGGACAAAAACTTTAATGTTGTATGGTATGATCTAATTCAGAATTGAAAAAGTTATATATTTCATTTCCAATTTCATTTATTAGCAAAGGTATTCCTTGCATAGGAGACCTTTAAACGAGAATCAAAGATGTGGTTGTGTTTACATGCCAAGCTCAAGAGGGCCTGTGCATTCTATGTACAGTGGCCCCAGGACCCACTGAACTGCCAGTATCACTGCAGGGAGAAGCTGCCCCTTTGCATGCAGGCTTGTCCACCTGCAAACTGCAGGAGGCCTCTAATGCAGTCTACAGAACATTCTCAGCCTTCTAGAACCATCTGTATCTTCAAAGCCTCTGGCAAAAGGACTGCAGATCAAGACACTGCAAACAGCTCTTGACAGGAGGCAAGTAGATGAACACAGCACAACTTCATTGTCTTGCCTTTCAACATTATTTTGGCACCAGAAATTCCCCTTTAGTGAATGTGTCCATCCAAAAGCACCATGGGAAGCAGCTTCTCCGTTTAATATGCATGCTGGTCCTGCAGGATCCTATCAGAACCAAGTGAGGGTTGAGTCCTGAGATTTGTAACAAGCTCCCAAGTGATTCGGAGGTGGCTGTTCTCCAAGTCAGACACTGACAAGCGAGAATCTAAAAGAATCTGTGTAATTCTGTTTTGAAAGTAGTGTGGGTGCCTCCAATAAATCCTAGGAACACATACTAGAGCTATGACTGAAGAAACGACAGCAAAACGATGGACTCCTAAATTAAATTAGGTTAAATGTGGGACACAATCTAAATGCAACACTAATTCAGACAGCTTCCTCGTTAATTAACCTAGCAGGTAATTTTATTTAGCTATGGTTCACTAAAGTACACTGCTCTCCAAGAAAACTGGAGCTAGTTTGCTCACCATTTATCTATCTCACTCTTCTCTTGAGAAATGTATCTACTTGCAAATCGAACCAACTTTTCTTGTCTAGAAAATTAGCTTGTAAAAGACAAAAAAAAAAAAATTATAATTATTTTTATTATAACCTGTATGAAAATGTCTTACTCATAACAGATGTGATCTTTTCATTCGGGCATTGAGTCACTGAAAAGTGAAAGATTAAAAAAAAATTACACTTTGCCATTCCCTTGGTGGGTATGGAAGGGGATGAATTGATTAAAGTGCCAGTCACCATTTATGTGGTCAGTGCTTCATTAGGCACCGACAGGCACAATATATCTTTGTCAAATACTTCTATGGAGGACACAATTCTTAGGCCATGAAAACAACACAAAGCCCAGGAATGGGAGGGAGGAAAAATCACTGTTTAGAAAACATTCAATTCCACACAATGGAGTTAGAGCAAACAGGGCAACTTGGAACTAAAATTTCAAACTATTTAACAAAATTATGTCTCTAACAAGACGCATTTATGTAGTAAGCAAATCAGAATAAAAATGAAGCAAAATAGAAGAACTGGTTCAGAAAAGTGGAGTTCCCAGGTGGTCCCAGCAGGGGTTTGCAGGCCTCTGACATGAATCCACATCTGTATTTAAGACCAACAAGAAACAGCAAGGACACCAACACACAAAGTGCCATGTGCTCCATACGCTCCAATGCTAACTTAAATCACATATGTTCAATAACATATGTATGTCTGTGTCTTATATCAGTAGTACTTTATCCATTCTTTTCTTTCTTTTATTGGATATTTTCTTTATTTACATTTCAAATGTTATCCCCTTTCCAGGTCTTCCCTCTGGAAACTCCCTATCCCATTCCCCCTCCCCTGCCTCTATGAGGGTGTTTCCCCACCCACCCACTCCTGCCTTCCCACCCTGGCATTCCCCTACACTGGGGCATCAAACACCCTCAGGACCAAGGGCTGCTCCTCCCATTGATGTTTAATAAGGCCATCCTCTGCCACCTATGTGGCAGGAGCCATGGGTCCCTCCATGTGTACTCTTTGGTTGGTGGTCTAGTCCCTGGGAACTCAGGGGGGGTCTGGTCGGTTGACACTGTTGCTCCCCCCATGGGGCTGCAAACTCCCTCAGCTCCTTCAGTCCCTTCTCCAACTCCTCCATTGGGGACCTCGAGCTCAGTCCAATGGTTGGCTGTGAGCATTTGTCTCTGTATTTGTCAGGCTCTGGCAAAGCCTCTCAGGAGACAGCTATATCAGGTTCCTGTCAGCAAGCACTTCCAGGCATCCACAATAGTGTCTGGGTTTGATGACTGTATGTGGGATGGATCTCCAGGTGGGACAGTCTCTGGATGGCCTTTCCTTCAGTCTCTGCTCCATACTTTGCCTCCATATTTCCTCCTGTGAGTATTTTGTTCCCCCTTCTAAAATGCACTGAAGCATCCACACTTTGGTCTTTGTTCTTCTTGAGCTTCACATGGTCTGTGAATTTTATCTTTGGTTATTTCATTTTTCTTGTTTCTCTTTAGTTTTCTGTTTATCATCTCTGGAGCCTGCAAGTCATAAATCTAGGAATCACCCCAAAAAACTTGCCTTTTATGGGATACAGACAAGCTGTCTTTTGTCATAGCCTGAGCATTCTTCTAACCTCTAGCCCCTTGCCCTTTGCTCTTTGCCCTGATCTGCTTTCCCCCTAATCTGATTCTCAGTTGCTATCTGACATCTCTCTCCACAAGTGCTGACATTTTATGTCCTAGTGATACATTCTTTCAAGTAATGCACCCTTAGAATGATAGTGTGATAGCTAGTTTTATGTCAACTTGTCACAAGTTACAGTTATCTGAAGGGAGGGAACTTCAATTGAAAAAATGCCTTCATAAGATCTGGCTGTAGGGCCTTTTAAAATTAGTGATTGATGGGGGAGGGTCCAGGACATTTTGGGTGGTGCCATCCATGGGCTGGTGGTCCTGGGTTCTATAAGAGAGTTAGCTAGGCAAGCCAAGAGGAATATGGCAGTAAAAAGCACTTGACCATGGCTTCTGCATCCATGCATGATTCTTGGTTCCTGACTTCCTTCAATGATGATATGAAACTTTAAGCTACATAAATCCTTTTCTCCCCAATTTGCCTTTTGGTCATATGGTTTCATTGTGGTAATAGAAACCCTAACTAGGACAGATGGCTTTCTCAAGTCGGTTGAGGAGCTGAGCCATTATGCCTCTACATCTCTTTATCACTCTTCAGGGATACATCTTTAACCCTTTCATTCAGAGTGGCCAATGTTCTAACTATATTCTTGTGTGATAACATATGATGTTGAATGTAAGGTGGACCTTTCTCATCCCTGTGGCTAGCACAGTGACCAGTACAAGCAGTCAGAAAATGCCATTAAGATGAATGAATCAATCATTGACATAAATGAGTCTGAGAAGTGCATACATGAGATATTCAATGGAGGTGTCTGATGGATAATATTACATACAAGATAATAAATTTTTACAAAGTATTAGTTTTCCCCAGAATACCACCACTCTACCTTGTTTATAAGATGCCCCAAAGAAACTCCAGCAGTTGCCATAGACACCTCTCATTTAGCAGTGAAAATTATTTGAAAACTAAACCTTAGCAATGTCTACGATTGTTTTAAGTCTATAAAAGAACTGCACGTTGTAGGGCCATGTCCAGTTTCAGTGCCAGGTCTGGAAGTCTCACTCCTGAGTCCTGGGTAGATGACTACTTTGTTATGCTATGCTGCCATCCCAATTAGGACAGTATGTTTTGATTAGGTTACCATGCTCAGAGGAAAGATAGATGGTAATTCTGTTTTCTATCCAGGGAACACAATGACGGTTGGGTAAAACAGAGCGGAAGCCAAGGGTTCAGAATCAGAACTTTGGGCAGAGTAGGTTAACAATTAGCCATGAAAATAACTGTCTACCACCACTGCGAGTACCTCCAGCATACAAAGCTACTGATCTTTAACAATGTCTTACTATTTGAGGAAGATGAATGCGGATAATGGTTATCCATACAGATGAACAGAGACATTCAGACTGTTGATAACCAGTTACCGGATATAGGGGGTGGAAAAGAGAAAACAGGCCTACTTGGAGAAAAAGAAAGAAAATGCAGAATGCTACATCAAACAGCACAAGAATATTACGTGTTTTATTTTAGATTAAAGAAGGAAGTCATTTAAAACACAATCAATGGTGGTGCCTCTCAAAGGATTAAGCATGAGCCAGGCAGAACAAGATAAACAAACCATGAAGCCTGAATTTCGACTCCTGCTTCTCTTTCAGCTGATGCAAAACAAGCAAGCTATTTTTAAGGCTTCTCCCAGTAAACTCCTGTGCAGTAAAACAGAGAATCAAGAGGAAAGAAAACCTGTTCATGGGCATCTTAAAGATCCAAGCACATGGCCTATATAAGCCTTTCCCCCCCCATGGAATCATGTCTGGTATATCATGAAGAGAATTTATCAGTAAAATTTTCATGGAAATTATTCTCCTACGAGGAGAACCCTGAAATTTAATTTATGTTGCATGCTATATTGGTATTTCAGTCCATTCGTTACATGGCATGGCTGAATTTTGATGGACCCTGATGATGAATATTACAATGCTACCTCACTAAGATACGTTATAGGGTAGATGAAATTTCAGTATCACTTAGTAACTCAGATAATAAATATAACATATGAAGATAAGAACCCCTTTCACTACAGAGTGTCATGGTTAACATTTTGGAAAAGGGTGTAATCTTTTTAAGCATTGTCAAATGTTTGCTGTGCCATGTGGTCTGCTCAGACTAGCAACTGACTGAGAGACTGGAAGTTAGCAATGGACTAATAATGCTTGAGGGTACTATTTGAAGACAGGATCAGCTTCCTTCTATTCTAGAATATTCTGTAAAGTGTCCTTCAAAATTAATGAAGAAATGACTGGATTCACTGCATGCCAATGGGAGAACTTCATGGGAGTGGGGCTACCTTGGGATTCTAGAGAAGATTTTGTATTCTGTTTTCTTTCTGTGACACCATCAAACAGTGTAAGAAACACAACCAGACATCTCCAGATGGGGGTTGGAGGTTCAAAATGGTCAGAAAAAAAGCACTGATATTATAAATTGATTTCCCTCTGTTACTTAAACTCTGAAGCAGCGCCCAAGTTAAACATGTTAAATTAAACATGACAAACAAATGCAAGTTTATATAGTTGCTCTAATAAAGTTTTAATCTGTTGAATTTTCATTAGGTTATGAGTACATTCAATTTCTAAAAGCAAATACGGTAAAAGCTAGGAAGAAAGGAGGAACTGTTTGAACTATCAATCAGAAAGAATGATAAAAGCCCTGCTGGGCTCTGTAGGAGATGTAATTAGATAAGTATCTCACTCACCACATCTCTCATCTCACGAGGGAATACAGAGATACACAAAATGTCATGACAAAGATGAACTACCCTTGTGTGCCCCAGAACACATTACTCAGGTTCCATCCTAGTCACCACTAAGTGCCTGTCACATACCGAAAGTCTGAATATTTTAATGGAATTTAGCAAGCTGGTTTTTGGCCACTGATGGGTTATTTTAGTTAAGTTGTACTTTAATTCTTTGAAATTGTTAGTTTGGGATTAAAGACATGAGTCGGTGGTTAAGAGCAGCTGGTACTTTTGCAGAGTTCTCAGGTTAGATTGCCTGAATCCCCATGGCAGGTCACAATCATATGTTAACTTCAGCTCCAGGCAGTATGGTGTTTTATTCCAATCTACAAGGTGTACACGTGGCACATATACATATATGTAGGCAAATACTCCTATACATAAAAATCTTTTCAAATTATTGTATTATTTTCATTATTCTTCTAATGGCATTGATTAGCACTAATAATCAAAGAACAATACACACAAGAAGAAAAAAATTTTAAAAAACATTAAGTATGTCACCTAATTAACTATATGTTATAGCACCTTAAGTAGGAAATAATTTGCTAATACATTGAAAATGAATGCAACAGATCTGTGAAGAAAAGATGATTCTCACTTAAACTGAAGGTTAGACAATGCAGTATCATAAAGAGCTAATGGACAAATGTAAGAACTGCACCACACCCCCACTTTTGCCCATTGCTGAGTAGTGGGAACAGCTCAGTCTCCTTACTGAGTACCGCCATGAGTGGTACTCATGGAGCTTGCCGGTTTCTGTCCAATTACATGTCAGTTTCCACCCAATGACATCATCCCCATGAATACAAGCCAACATTCTGTCTTTGTAGCTTGACTGACCTAAAATATTTCTAGTGTCTTAAATCTCTTGCTAATTAATTTTTCCATTGAAACAAAGCCTCATGTGGTGCCTACTGGTTTTCAACTCTCTTTTTATCACAGAATGAACTTGAATTTCTGATTTTCGTGTTTCAACACCACAAGACTTGGGACAGAAGGTATACATTGCTATACCTGTGTTTATGTGACGCTGGGGATCAGGTCCATTCTGTGTGCTAGGAAGCACTCTTCCAACTGAGCTTCACCCTTCACATTTTATGCTTGTTTAGTAACAAGGTCATATTGGATTCATGCAGAATATAGATCCAAGGGATTACCATCTTCAACACATTCTTTATATTCACAGAAATGTTTTTCTTTTTAAAAAGCTGTGAATTCAGATTTATCTCCTTTCATAACTGGTTCATAAATCAAAATCTGGTTTTATCTAAAATTTGCTTTCCTATGCAAAGTTATTTTTATTTCACCAACAATTGAGTCATACAGATTATCTGTTTCCAGCATCACATCTAGAGGCTGGCAGTCACAAAGTTTCCTCCACTACTATCTTATTTCACTGGCTCCCACCCAGGGAGCAAGAACTCTGGCAGCCAGCTCTTTACAGTTAAAACCACGAGTATTGAATTATCAACAAGTGAAGGGCATAGGGCAAAACGTACAGTTCCTCTTTCCTCCCAAGAGGACCATTATAGCTGGTTAGGAAAGTAAAATTAAACCAAATTAAAACACACACAAGAAGAAATTAAAACACACAAAGAAGGCAACTTAGATGAGAGATAACTTGTTTTCAGATGTGTACGAAGGTGTAGTGACTCCACAGACCACAGGCAGTAATTCCAAGTTACAGTGAGAGGACTTGAATTTAACAACTTAGACAAGGCTAACCCCATGGAGACACAGGCTCTAAGCATCATGAAGATGAACCTGACAGCTGAAAATAGAATGGACAATCAGAGCTTTGTGGAAAGAGGAACTGCCCAGTTGGTTTCTTCTCACCAGCCCCCTCTTCTCCAATACATACCAGTAGGATTGATTAAACTTGGACCAAACAGCTTCCAACGTAAAAAGTAAACTTGCAGCAGAAAATGGGGAGGCTCTGAGAAGAACAAAGAGGAACCCAATGAAAGGTGTCTGAATTGGTCAGCGTGACCATAAGCTCCTGTCTTCTAACGTGATCCGAGGACATCATCCACTAGTTATGAGCTTCTGAAGAACCAAAAAAAAAAAAAAAAAGCCAATGACATTGATTTCAGAGAGTTTCTTGCAGAAAAGGTCAGCTGTATGCCCACATAGTACTGTGTTAGTAACCTGTCTTAGGACTGTGACCTGTACTGGACAAGAAACATCTTCAGTAAAGAAGAGTGTACTATGACTCATGGGCTGAGGATGTCAATGGGGAAGGCATGACTGCAGAAGCAGCTCTTCTTGCCTCTTCAGCTCCTCAGAGCAGAGAACCCTAGTGCTAGGCTTTCCTTCCGTTTTTTTTGTTTTTTCCTTCAATGGAGGACGCAACCCAAAGTGATGGTGCCACCTGCATTCGGGGTGTGCTTTCCTTCCTCAGTTTAACTTCTCTGGAAACTCCCTCAAAGGCATGCTCAGAGGTGTGTCTGCTAGGTGACCAAAGTTCTAGTGAATTTATGATGAAAATCAAGCTTTGAAGATATATGAAGAACTGATGGGTTAACTGGTCCCTCCATTCATTATAACACATTAACAAAAATTAGCAGAGACAAGTACCCTTCTCACACCTAAAGAAAGTTTCCATCTGAAACCAGAAGCAAAGGAAGCATGGTCAATTATATAACATATATATTTCATTTATAAATTGTACCATCATATATGTTATGATATGCATGTTCATATTTCACTTAATTATGTACATGTCAGAGTGTCAAGTTGACGAGGAGTAGACTTGTGGTTATTAATACTGATTGTCAACTCGAGAGTATCTACAATTATTTTGTAGACAAACTTCTGGCCCCATCTACGAGAGATTATAGAGATGATGAGATGAAAGTGCATCCTAATATGTGTGGCACCGTATCATGGGCCGAGGACCCAGACTATAGGGAAAGGAGACAGCAAGCTGAGCATTTGCCTTTGTCATTTGCTACTTCCTTACTGTAGATGGAATGTGACCAGTTACCTTATGCTCCAAGACTTCCCCTTAGGAGAGACTACTGCCAAGACTTCCCCTTAGGAGAGACTGTGTGATTGAAATAAACCCCTTTTCTCTTAAATTTCTTCATGTCAGAGACTTGAATACAGCACTAAGGATAATAACAAACACAGATGGTAATGTTTATTTTTCTGATTTGATTAATTTACATGGTACAGTGGGGCTAGAGATGGCTCAGCTTTTAAAGCACTTCCTGCTCTTCCAGAGGACCTCAGTCTGCTTCCTAGTACCCAAGCACATGGTTCACAACTTCTTATAATTCCAGTTCCAGGGGATCTGACATCCTCTTCTGGTCTCTGTGGGCACCTATATATCTATGGCATATACTCACATACACACATACACACACAGAGAGATTAAAAATAAATCTTTAAAATATATTCACACATATTTTTACATGATGTATTCCTGAAAGATGGCTGACTTTAAAAAAGTACGAGACATCCCGAGATTTAAGGCTTAGGGAACAGAGAAGCAGAGTGGTACAATTATAAGATCAGGGACTCTGATGTGAGATGGTGTCTCCTAGTGACATCAGAAGCTACACCCATAACATTGCACTAACATGACGTCCCAGTATTGAGCTATAAAAGGAGAACATTGAGGAACTTGGACAGGGAAAAGCTTGCTGAGCCCTCAACCCTACATAAAGAACTACATATAACCTAGTAAATCTGGGGCAGGAGGTGTGGTCTTCTCCAGGGAAGAGCACAATAATTGGTTGTCTATTGCCAAACAGCCAGCCCTGAAAACATGCATACAAATATTATACTGACTCAAGTGTGTATATGTGTATGTGTGTATGTATGTATGTATGTGTGTGTATATATATATATATATATATATATATATTGCAATAACAACTAGTCATAACAAGAGGCCATGAATTTTAAGGAGATTGGGGAGGTATATACGGGAAGGCTTGGAAATAAAAACAGGAAGAAAGAAATGATGTAATTAAAATACAATCTTAAAAATTAATACATATGACACATAGATATTATGATGTCTTTGAGCATTTGAGAAATGTTTTTCCTATGTATTTCAAAAGACTTTGAAATTATAATTAGCAATATGTATAAAACCAAAGAAACTAAAAAATTAAATGTAATTGGAATATCTAAAAGGTTATACAAAAATGATACATAAACATGAATACTACCTGACTTATTAATTTTGAGTACTTTTGATATACTCATGCATAAAACTGTAGTGCAGACCCTACACGCGGAGACTAAGATGAAAGTGAGGTGGGACAAGGATGGCAGGAGGGAGTAAAGTCTTCTTTCTCCATAATACCCACTAAATATAATCTCCAAAACCGTAAGTCAAGGGTGTTTGCCTGAAGAAGACCATAGATTAGCTCTCCAATGCAAATCTGTCAGTATAATAAAAAAGGAAGTGGAACTTGGAAGGTAGCGAGCACTGCCAGGAGAGTTGAAAACGCACAGTTGCTCCTGAGACATGAAGAGGTAGCCATGAGTAAAGTGGATCTCCGGTCCTGCTCTTTATGTGCAGTTGTCAGTTAACCAGCTATGCTTGAAGTAAGTTTTACTGTCACAGTTTTCCATCTGGAAACTGAAAAGAATAGTTGAAAGCTTTGATTAACCACACGGAGCAAACAGTGGAGGAACGAGGCAGACTTGGGGCTTTGGAAAGTTTTTGTTAAGCATAGCCCCTACTTTAAAAGGCAAAGCATTTCATATTTAGAAAGATGACTTCTATGTGAATATATACGCAAACATAAGCGGGGATAAGGAGATGGCTCAGCCACACAGTGGGTGCTGCACAAGCAAAGGACTTGGGTTTGGATTCCCAGCACATGCATAAAAAGCCAGGCATGATGTCATGCATCTGCAGTCCCAAAGCAAGAAGGTGAAGACAGGCAGGTCCTTGGAACTCATGGCAAGCAAGTCTTAATGAACTCCTTGTTCAATGGCAGAGCTGCCTCTAAATAAATAAATTAAAAAATGAACAAATGAAGAATGAATGAATGAATAAATGAATGAATGAAGAGTAATACAGGAAGACTCTCAACGATGGTCTCTGGTTTTCATACATGTATAAGCATGTGTATGTGTGTATAAGATGAACACTTGTGTATATGTATATATACACATATGTATATGTGTACAAGATGAATACATATACCACACACACCAAAAAATTAAAGGGATTAACATAGATGTGACATTCCTTAATTATATATTTTGAGATTAAACCTCAGCATCATATTGTACCCATGCCATCCTCCCCCATTTAACACGAAAAACTCTTGAGCTAAAAAATTCTAATTTTAAAGACAGAAACTGTATGGTCACTCCTTAAAATGAAATACAGCATCTCCTATCTCATTGTCATATTCCATGGCACTCTTGGATGCTACAGCCCAAAGGGAATATGAGTCATTTAATTTGGTTGACTGTCAAATCCAAAAGGCAATAAGAATACAACTTTCAGCATTTATTGAGTTTTATATTTCCCAGGAATTTCTTAATAATCTCTTTCCAGTCTCACCAGCTAGTGAGGCAAGGTTATAAAATGTCATGGAACTTAGTGTCTGGGACTGGCCATTTAAAAATCATTCAGGAATCCATTTTGGGGCAGCCAATTACAATGCCAATGGTGATTAAAAAATTAGGTGAAGTTTAATTTGTTTTAGAAATGTTTAGCAGGAAAGACTACATACATATTCATCCTATATATTATAATTACTACAAAGTGGCCAAATATGTTGACTGAAATACACGGTTTGTCTCACAGACCATGCACCGATAAAGGAAGAGATGCAAAAATTCTAACAATATATTTTTTAAAAAGCTTCTCTTTATCATTCCAGACATAGCTCTTGGCAGTCTTGGTGTCTTGGCAGCCATCCTAAAATTTCATAACCAGACAGGGCTAGAGGGACATACTGACCAAGAAACCTTACAATAATAAATTTTCTGTAAAAAGTTTTGGTAGGCAACCATCCTTAGGTGTGACTTAAACACTAAAATAAATCAAATATCTTCTGACTGAAATAGAGAACCAGTTGTTGCTCTGGTGTATTTTAAGTCATATGGCACACTTAGATTCTTTGTATCTATTGTCCTTTGCAGAATTATTAATTCTTGAAGGTGTCATTGTACGTTGATGAATTATAAGGTAAGTCAAAATTTAAGAGGCCTCATTAGATGTAAGGGACTACAAACTATGGCTGGCTCCTGGATCAGGTAAGTCTTTCTTTGTGCTTGTCTTTACCTACTTCTGCTCTGTTGCATCCCACTGACAGTAAGCTAGTTGGAGCACGCATTATCTGAGCACTTTTAAAGAGCTATTAGAGAGCTGTTGAGTTTGACAATGAACGTTTCATATCTTTCTTGGCCTTATGACTGCAATAATTAGAAAACATGCAAACAACATTGGCAGAGCAATGACTATTCTAGCTCAGGAGTTCAAAATCTCATTCTTAGTTGACACTATTTTTAAAAATGGACTCATTCACTTCAGTAGAAGTGAAAAAATAAGTAATGACTAGGAGCTGGGAAAGTATATGTCAGTGTAGATAGTAGTATCGTGAAAATGTATTCAATTCAATGATTCATGCCTTGTTCCTTTTTAAGTCTTCCTTGAATATAATTATATAGTAGAAGATAACAGAATGAAGCTATCAGGAGAGACAGACAGGGCACAGGCACCTGAGTGTGAACCAAAGACACTCAACGTATTAAGAGCTACACAAAAGACCCAACATGGGCTGAAGTATAATATACTACAAAGTACTTTGTTTACATTTTAGAGTTACATTAGAAGTAAACTAAGACCAATTTCTTAGAAATCTTATGAGATAATGCAAAATGTCGTAAAAGCAAAGCGGTGCTGAGAAGGTTGCCCTAGAGTCTGAATGTTGGCTATTTACTAACCATATGGCCTTCATTAGATCATTTATCTTTGCAGTGTGTTGTTTACTTCACTGCATAATAGGGACGTAATTTAAAAGCATAGCAAGGCTTAGTTGCAGTTTATAGTCAATGAAAGTACCTACCATTACTATTATTATTGGTCAAGTTTTCATAACATAGACTTTACATAGAATAAATTATGTTAAGGGTAGAAGGTTCATTTATGGCTCTTTCTCTTAAAATAATAGTAAATAAACCCAGGTCTTAAGAAATTTTATTGTATAAATTGCCATGGTTCAAGACAGAAAGATCAGCACAGATGATGGTAGGGCACTGGATACTAACACTATATATGGCCATTAAGCATTATGAAGCAATGCCAAATGGTCTTGTGATACTTAATAAATAGGCAATATTCTTTCTAATGTATTAAAAATCAATTTTAATGCAGACATTTTCCTATACATTACAACTTGCACAGATTCTTTTCCAAACCACCCAGCTGCTACCATGTTAAATAAATTCATTTTAATCTGAAATCAGAGATGTAATAGAGAAGAGGTGATTTAATATGCAATCTCATTATGTTTGACAGGCTTATTTATAAATGATCTACCCCACATTTTGACAGGCATAGTTAATATGTTAATTAGCTTTAAAGATAATGATAGGAAGCGCTTGGCACGCCATCATTCTTTGCATACTGTGTTGGGGGACACTGTGGTTGATACCACCAGCTCCCTCTAAAGCACAATGCCTTTGATGAGATAATCATTTATTAACAGTAGATAATTTAGTTATCTGACATTAAAAATTAAACCTGTAAAATAATCCCCAACTGTGTTCTGCTTTTGAGAATGTATGCAGCTGCAACACAACTCTGGGCTTCTCAAGAGGAATATGAGGTTATTTAAAACAACGGACTCCACAGTTAAGAGCTGCGCTCTCTCGCCAGTGAGGAGCTACACAGGTAGGCTATGCCCACATCCCCACATCCCTTCATGGGCTTTTCAGAACCCTGGGAGTCTCTCTGGCTTCAAAGCCCAGCAATGATGTCCTGTGCTGACTTTTAAGGAGCTACACTATCAAGAATTAGCAGACCTCTTTAAAAAACAAGATAAATGCACACTTCATTTCATTTCATTACAATAAACTGCATCACAGGTATACCCAGACTCTCACATCTGAACAGTTAAAGTCTAAATTCCGAAACTCTGCTTTGCAAAACTACCTCGGAGAAAAGGTTTTGAGTGGAATATAGTCATCTTTCAATAAGTTTGTTGTATAGACTCACATAAAATCTTATTACCATTTTTTTTTGTATTTTTTTCTTTTATTGGATATTTTCTTTATTTACATTTCAAAAGTTAACCCCTCTCCCGGTTTCCCCTCCAGAAACCTCCTATCCTGTCCCCTGTCCTGTGGCTTCTATGAGGGTGTGCTCCCACCCATCCACTTCTGCCTCCCTGCCCTGGCATTCCCCTACACTGGGACCTTCACAGGACCAAAGGCCTCTCCTCCTATTGATGCCCAACAAGGCCATCCTCTGCTACATATGAGGCTGGAGCCATGGGTCACTCCCTGTGTACTCTTTGGTTGGTGGTTTAGTCCCTGGGAGCTCTGGGGGAGGGGTCTGGTTGGTTGATATTGTTGTTCTTCCTATGGGGTTGCAAACCCCTTCAGCTCCTTCAGTCCTCTCCCTAACTCTTCCATTCGGGGCCCTGTGCTCAGTCCAATGGTTGGCTGTGAGCATCTGCCTCTGTATTTGTCAGGTTTTGGCAGAGCCTCTCAGGAGACGGCTATATCAGGCTCCTGTCAGCAAGCACTCTTGGCATCTGCAATCGTGTCTAGGTTTGATGACTGTATACAGAATGGATCCCCAGGTAGGGCAGTCTCTGGATGGCCTTTCCTTCAGTCTCTGCTCCATACTTTGTCTCCATATTTCCTCCTGTGAGTATTTTGTCCACCCTTCTAAGAAGGATTGAAGCATACACAGTTTGGTTTTCCTTACAAGAGGCAATGTTCAATTTGATTCTGCAGCTTCGATCTTCATTTATGAAGGGAAATAAAGGTATCTAAACTACCGTGATTGAGGTCTCAAGTTGTGCTAGGTGTTCATACATTGACTTGGTGCTGGAGACCTACAGGAGAAGTTCCTAACAGTGCCAGCTCTGATTTCGATCACGTGCTGACAGTGTTACTGCATATGTGTCTTCATTAATATTTTTAGTGCCTGTGGCTATTTAACACTGTGTAGGGATCATCAGTTCTTAGTTACTGCCCTGTAGCCCCGGGACAGTAAATGAACTGTAAAAATAGCCTGGAATTCCTGCCACCTGCCTCCCTGGGTTAATATTGGCATTTCTTTTTGGTGCAGCTGAGCCATGGCTCAATTACAATCCCATTTCCAGGTGTCTGAATATCCTGCATCGATGCCATTGATTATGCAAAAAAAAAAAAAAAAAAAATCAGTGCCCTGTGAACGTCCCTCTCATGGGAAAGACACATGCATTTTCACCTGACTTATAGCAAAATAACAAAACAGCTTTTAGAAAATTGCTCAGAATGACACCAGATTCAGAATGACAGGCGTAGCATAGACATAATTTTTAGGGCTTGGAAATGAACTGAAAGTAAACATGGGAGGCTGATCAACCCTGACGCATTTGCTTGTTGTTTTTGGCAATGAATAATCTTGGCGTGGGAACAAAAAGGCACTTGGGGTCTGCTATTTTCTATCAGTTTTCTCCCTCCTTCCGAATAGCAGACTTTTTTATACCCTACCACCGTGTCTCTGTTTGAAGCCAATTGGCTTCATACCCATGGGGTAAGGTCAGAGTCAGGAGTGAAGTTGGACAGCTTAGACAACAGTCAACGTAAAAAACATTTTAGCAAGTCAGAGACAACCTTGCACTTGACACTATAAAGAACACTTTCCTTACTCCACCCTCTGTGTGCACACGCAAGCATGTACATATAGATGTGTGTGTGTGTGTGTGTGTGTGTGTGTGTATACTGGAATATGTGTGAATGTGCATGCATATGGAGCTCAGAGTTCAGCTGTGAGTGTTGTTTTTCACAAAGCTCTTTTCCTTTGAGGGAGGAGGGCAGTCCTCTCACTAGCTTGGAGCTTTTCCAGTAGGCTAGGCTGTCTAGACAGTGAGACTTCAAGCTGTGCCTGTCCGGAGAATCCACAATTGTACATTGGTTTTGGGAACTGAATTCGGGTCCTCCAACTATCAATAACCCAAATTCTTACGCATCCTTGTGGTTTTGTGCTGTACACATATGTCGATGTGTATGTATGAGTGCAGACACAGATGCATAGCACAGTGAGGCCAGGTCAATGGTGTCTTTGCTGTCCAACTTAATTTTTGAGACAAGGTCTGTCCCTGACCTTGGAAATCACTGATTTGCTAAGTTGAGGTCCAGTGTCCTGCCTGTGTCCTCATCCCCTGTACTGGGGTTACATATATGTGCCACCATGCACTTGCAAGCGCTTCATAACTGAGCCATGTACCTAGTCCCTTGGAGAACATTTTTACTTGTTTTTTCCTAAAACTGAGCCAGAGGTACGGGAAGAACAGCTTCTTATGTTTCAGAGGATACAATCTTGACTAAATTGCAAAGCAACTGAGACAAAACTGGCTCTACACCCCAATTATTTCAAAACTACATTTTATCAGCAGAGACCTTGGCTGAACGACTGAAAGACTACTAAGTATTTCCTCATGCAGAAAAGAAAAAGGTAAACATTTTATAACTCAAGACTGTGATACAATTATTATTTGCACAGCCAACTCTCAACTACCAGCCGAGAGCAGCAAGGTATTAAGAAGGCAACAAAAACATACCCGGGTGTGTGCACTGGCCTTTATCTCCGACCTTCTCCCATTAGAACTAATGATCTAAGTATCTACGCTGCTCAGAGATAGGCCTATCCTTAGGAGAAAATATTAACTAAAAAAAGAGTAAATAAACATTAAAATGCTAAGGTCAGAAAGTGTGTGAGATGAGAAGATGGATCAACTCAGCCACTCAACGACAGGTGGTGATATTTAGTCTTGGGACCTTAGAATATCATTAAAATATGATTGGATTTATGATGAGGTATATAAATTTATGATAACAAATATTCGGGTGTTTGATTGCCTAGATTCTTTTACAGTGCTATTGAAAGCTATATATCTATAACCAAGATGATGACTATGTGCTCATAAGATGCTGCAGATGATTGCTGTGGCTCCACAGAGTAGCAAGCCCCACACCTAGGGGCATCTTAAACACACATTAAAAAAGTCCCCACGTTATCCATTGCAAGGAGCCTGATTGTTTTCTTAATGTATTGTTTTTATATGAAATAGAACAGGTAAGATGCTAGGACTCATTAGTGTCTAATTTTTAAAAGCCAAGATTGTTAAGGGAGAGGCAGAAGTAACTACACAAGAGGAAAATAAATAATACACACTGAAGTTTTACTGAGGCCATAAACATCAAATGATCATGGAGCTAAATTCTAAATACAGCAGTGTAATCATTTAGGAATGATGGCTCTGGTATAAAATAGGCACAAGCTTCGTAAATTATTTTACTTCAGACCCAACTGTGAATCTAGAAAAGGAAAAGTCATGCTTAATACCCATGTGTGACTCTCTCCTGACTGTTAAGAGTAAGATTCATTCTCTTTGAAGATTATAATTTGTACCTCACATAAATGGGGATACAGAGTAGTTTGTCAGCATTAACAAATATGTAACAAATATTACCAGTCATTTTAATTCATTAAAGATTTTTAACAGCTGGTGAACTACTCCATGAAATGACACTATCCTGAAATTATTCTATATTTTTTAAAAACTCATGATATTTCATTTTGGAAAATCAGTATCAATAGCTTTCCATCAAACCGATTACTAGAGCTTTGTCATAAATATAAACATTTGTCTCCTAATTCTAAGTCTACTGCTCTTTGAAGATATCCACTTCCTCATCATAAAATAAAACCATAAATTAGAATCTTCCAGAGAAAATTACAGTGCTGACAGTCAGACAAAAAGCCTCTGACCTTGTCCATCAAGAACTATTAGGAGGCATCATCTGGAGCAGACTCTGATGAGGTCCCATTCCCAATCAGATTTTAAAGAGGCAACAGTACAGCCACACACAGGCAGGACTCCTGCAACATTAATCTTTGTCCAAACTCTTCGATGTTTGTGTAGGTTTGACTCAGACAAATCATGGCACACAGATTAGATAGTGTACTCATTTCTCACCACATGTCAAGGCAGGTGGAATATTCCGTAGAGCCCAGGAGAACATCTGGAGGTCTGTACCACAAGGTAACCACTTCATTGGAGTATGTATGGCTAGGGACGGATTTTGCTCTTGCCAGACCTGTAGGTTAGAGCAAACATAAAGAAGATAAGTGGGCATTAGAAGAGTGTGGGTTTTAAATTCAAATGTTCCATTTTAAAATGTTAAGCAATAATTCAGATATGTGATTTGCAAGTTCAAGGTTAGCACAAAGTTTGAGGAGAACATAATGTAGTCAAAACATAATGTTTTGAAAACACGCTAATAAACATCAATTCATTCACATCACAAATAAAGCATTAGTGTTGGTCTGATAAATTATCACTAAACAGAATCATAGCTACTCTAGATCTCCTGGCTATTTCAAAGTTCTGTTTTACAGAACTCTAGTTCTGAGAGTTCCTTCTCTGTAAGTCATATCAGTAAGGGTTCTCTGGCCAAATAACTCGCAGAAAAGATGTATTAAAGATAAAGTATCTCAGCTATACAACTGATCGGTGCTACCAATGCTTGTGTGGCTATTGAATCTGCAATAAGGAAGTGCAATACTTGTCTCAAAGAGCTTTACCAAATGTTCCTATGGTGTGTGTGTTTCTCAAAGACTCACAAGGGGATGCACCCTGGGGAGGTTTATCTGAAAATGAATGAGATCCATAATTACAAAGCAAGCGCGCACGCGCGCGAGCGCACACACACACACACACACACACACACACACACACACACACGGTGAGAGCAGATATCAAATCACAATGGGGAAAAAGCAGCAGTATTACGTTAATTGAAAATGTATGTGCAATTTGACCTTATAAATATATTCACACACAGACACAGATGCAAGAAATATATATTCGTATGTCCTTAGGATTTACCTCTGGTGTATGAGATTATCCATTTTTTAAAAGATTTTAATTATATGTATGTTGGTATATGAGCATGAGTATGGGAGCCTTCAGAGACCAGAATAGGGTGTCAGATCTCCAGGAGCAGGAATTGCAAGTGTCTAAAAGGGTCCTGATGTGGGTGCTGGCAGCCAACCTTGGCCCTCTGCAAAGCAGTGTTAACTGATGAGCCACCCACCCAGCCCTTCCTCTTTCATTATCTACTGAGTGTTTCTGAGTGTTTTTTACCAGGCTGCATGTAATGACTGTCTAATTCTCTTTTAAGAAATGTTTATGCTCAGTACTAAGGATTGAACACACGCCCTCCAGCATGGTAGGAAAACAAGCTATATCCCCAGCCTAATACATTAGGAATGATTTATTTTTATTTTAATTATGTGTATATGTGTGCACACTGTATTTGTACATGCACATGCTATGTACACATGCATGTAGGTGCCTGTAAAGGCCACCAAAGGGGAACTGAACCCCTGGAGTGGGCATTATAGGCAGTTGTGAGCTTCCCAAGTGGGTGCTGAGAACTGAACTCAGGTCTTCTGCATGAGTAGCAAGCGTTCTATACCACTGAGATATTTCTCTCTAACCCTTCTAATTTACTTAAAGGTCATCTATTTCACAAGGCTGTTTTTGAAAGTAAAACAGGGAATATGTAACTACCTGGCTGTCATTAATGACAGATGCAATATGGTAGATCTGGAATGCTCCCTCGCGGCCCACTTGTTAAAGACCAGTTCAATGGTGGGCAGTGTTACTGAGAGTTGATGGACCTTGGAAGACGGTGTCTAGAAGAAGGATGTTGGTTCACTGGAAGGGGGGAGGACAGTCTTGAAGAGGGTATCAGGGTGATAATCTTTCCCTCTTTGCTCCCAGTAGCTACAAGGTGAGTAGCTTAACTCCACCATGGGCCTTTTGCTGATAGTCTGCCTCACCATAGGTCCAAAAGCAACAGGACCAAGTCATTATCAGCTGAAACTTCTGAGATCATGAGCAAAAAGAAACCATTCCTTCATCTAAAGTGACCACCTCTGGTACTTTTCCCACAGTTTATGTGACATATCCAGAGCATGAGTGTAAAAGATCTTTTACCCATAGTATGCTTAAAGTGTTATAGGATACAAAGTTTGTGCCGGGAACTTACTTTAACGTGCTCATTTCAATGATCTATAAAAATTATCAGTAATGCTTGGGAACATGAACTTCTTTCCATTTATTAACCATAGCTGTTCATTTTCTGGATTTGTAGGTAAAGTTTAAGATTAATATGACAACTGGTAAGGCAAAGAATTGCTAATTAATTCAATTATCACTATAGTTAATTATTCTACAGTACAATGTTTACAGTAAGGTGATGATATGCTGAATTGGATATATATATATATATATTCCATACAAAAATGTATAGATGCAAGAAATAAACAGATATACTCTATTATACATACTATTTTGCACTCAAATAGAAGTATTTCCAAGCACAGATACCATGTATCACATTGTTTGCCCTGTAAGGTTCAATCCTACCACAAATCACACAGAACTGTACTATGGAGAGTGTCTGAAGGGTGTGGTAAGCCCATCAAAGGTATTGTCCTTAAATGACTGCATTTTTATACAGAAACCAAAGAGCTTAGGACAGGTCTGGACATAGGTTCTGCCTTATCCCATATGTGGCTGTCAAGTCAAATGGGATGCCATCCATGCTGGATGCTCTTGCTTTTCCTGAGGCTTTATTATCAGACAGCTCAGACAGAGCTAGGAGAATGAAAAAACTGAGATTTCCTTTGACAGATTAGACAGTCAGGCTTGTTATTAATAGAAAGTGATACCCTAAGATGAGAAAAAAATGAAAAGAAGCCCCAGAATGTCCTAAATATAATGTAAATTAAAATTATCACATGTGATTGAAGATCAAATGTGAGTTGTGAAGTTAACTAAGCATTTGTGGGAAACCCGAACAGAAGTTCCCATTCTACACCATTGTCTCCCTTCATACATACTTAGGTCCAGGCAAGCCATGGCTTCAAAGTTCAAATATGATTGAAATGACCCTACTAACTTTGAAAAAAATCTACAATGGTTCCCAAAAGAGCAATGAGGATGAGTTTTTAGGTTTTATAAAGAGTTTTTAAAGAGGGTTTGCTCATAGGTTTCTATATAGAAAATGAAGATATTTTAGTTCACAATGTAGTTTTCTCAACCACTTGAGAAGCTCTCTTATCACCTTTTTTGAATATAATCAGTTGAAAGCTGTTAGCTCTGAAAGTGTATCATACATCTATGATCAAAAGGTGTTCACTCTAAAGATATTTATATTCATTTAATAAGAGAAATAAATCTTAATTTTTTTTTTTTTTTTAGGAAAGACAAAATTACTTAAACAATGGCTGATTTTTTTTTTTTTAAAGAATACCTTGAAATATGACTTTCTAGTGCCATTTTCCCAGATCTTTTTGGTAAAGACAATGCTATGTGTTTGTAAGGTTCACAAATCAAAACCTGCTTACTCATGCAAAATTTATTAAACTGCATCTTTCAGCTGAAGGAAAAACGGTAGAACAGGATTAATTAGCACAGCATGTGTGAAAGCCTTCTCTCTGTGCTCCCTGTCAGTTGCTATGGTTACACTACAGGAAGAGATCTACACTACCTTTTAAAAAACATGAAGTTCATGGGTGATTATCAAAACTTATATTAATGTTTAGTCTAAATTGAAAGTTAAAAAGAAATGTGAGGTCCAACCGGATGAGGACAGCTTGCCTGTACAGTGTGGCATGGCTGCGTTTGAGTACCTGGAAAGGGTGCAGGTGCCTATGGGCCTCTGTAATGGCTCTCATAACAAATGGATGTACATAGCTTTTCTGTTGACACTTCTAAGGAGGGCAGACCTGAGAGAAAAGAAGAATGTTCTGCTATTCAAGAACTACTGCTGACAGTTCAGAGTTGGGATGTCATTATCCCTGTGAAATAGAAGTAAAGGAAGTTTTGTAGCTAACATTTCCAAAAAATTCCTTTCTCCTGTTTTTAACATCGCTAACTCAGAGATACGATCTGCTGCTATTCCAGCTACAGTCCTAGCAGAGGATGGCCTTGTTGGGCATCAATGGGAGAAGAGGCCCTTGATCCTGTGAAGGCTCGATGTCCCAGTGTAGGAGAATGCGAGGCCGGAGAGGCAGGAGTGGGTGGGTGAGTGAGTGGGTGGGTGGGTGAGTGAGTGGATGGGTGGGTGGGGGCACACCTTCATAGAAGTAGGGGGAGGAGGGATGGGATAGGGGTTTCTGGGGGGAGCAGCAAAGGAGATAACATTTGAAATGTAAATAAAGAAAATATCCAATAAAAAAAAAAAATGGGACCTCATGAAACTGAAAACCTTTTGCTAGGCTAAAGACACCATCAATAGGACAAAATGGCAGTCTACAGATTGGGAAAAGATCTTCACCAAACCTACATCTGACAGATGACTAATATACAAAATGTTTAAAGAACTCAAAAAAATTAGGCACCAACAAATCAAACAACCTAATCAAATAATGGAATACAGAGTTAAAAAGAGAATTCTCAACAGAGGAACCTCAAATGGCCATGAAGCACTTAAAGAAATGTTCAACATCCTTCCTCATCAGGAAAATACGAATCAGAATGACTCTGAGATTTGTATCATATTTAACGGATGCTCTGAGGCCTGAAATGAACTCAAATAGAATAGAATGTTGAGTTTAGTTTGAGGCTAAAATTTCAAACACAGAGTTGGTTTTTAATTGTGCCAACAGTCTTATTATCTCATTGTTCTAATAGACTGTTCTAAAAAAAAATTTAGAATTCATTAAAAAAAAAAAAAAGATGTGCTGCCATGTCGAGTTTGGCCCTATCCTCTAGCATGGTCAATGAAGAAGTCTCAGGACAGTATTCTCTATATTTGTATAAATAGATGAGACAATCAACACCAAATAACAGACACTCTGCAGTTCTTAATTGTTCTCTCTGGTGAGTTATAACCTGCTGATTGCTTTTCTTACTTTAAATTTCTTTCTTTACTTCTGTTCTACAGAATAATTAACCAGGAATGACATGACATCCCTCTGGGACTTTATTATGTTTGTCTCATACTGGTTTTGTACAGGCTGTACACTTAAATCTGTATCTTGAAATGTGGATCACGTATAGAACTCTTAGGCGTGTAATGCAATGCTTAGAGGCAAGGCTTTTAGAAAGAGGTGGTTCATGGGAACTTTGTCCATGAATGGATTAATTCATAGACAGACCTCTAAATTGATGACAGTATTTGGAGATGGTGTAAAACATGGATGAAGGGCTTAGTTGAAGGGACTGAGTCTCTGAATGTATGACATTTTTTCCTGTTCCCGACATTCTTCTCAACAATGAGATGAGCAGATTGACTTCAGCACACTCTTTGTACCTTGATATCCTGCCTCACTAAGGCATAGCAACCTAGAGTCACAAGCTATCAACTTAGACCCCTGAACTTCTGAGCTAAAATCAGCCTGTCTTTCCTTAAGCTAGCAGTTCCTCACAGTGCTGAAAAATGACATTCAGAGTGGTTTTCAAGTGCACACAGTCTGTCCAGCATGGTGGATAATGACTTGCTTTTCTGGCTCTTTTATTTCGAAATTCTTAACATGTTTTCTTATACAACATTTTTTTTTTATTGGAAGATTTTTTTCTATACAATATATCTTGATTGTGGTTTCCCTTCTACTCCTCCTCAGTCTTCCTCATCCTTCCTCCCACACAGGTTCCTATCTTTTATGTCTCTCTTTAGCAGACAAAGAGGCTTCCAATGGATTACAATAAAATAAAACCTAATATAAGAGGCTGAAACAAAGACAAAATGGAGCAGGACAAACCAACCAACCAAACAAAAAATAGACCAAGAAAAACACAAGAAACAGATAAAGACACAGAAATCCACTCATTCCTACACTCAGAAATCCCACCAAAACACAAAACTAGAAGCCATAATATGTACATAAAGAATTTATAGGGTTAAAAAAAGTAAAAATAAAAAATGAAAAATAGATGCCCCGACAGGATATTATGAGACAAGGATCTTAGGAAGATTCCATTGAGCTCATATTGTATTTGCTATTTACCACTGGGCATGCAGCTACCTGTAAGTGTTGCTTGTTTCCCCAGGGAGACTCCCTTGGAGAAAACTAAATTATGTTTGCAAATGTTTGTCAATTGGAGATTGCTTTTGGGTTAGGGATGGGGCTTCTGTCCAGTCTTTCAGCTCTAGAACTCTATCTGGTACAGACACTGGTAGGCCCTGTGCATGCTGCTTCAGTCTCTGTGTAATACTGGCTTTTAATTCTCATTCACAGGTGATTTCTTCCAAATTTTACACCTTTGATTCATACTTACACTTAGTTCTCTCCAATTATTCAGCATCTGATTATTTTAAAAATATGAAGATCAGAAAATCATGTCTAATATGTCGTTCCTAACAGTTTACTTTTATCTTTCATTTTTAACAAAAGAAACATTCATAAAATTTTAACAAAGATTCTTGTGCTGATTTAGATTATTTTTGTCAGCTTGGCACAAGCAAGAGTCATCTGGGAAGAGGAAACTTCAATTGAGAGAGAAAAAAAGCCTCCTCAGATTGACCTATAGTCAAATGTGTGGGGGCATTTGTTGTTGTTGTGGTGGTGGTGGTGGTGGTGGTTGTTGTATGTTTGATGTTGGAGGACCCAGTTACTGTGAGTAGGGCCATCTCTGGACAGATAGCCCTGAGTTATATAAGAAAGGAGGTTGAGGAAGACATGGGTAACAAGCTAGTAAACATTCTTCCTCCATGGTCTCTGCTTTGGTTCCTGCCTCCAGGTCCCTTCCCTGCTTGGCTTCTTGCCTTGGTTTCCTTCAGTGATGGACTGTAACCTGGAGGTATAAGATGAAATAAACTCTTATATCCTGAAGTTGCCTGTGGCATGGTGTTTTATAGCAGCTCCCAAAAGCAAACTAGGACAATTTCCAAAGAAAATAAGAATAAGAAAATAAGAATTATTATAAGAAAATAATAATTGAGTTTAAATTCAGAACTTTATGAAGTGGAAATTTCTGGTTTCTTTGGAGATGCAGTTGTGTTACGTGATATTTTTCTGGAAGCTTCCTGTAAAAAGGGGCATGTGATGTTTTGATCGAGCAGAAGCTTGAGAGGACACATGATGTTTGGCCAGGGCATAAATATAGCCCAATGGACAGTGGAGGACAGTCTGGCTTTTGTTTGCCTGGTCTTTATTTGGCTTTGCTGACACCTGTCTTAGCTGATGATTCTCCAGCATTGGTTCGCCTTGTCTTCTTCCCTGATCGTTGTTTGTTGTGACTTAAAAGAGAGAAACATACAAGGAACTTCTCATGATATTCTGGCAGCTTCTTGTTGCCTCTGCAGACTGGGCCAATTGGCAGAGCCTTGCAGTTTCTTCTGGATC
The DNA here is from genome assembly GCA_019843965.1 of Rhynchomys soricoides. Classification (NCBI taxonomy): domain Eukaryota; kingdom Metazoa; phylum Chordata; class Mammalia; order Rodentia; family Muridae; genus Rhynchomys; species Rhynchomys soricoides. Next base: position 4,301,558 of record JADRCH010000169.1, on the reverse strand, counting down.
AAACTGCCATTGCTGATTCGTGAATGGTGTTTGCGAGTGAATCGAGCTACCATTGCCAATTCATGTGAACCAAACTGCTGATTTCCTGACAACACAGATTGGAATTGCCCCCAAAGAACTATTTCTAAACAGGTCCATCCTATGGACCTGTTAGGCCCAAACAGGCCTTTGCCCTATGACCTTTCCTTCTATGACCTCTGGTGGATGATGGGCTAGAAGAGAGGTTAAAGCATTTAAGAACCTTTATTAAAGTAGTTTTTTAAAAAATCCAAGCCTACAACTATTTTAGTTTTTTTCCCCTTGTATAGAAAATAAAAATGCATGCTTCTCTGAGAGGTATTTATTGAAATGGAATTTCAACAAAATGGAATTAAACAAAGCTTCCCCTGTTGTGGTTCTGAAATTACCTAGGTAGTTATATCTGCTCAAGATCCTAGGGCTCTCTCACCTTTGTTGTTGTTGTTGTTGCTGTGTGAGTTTGTGTGAAAAATAAGAGATCTGAGATCCACAAACTGGACTAATCGGCACCTGTCATTCTAAATAAAGCCTTTGCAAAGCAGCTACATCCAGTTATTCAGATGTGACAATGATTGGATTTGCACTAAACAGCTGAGTGGAGTAGCTGACAAATATATGTGACCCAGAAAACCATTTTGCTGAGAATCTGACAAACTACATAAGAAAGGTCTGCCGATACTTTGGGCAGGCTACTATAACTTCAGTGCTCATCCATGTCATCAATTTCAGTAATGCTACAGAAGTAATCCTAACAATCTTCATAAACACCCTCATTCCTCAAAAGCTTTCATCAAAGCAGTTCTGCACCACTGATCCTGTCCCATCTGCATGAGCAGAGGGTGCAGGAGCATTTCCAATGGGGCATGTGTGAATATGCCACCATTTTCACAGCTCACTGGCTTATGTTGCTAGTTTCTGTTTCTCACTTCCTAAAACTCAGTGTTATTTTAATTCCAGATGACAGTACCACACAGCAAATTAATGCCCTAATCTGAGAAAACTGGCAATTATGATGGATCACATGTCTATACTGCTAATCTTTATTATTATTTTTTTTTAGGTTAAGATTTTAGACTGCACATAAACATCATATAGCTGAGAATGACCATGAAATTCTGATCTGGACTCTATCTCCTGAGTGCTAGAGTTACAGGTGTGGAACACGATGCCTGGCTTATGGGATGCTGTGTATCAAATACAGAATCTCATGCACACTAGGTAGTACCTCTACCATCTAGTTTGCATCTACATTCATTATCATTTTTTAAAATTAAATGTAAAAGGCAAAGTTGTCATGAAAATCTGTTTTAAATGAAGGCATACTCTATAACTTTTGAGGCATTGGCTTATATAATTTATAATATTATATATAACATGATTGACTATGCATCTGAGTATAGTAAACAAAAGATATTTTTGGATAAGAGGGAGATGGTTCAACTCGTAAGAGTACTTGCTTACAAGACTGATATCTCCAGTTCAATTCTCAGAAATTACATGGTGAAAGAACAAAGATCACCACCAGAAAGTTATTTTGTGACTTCCACATACACACATACACACACATGTGCACACACATACTCATGTACATGTGCACACATATACACATGCATGCACATGCACAAACACACACACAGGCATTTTAAAGGATATTTATTGAAATAATTACAACTATAAGCTTAAAAAAGAACTATAAGCATATAAAACAGAAGGAAAAAGTCAAAGTATCTTTACTTGCAGATGATATGATAGTATGCAGAAATAACTCTAAAATGTCTACCAGGGAACTCCTACAGCTGATGAACACTTTCAGCAAAGTAGCTAAATACAAAATCAACTCACAAAAATCAGTAGCTTTCCAATATACAAATGGCAAATGAGTCAAGAAAGAAATCAGGAAACAACAACACTTTTGACAATAGCCTCAAAAAATATAAAACAATTTGAGGTAACTCTAACCAAACAAGTGAAAGGCTTGTATGGTAAAAATATCAAGTCTTTAATGTACCCACAAGGGGAACTGTCCCCCTCTCAGAAGAGAGGAAATGGGAGAATGGGCTATGTGAGGGAGAAGGAGCAGCAATTGGAATGTAAATTGAATGAATGAATAATTGAATATCAAGTCTTAAAAGATATTAGAAGAAAGATCTACCATGCTCAGGGAAAGGTAATATTAGCATAGGAAAAATGGTCATTATACCAAAAGCAACCTATCAATTTAATGCAAATATCCTCAAAATTCCAACACAATTCTTTATAGATTTTGAAAAAAACAATTTTCAGTTTTACATAAAAAAAAAAACAAAAATTCTGGGATAGCTAAAACAATACTAAACAACTGATAAAAAATTCCCAAACCAAAAAAAAACTGTTGGAGATCTTACCATACCCAATTTCAAGCAGTTCTACAAAACTAAGTAATAAAAATAGTATGATATTGGCATAAAAGCAAACACATTGATGAGGGGAATTGAAATGAACACCCAGACATAAGTCCACACACCTATGGACATATGTTTCTTGATAAACAGGCCAGAAATACATACTAGAGAAAAGAAAGCATCTTCAACTAATGGTGCTGGTCAATTTGGATGTTTATATATAGAAGAATGTAAATAGATTCATATTTACCACCGTGTGCAAACTCAACCCCAAAATGGATCAAAGACCTCAAAATAAAACCAGATACACTGAACATGATGGAAAAGAGGGCAGGAAACAACCCTCACCTTATTGGCACAGAAAAAGACTTTCTGAACAGAACACTGTTAGCACAGGCAATAAGGTAAACAACAAATGGGACCTAATGAAACTGAAAAATCTTCTTTAAGGCAAAGGACACTATCATTTGGATAAAGTGGCAGCCTACAGAAAAAGAAAAGTTTGTTACCAACTCCACATCCTTCAAAGGACTAATATGGAAAATATATAAAGGACTCAAGAAACTCGATATTAAAAATAATCCAATTAAAAATAGGAAGCAGATTTAAACAGGGAATTCTTAATAGGGTAATTTCAAATGGCTAAAAAACACTTTTAAAAATGTTCAACATACTTAGTCATCAGAACTACTCTGATACTTCATCTTACACCCATGGGAATGGCTAAGATGAATAAGCACATCACAGCTTATACTGGTGAGGATGTGGAGTAAGAGGAACACTGATCCATTACTGGTGAGAATGCAAACTGGTATAGCAGTTTCTCAGAAAGATGGGAATCTATCTCAAGATCCAGTTATACCACTTGAGTATATACTCAAAGGGTGCTTTATCCTATCATATGGATACTTGCTCAGCAATGTTCATTGTGATATTCATAACAGACAGAAACTGGAAACTGCCTAGATGTCACTCAACAAAAGAATAGATGAAGAAAATATGGTACATTTATACAATAGAATATTACTGAGCTGTCAAAAAATGACATGAAATTTGCACCCAAAGGGATGGAACTAGAAAAAAATCATCCTGAGGTAACCCAAACCCAGAAAGATAAATATGGTATGCATTTGCTTATATGTGGATATTAGCTGTTAAATAAATGATAATCAGGTTACAAACTACAGACCCACAGAGATTAGATATAGAGGAAGGGACTAGGGGTGACACATGAATCTCCCTAGTAGGGGAAATTTAATAGATTTTATAGGTGGACTAGGTGTAGGCAGATGGGAATAGGAGGGTCAGGTGTAGAGGAGTAGGGGATAAGGGGTTGAGGGAGGGAGTGTGGGGAGAGACACTTGAATCTGGGGACACTTGGGGATGGTATGGAAACCTAATACAGTGGAAAGTTTCAAAATATACAATACATGATCTTAATGAAGTCTCCAAATAATGAGAGCGATGAAGTCCCAGCTGGACATCTTTTGTCACCAGATGAAGCTTCTACTGTGACAGGGTACATCCAATAGAATTGCTGGACAAATGGGTGCAATGAAAATCCACACACAACCAAGGCTATTGCAAAGACAACAGGTTGTTTTCCAGAAACTGATAGCAAGAACCCATTGGTAAAAACAACACTCACACAACTCATTGAATACGGACTGGCGATTCTTAGGCTTTCTCTTGGGATTCTCTTCCTTCTCATGGTTTGCCTTGTCTAACTTTGATGTAATGGCATTTGTTTCATAGCAGTATTAAATTTTGTTATGTTTTGTTGCTACCTCTTAAAAATCTGTTGTTTTCTAATGAGAGATAGAAGGATCTCAATAGATGAGGTTGGGAAGAACTGGGAGAAGGAGGAAGGATAAAATATAATCAGAACATATTATACAAGAAAAGAATCTATTTTTAATAAAACAGGAAAATAAAAAAGATATGTATTACAACCATAAAGTTAAAGGTATAATTGTATGCCAAAGGCATGATTCACATGGGAGGAAAAAGCCAATTTATTATCTGTCCATTTATCTTCCTTATAAATAATGCTATATACACTTACTTATTAATGCATTCTTTTTAGCTTTTAAAAGATTTAAAAAATTAAGATAAATTTATGAGAAAATAATTTTTGCTTATTCCCTAAAGTGGTTTCTTTATAGAGCAGAGGAAAAGAATGCTTTTGTTTTCTGTTACAATAACAATAAACCTGAGATGAAGTAATTTACAAAGAACAGAATGTTGATGGCTGAAAAGTTCAAGTGTATGATGGCTGGAATTAACTAGGCATATGGTAGAGGTTTCCACAGGGCATCACAACAGACCAAACTGCATCATATGGAAAACAGAGAAAATGGGTAATTTAGATTATTTTTCCTTCTTAAAACGATGCTAAAGCCATCATGGAGGCCAACTTCTCATGATATCGTCTGCCCTAATTACTTCGAGTCAGTACCACATCCAAGCATTAACAAGAGAAACTTTAGGATTAGCACCCAAATGTTTTAACTTTTGAGGAATACATACTGGGCCTTATCACAGACAACTCAAAATTATAAAAAAAAAAAAATCACTGAATATGTTAGTGTTTGTACTATAAAGGCAGAATTGAAAATAATTAATAAAAAAATCATATATAATCTCATAGGTATTCTTAAGGGTTTGAATGAATTATATCACTTAAAATTTGCAATAAGAAATGACCAGCACAGTACAATAACAGGAAGGGTACTGTAGTGGAATGCATACCTTGAAACTAACCAATAGCTGCCTAATTGGACTTAAGACTTATTCAACAAGAGGGAAATCATGCCGGGCATTGGGTAGCCCACTACCCAGGATCAGAGAAGTCATGGATCTCATAGAACTTAGAACTGCCACTTTACTCCATAAAGCATACTCCATAACTCCTTTCTAAATATTTGTCCTTATACACATAGATAAGGGTAGTCTCTAGCCCTCATCACTTCGAGCTTGGGGATGAATGCTAATTGAAAGAAGATGTACTCTGCAACAGACAGAGTCCATTACAGAAAGCTATAAACATTACAACTGCAGAATTGTGCCGTTCAGGCTCAAATAAGACATGTACAAAATACACCTGCACTTAACACTCAAGGATTATAGCCGGGGAGGGGACAGAAAGATTATAAGATCAGGGAGTTTTTCCATGAGATTGTGCTTCTTAGGAGTATCAGCAGCTACACCCATAAGTCATCAGTGACTGGATGGATGTACATGAGCTGAACAAGGACATCAACAAAGACATGCTAAAACTGGCACTAGAAACATCACAGACCCTCAATCCTATACAAAGAACTACAAGCAACCAAGGAACACTGAGAGCGGGAGAAAGAGTCCTCCCCAGCACACCAACTGGTCATCCAATACTTAATAGCCTGAAAACACACATACGAGTAACAATATAGAAATTGAACAGGTTGTATTTATGAATACATACGAATATACACATATATGGATGCCGTGAAATTGAAAGAGTATGGGAAAGAGTATACAGATCGATTTTGTGGGATAAGTGGAAGGGGAAATAATGTAATATAACCAAAGAAATAATTAAAAATTTAAGAGATTACTAGTGTCCCAATTGCAACAAACAAACAAAACAAAACAAAAACAAAAACAAATATAAATGTCCATAGAATATAATGACCTTCAGGACACAATATATTAAGTGGCCATGCTAGGCTTTGAAGGCCCTGTGTGACCATTTTCCCATGAAGGTTGAGAGCTTAGGATCTTTTCCGGTCTCCGATGTGTGGTGGTCTGGACAAGTTTTTCTGGTGAAAGACAGAAGAAATGAGTTGGGAGAGAGAAGGCAAAGGAAAAAGGAGAAAGTGCAGTGAGACCCCCGAATCTAAGCAGACTAGAGCAAATGACTGAATTGCCCAGAGGGTGGCAGATCAACCACAAAACACCTTCAGGAAAAGAATTTCTACAAGGAATTTCTCTTGGCAAATGCTTGTGAACCTTCAAGCTAGACTGCTGGATGTGCAGGGTTTTAGCTGCTTTGTTTGTTCGTTTGTTTCAAGGCTGTGAAGGCTTTGGCAAGTATTAATTATCGAGAAGCAGAACACACGCACACACACACTCAAGCACAGCCCTGTCGCTCCCTTGTGTTCATGGTTCATGCTAGAAGCAGAACATGTGTGCTTGTACACGCACATGCACACACACGCACGCGCGCGCACGCACAACAACACTCAAACACAGCCCTGTCACTCCCTTGTGTTAATGGTTCATGCTAGAAGCAGAACATGCGCGCGCGCGCGCACACGCACACACATGCACACACGCACGCACGCTCACACACACACACACACAAGCGTGCGCACATGTGCTTGTATAAATCCCTACTGGTTAGTTGACCGTAGAGCTTCACACATACTAAGCATTGACCTAAGTAAGCCCTGATCTGTTCCAGGAGGATAACAGACTTTGTTTATTTTACAGGATTATTTGTAGACACTTCCAGCCTGAGGATGAATGCCAATCAAAAGAACACGTAATGAATAGCAGGGAAAGCAAATGTTCTTTGAACTACTTTGAAATAACATTCTGTAAATGTTATGAGATATAAATAGCCAATAATTTTCAAACGCACTAAGATGCATTTATAATACTAAGTGACCATCTAAACAACTTGCAAATTAATAAGGCAATTATTGATGCAATTTAAAGGGGGAAGAGTTTAAAACAAGTTGAATGAGCATAATACTTTCAATTTTATTGGTGCTCCCCACGTTTTGTGAACTGTTTTCAATTATACTTTTAGATTTTATTTCCTCAAGTCTTCTTTCTGAGGAGAGGTCAAATTCTCAAGGGATGTATGTGTCTTCTTCACCACTAGCACTTGTTTTTAAAGAGAAAGGAAACTGAGGTCCCAAGCATATCCACTCTGCCCAGTTTATCCCCTGCTCTCTGATCACATGCCACTCCAGTACCTACTCATTTCTGAGGCTTAAGAACTCCTGGTCGGTCCTTCAGTGGCAAGGTGCATGCATGCTCCTTTCCCTTCCACTGATAATGAAGCAGTTTTATGGTGTATGGCAGTTTCTCTGAGTTGTGAGGCCACTGCTAGGAATGTGATTTAGGGTGGAAGACTGTACAACCCACTGCAGTCTCGGATGTGTCACCTATAAAATACATATGGCAGCCCTCCTGGATACCCCCTCCTTAACCTTCCTGCTTTCTCACTGTATGTTTCCTTCTGCGTGCTTCCTCACCCTGTTCTATGCTCAGAGGCTGAACTGAGGACCTCAATAGGGTTCCCTTGTCCCAAGGTGGGTGTGGCCAAGGGAGTGAAATTAACTAAAATGGGAGAGAGGGAGAAAGCTGAGGTTCCTCTATTTCTCTCCCCAACTTTTCCCTGGATAGATGGATGCAGCCACGGTGCTCAGTAGGCTCCAATACACTTATGCTCTAACCTCATGGCAGAGAAGTGGATAAGGCTGCTTCTAGCCTGGAAATGTTTCATAACCTTAATCACCCAGCTTCATAAACATGACTTTATTAAACTCTCCAATCACCCGTTTCAGTTGCCCTTTATTTCTTTTTAGGATCGTGATACAATTGCCACACCTGACCCATACTACATCCATGTAGACTAAATGATATGACGCATTACCACGGACCTAAGTAATACTCAATTCTTACTTGCTAATACTATTAATAACATACTCTCTCATCCTCTTATTGAATCTTTTGACCTCTTCTGACGATATTGTAAAAGTGTAAATTCTATGGAATAGATGCTCTGCTATTATTATAGCCCATTTCTTCTCCCGGTCTGTGTTTAAGCCAACTTTGAGCAAATAATCAAGCTGCCTATTTTTCTCCACTTTAATTGCACAACGGGGTCTTCTGTCCTACAGTGCCTTATTAACTGACAAACTCCTACTGCACTGGTCCTTGAAAACTACTCAGAAAAATCCTCTGGAAGCTCTGCTGGCTCCCCACCATGCCTCCTCCACCAAAGGACCCTTCTTTGAACGGATTAGGCCTTGCAATCATTTATTTATAAGATCATTTATAAGACAGCCTCTTACGACAAGTTTCCCTGAAAATGGGACCATGGCCCATTTGCTTTGCAGCCCCAGTTTCTGACATAGTACATCATAGTACATGGTCCACAATGAGTCTATTGGTGGCCTTACACATGTGTTGAGGTAGCTGCCCACCCTGAGTGTCTCAAACAGTGTCCTTTCCAGAAGCTTAAGCATACATTCCTGTCAAAAAGGGAGGCAGACCCAAACCATCTCATCCAGAGTATCCAAGTCTGCACCTGCTTCACACTGGAGACTCCAAATAAAAATTGTTCCAATATTTCAAAATGTTCAAATCCCTATTGTCATTAAAGCCCAATCACATAAAAATTCAAGATCCCTTTGCAGGAAAATAAATAAATATGAAAGATTTCACTTTGAGGTCCAAGGGGTGACACTGTGGCATGTTTTCCTTTTCAGTAATATATTTATTAGAAAACTTATTAATACCACAGACAGCCAGAGTATAGCATGCAGGCTATGAAGATAGCTCAGCTCCATGGGACAGACCTGGGATTTGCCCAGGAAGAAGTTCCTGTGGAACAAGGTTTCTCAGTTAGCTTCTAGCATGTGTTTGATAGTCAGGATGCCTCAGATTTCTTGTGGTACTGGAATTCTGGGAGTTCTTTCATGGTCACCACATGATACAGAGAAATTAGAGTCTCCTCTTGGGATTTTTAGTCCAATTAATAAAGAATTCAGAATCGACTAAATGGAAGCCGGAGGACAATTTTATTCGATTTAGAGAGAAACCTCTCCCAAGGCAGATTCATCAATAGCTCAAAGGAGGAGGCTAGAGAAGAGAGGACAAAAGCCATGTTTGGATTATTGCGTGGAGGTCCGCCACGGAGCATCAGGCAGCCACACGGCAGGGAGCCAATCTGTACAGAAAAGTTAGGAAGCCCCACATACTAGAGAAAAGGCACACTTAGGTAAATAAAACCTCAAAAATTAATCTTTCCTTAAAGTTTTTATTCTCTCCTGTTTTCTTAGCAGTAGACAACGAAAACTGTTTTAGTTCTTATAGTCAATCTCTGTGTAGCTCTCTAGCTTTGATATAAGCCCCTTAGGAATAATGGTCATTGCTTGCAATTACCTCACTCCTTGCCTCCAGCGTCCAGTCCCCCTGCATTCCAATCTATCAGCAGAGCTGTAAAAATGCAGAGCTTACATAAGGCCCAGTCTGTCAAAAGAATGTTCAGGAAGGGCATCAAAGTTCCCGTGTGAGGCTCACAGGGTACCAACTGCAATACTCAAATGTCTTCAGTGAGCTAAGATCTCAATGGCAGCAGTAGCAGGCATTCCTGATTCTTCCAGATCCAGCTTAGCTGCTTCACAAATAGTTACCTAAGCATTTTGTTTTGTTGTTGTTTTTAAATAACACGGATGGGCAGAAGTACAAAGACATTCATTTCAAAGCTTCCAGCTGTTCACTGTTACTGAAGAAGGAGACCTGAATTTACCTTTGAAACTGTTTGTTTCAGAAAAACCAATGTAATTCCTGTTATGTATATGTAAAGCAAAGCTCTCCTCACTTTACCGGAGCAAGCTGTGAAATTAACCTGTATTCTGTTGGTTGAAAGGGAGGCAAGCGTTTAGGACAAACTGGGGTGCATTGATGGCAGAGCTGTTTCTAAAGCATTGTGGTTTCCTGGGGGAAGATGTTTGCCTCAGGAAGAAAGCAATGCTGCTCCCCCACGGGCCCCATCAGAGCTTTTCAAAAACCTGAGAACTAAAGAACAGGTATATAGTGATAGCTAGTCATCACTCTGCAAAGGGCAAGCTCAGTAAATCTCATGTTTGCTCACAATTAGGTCTAAATTTCACAAGGTGCTGATGCTGGGCTGCTTGTTGTGTGCTGGTTTAAATACTCGATATGATGGAACGATCTCAGTCATACAACTGGGAAAAGGGGTGATCCCTGAGATTTTATTGTGGACCTGTCAGGGGCCTTAGGTTCTCAGGAAATACAAACACCATTTTTTCCAAGATGTAGTTTTGGGAGCTCATGTTCTAAGACAGAAGCTGGCCTGGGCCAGGTCAGGAGACCCATTTGATGGAGTGGTATGTGTCAGGCTTGCACTCTGGGGTAGCTATGCTGCTGGGCACCCTCCCTGCTTACCACCTTTCTATCAGTTCCCATAGCTCATCCCAACACATCCTCAAATTCCCCCTAGTCTTAATTTCCATGTCACAACTCACTGTACAAGATTCATTTGCAGATCTGATTTGTCATCTAGCACTCTACCTTGATGGATGAGTCACTGGAGAGTAGAGCTAACCTACTCAACCTAAGAAGCTCTGTCTGGGCCTCAGAATCCTTCCCATGTACAGCCTGGACCTACACAGAAGCAACACAATGATTGACAGGTTGAACTATGCTTAAAAGTCACTGATTATGGTTCCAAAGTTTCAGATACTTACCAAGGTCAACTTTGGATGTTCATCTACATATTTGTACACACAAAGGCTTAAATGTCTGAGCACCAACTGTGAACTGTAAGAAAAGACTGCAGTGACCTTAAACTGTAGGAGTAAATTAGCTAAACAGATTATGATATGCGCTCAAAATGTGAGCGAGATCAGTGCATTTCAAATGCTCATATGAAGCCAATAATAATAACACGCGGTTAGGGGAAATGGCAAAGGAAGAAATGAGGGCACACTATGTGCTTATAGGTAAATAATATATCTGGGGAAGACAACTCAGAAGTAGCACAAGGCAACTGTCCATGGATAATGAGCGCAGCATATGAGGGAGAGAGAAATCTAATTTTCACTGTACTCCTCCTTTATAACTGCGTGTGCATGCTATCTACTTAAAAAATAACTGTTTTTAGGTAGACAAAGAGAAAAGGTCAATGAATCCTCACCCAGTACTTGGAAACCTCAGTAGACTGTCACCCCCTAAGATTCCATCCTTTGTTCTCTGTGCTAGAGTCCTAGAATAGTCCTTGTTCATTTTAAGTGACAGGCTATCTTGGCATGGCAGCAGAACTAGTGCCTGCAGAAGTGAGGTAATGACTGGGTGGAAGAGGCTGAGATAAAAGATCCTTTAAATATTCTTCCCAGTCCAACCAAGTTGCTCTCTAATGCTCACACTTGTCTGCATAATAGCCAGTTTTGCTTTTAAAACCACAGATAAGCTTCCAGGAACAATCTTAAACATGCAGATAAAAATCGGCCTCAAAGGAAAATTTACTTGTGGTCTGAAATTACAATAAAATTCTCTAAGATGATGAAAGTATAAAAGCCATCGAAACAGCTGCAGTATACATATTTATTTCCATTCATACCACAGAGGACATGAAAGATTCATTTCTACATCCTGATATAGCGTTCTCAATAGCCAACCATCAAGGGATGCAAGAACACAGTTCGGCAGATTGAGATGTTCTGACGCAGAATCAGCAACCTGACAATTCCTGTTTCCTCAGTTATCAGCAAACATCAGACATGCTACAGGGCCTATTGTGGTCCCAGAACACTGTTCTGGCTCTAAGAAAGCCAACAGCAGTAGAACATGAACCCATCCTGTACTGTCATAGAGAGCTGTCCTATCTGTACACAGAAACCTAGCATCTGGAGCTTGCCCTACTTCCCCAGAATCTGTTAAATATGCTTTAAGTATTCACTTCTTGTCAGGACAAAGAATTTGTCCTTTAAAGCATGTATCTCTCTCCAATAAAGCTTTACTTGACATCTTACAGTGTAGTTAAAAATATCTGCAAATAGAGAAACTTTCTTCTTCATAGCAAATTTGAATCAACAAAATCCTCTTTCGTGCAGTGAGCATTTGGAAGAAAGTATCGAAGAACTGAAGGTACAGAAAAGCAACAGATGTTCCCGTGTTCACAGGACCATCAGCAAGGACTTTTAGCTATTCTCACAGAGTGTTACGTTGCTCTCAACATTTATTACAGTGAGTAGATACAGAGGAAGGGTTACACACTGCCTTTTAGTGTTTGAGAAGATGCTTTTCCAGGTTCCTCTATGGGGTCTTAGGGAGATGGCTCAGAGACAAAAGCTTGTCTATCGTACCTGAGGCCTTTGAACCACTAGCAGTAAAGAGGGGGTAATGTCGTGTTTATTTATTTACTTCTAACTTACACCAGAAGCTCTCAGTAGATGTTGGAAATCTTGATCTTAGACTTCCAAACCCCCACAACTATGAAGAAATCAATGTCTGTTCTTCATGAATTGTGCTATCTGGGTGTTCTTAGAGCAACACAAAATGGACAAGAAATATGCCACTGAAAATACAAAAATCTTCATTCCAAATGAAGCTGGAAGTCACAGTCAGTCTATATTTGTTGGATTTCTTTGATTTCCCCACCCTGGGCAATGCAGAAATACTTCGCAATTGGCAAAAGCATGTTGAGGAAATGACCAGAAAATACATAATGTATATACATCTGGTAGGCAGTGGAATAATCTTATTTTAGAGATAACTTTGCATGTTTAGTTCTGTGTCTCTGTATCTATGTACACGCAAAAGAGCGCATGCATGTACTTACATGTATGCATTATGTAAGTAAATTTGGGTGTGGCTGTGGACTTTCACATGTGGGCTAAAGCATGAAGAGGTCAGAGTATAACCTTGGGTATCACTCGTCATGTTTAATTGGAGGAGAGAGCTGGGGTTGGGTAAACTCCCATACCACTTACTACTTAAGTACATTTGACCAAGGTAACATTTGTTTTTATTTTTAAGATTTTGTGTGTGTGTGTTCTGTGACAGTTTCATGTATCTTAGATTGGCCTCAAACTGACTAAGTAGACCAGGATGACCCTGAACTTCTGAATCTCTTGCCTCCACCTGGGAATACAGTATCAGTCACCATGCCTGCTTTATACAGTGCTGGGGATTAAAACCAGGGCCTCACACACATTTGTCAAGCACTGTATCAACTAAGCTCCATCCCCCTTTCTACAGTTACTTTTTGTAATGTGTATACCAGTTTGAGAGATAACAGTTTAGATTTCAACTCTAAGATTAATAGACTCAGAAATCGAAAGTTACCAAAGGAGATAATAGCCATCCAAATACTGGAGAGATCATCGCATTCCTCCATGTCGTACAAGGATGAAAAAAAAAAAAGTTCATTTAAAGCATTTCTGGTCTTTTATCTCTTTGTATCAAGCATGATTTAAAAAAAACAATTAAATAATTTAAAACACATAATTTAAAAACCAATTTTATTTTTATTTACACTGGTATTTTGCCATGTTTGTCTGTATAAGGGTGTTGGATCCCCAGGAACAGGAGTTACAGACAGATGTGAGCTGGGAATTGAACCCAGATCCTCTGGAAGAAGACCCAGTGCTCTTAGGCACCGGGCCATCTCTCCAGCCCCAATATTTTCATTAGTAAAATAAATTAATTACTTGCATTTTTCAACAAAACGATTTATATCTACAAAGAACATGATACAGTAACACCCCTCATTTTGTCTTTGACAAAAACAAAACAAATAATGAAAACAACCCCACACACATTTAAATTAGGGTAAACATAAATTCCTTAGTGCCTTCAACATTAGTGTGTTCAATTCATAAGTAACACTTTATAGGTTATATAGGTTATGATTTCTTGATAAACCTTTAGAGCTGATGGGCAAATGGTGGGATGGGGGAGTGGGGACATCCTCTTGGAGATGGGGGAGAAGTGGGATGAGGAAATGGCAGTGGGTAGACTGGGAGAGGGATAATGATTGGACTGTAAAAAATGATGATGATGTTGATTATGATGATGATGATGATGATGATGACGATAAATAAAAAAAAACTATCAAAAAATTGGACATTTATTCTGTCCTATTTTTTGATGATTCCAAACTTTTAAGTTTACATCAAAATTTCTATATTCAGGTACAGTTCTAAGTAAATTGATTCTATAACTGAATTTTAAAATCACTAATTATAATTGGTAGCTTAATGTTAATATGGAAGAAGAGCAAAGACCCACAATGACAACTGTTCAAAGAGTATATAGATTAAGTGATAAGTTGAATACAAAATTCATTTAGCTGTAATTTTATGTTTATAAGAACACTGACCATAATGCAATATGGCACTATTTGAAAGTTGTTCATGTTGCTTGAAATACATAAAAGCAATAAAGTGATCTAGGAAGATTATTTCAAGATGAATTATCTTTTAGCCTGCAGACTCAGCAGAAATGCTCATTTAAAATATTGTTCATTTTGATGCCCAAATTGAGTTAATATTGACAAGCATATATTACTGTTGTCACATTAGAAACACAATAATTAGAAGAGCACTGTTTTCTTCACAGAGAATAAAATACTGAGTGCCATCACTGTTGTTAGAGAGAACTCAACTGACTGAGAGTCACCGTTCTATCCTAAAAGCAAGCCAGTGTCAATAGCTGCAGATCAAGTAAATGTCTTTGATTCAACAATGACAGTGCTTCCAATGTTGAAGTCAATATTCAGAAGAAGCCATACTGTTAGTTCAGCCCAACTTATTCATCACATATCAGGCTAAGCACTCATTCTCTCTTCCAATTGCACAGCACAGATGTCCACAGCCAAAGCAGACCATAAGCAGGCCATTCATACAGAAGGTCAAATAAACAAGGCACACAGTTGAAGTGACACAGCTTGCTATGCAAGACAGGGAGGAAAATCTGCAGGACATTGATATTTTTACAACAGAGAATTTACAAGACACAGATGACTTGGTTTATACATTTTCAAAGGATCCATTATAAACCACTATTTCAAATCATTAACTTTGACCTTTCATCTACTTTTTCTTAATGATGGCACATGCCTTTCTTAATTATGAACATTTTTAATTACATATCTTTATTCTGGAGGTTTAAAAAAGCCTGATCCAATAAACTTTCAAAATTAATTAGATTTAATTAAGAAACAGAACTTCCCCCCCCAAAATTCTAAAAACCAAGTTAGAATGATCTTCACATTGTTTTTGGGTAAACTTATTTCACTGTTTTACTGAGCAGCAAACCACTAAAGATGATTAGAAATCCACATACCATTACCCATGTCTATTGTATGATAGCTGTTGGCTGCAGCAAGATTTATGCAAACACATCACAAACATTGAGTCTGAGGAGTAAAATGAGTGGTGTACTTCTAAATGGCTTCCCCATTTAAAAACAGGAAAGAGAA
This sequence comes from Rhynchomys soricoides, assembly GCA_019843965.1. Taxonomy (NCBI): domain Eukaryota; kingdom Metazoa; phylum Chordata; class Mammalia; order Rodentia; family Muridae; genus Rhynchomys; species Rhynchomys soricoides. Next base: position 4,285,934 of record JADRCH010000169.1, on the reverse strand, counting down.
CAAAAATCTTTAGCATTCCTTCGAATCCTCAAAGTAGTTTTCTAGAAGCCCCACATATCAAACTCTGAGCATGCTCTGTGTCAAACAATAAAAATGTCCAATATTCAGAATATTGTGTATAATCTACATACATTCTTCTCCATAACTGAAAAAGCCCTATATTATTTATAATACATAATACAATATATATTGTGGAAATGTTTGTAGTGTTATTAGTTACAGAATGGTGACAAAAGAAAACTATAGATATTAAATCTTATTCATTCACTCATTCATTCATTTATTGAGACAGGCAGGGAAACATTTTGTAACCAAGCCTGGTCTAGAATTCTTAGCAATTCTCAAATATCAGGCACCCAAGTTCTGAGATTACTTACGTCGTGTGCATCCATGTCTGTCATAAGTTTGGTTTTTGAAACCTAATACAGTAGAAGCATCTTATAAAATAAATATAAATGAAAGAAATCTGAATAGAATTACCAAATGATCTGTCACCACCAAGTGAAACCTCCAGTAGCAGAAATGGGTTACATCTAACTGAGTTGTTGACCAATGTATCCCCATGGAAACCTCCAAACAACCATGGCTATTGCCAACGCTATTGGTTGTTCTCCACAAACTGATGGGAAGGCCCTACTGGTGAAGACAATACCTATGTAACTCACTGAAGATGAAGAAGTGAAACTGGTTCCTAGCTAGAACCTTCTCCTCTATTGACTAGTAGTGATCATGGTACTAGAAGGTACTCTGTACACTACTGAAGGAGAAAGGTAAACACCTACCTAGCTATGAGCCATTCAATCAACAATGGTGACCTACATGCAAAATGCTCCAGTACAATACTGGTGTAAAGTTTGTGGAACTAACCAACCAATATCTGATTGAGTTTAAGGTCCACACCATGAGATGGCACCCATTCCCAATGCTGCTTAGGTCGCCAGGAACCTCATACTACATAGGCCAGGATAAAACCAATTACTAAAGGAACATAGAAATAAAATAACTTGTAATGACATTCTGCTATGCCCATAAACTAGTATCTTTCTCTGCCACTGGAGAAGCTTCTTCCTGTAGCAGATGAAAACAGAGACCCACAAGAACAATGGGCAGATTAAGATAACACCTAGTTCTAAAAGCGATGTCTTCACCAAAAGCTTCCCTTCAGAGTTCAGGGAATTGCAGAAGATGGGACAAAAGATTCTAAGAGCCAGTGGGAAGGAAGACAACAAGGAAACCAGGGTCTGCTAGAAACATCAAGACTGATGCACATCTGAACTCACAGAGACTGTGGCAGTGTACACAGGGCCTGCAGGGCTCTAAGCCAAATGGAATCCAGGGGATTAGGAGTGGAAGTAGACATAAGCCCTCATCCCTAATCCCAGACCTATCTCCAATAGATAATCCCTCACAAAGGAAAAATTAGTTTTATTCCCAATGGTGTTGCACCAGGCTTACGAACCACACTTAAGGGCAGGCTCCATGACCAATTGTAGATGGCCAACACAAAGAAACTCAGTGATATTTTGGGGGAGGTATTTTTTGAGAGGGTCTGGGAATTTAACTATATATTATGGTTTCCAGATTTGTGTTTTTATGAGATTTCTGTGCATGTGAATGTATGTGTCTTTGCATCAATATGTATTTCTTGTGATTTCTTTTGCTTCTTTTTCTCTGTTGTTCTGTCCTATTTTACACGTCTGTTTTCTAATGTGTATGTGTGTGAGGGAGGGGGTATGGGTAGGAGAGAGATGGACATAGAGGGTACCATTTTGGGTGAGTGAGAAAATGGGAAGATCTGATTGAGGATGGAGACAGGACTATAATCAGAACATATTGTGTGAAGAAAATCTATTTTCAATAAAAAATAATTCTGCTTCTGTTCTTCCAAAAATATAATGGTTTAATTACAAACAGCCAAAATCTTAATATTCTCCTACCATCATTGCTCAGAATGTAAATGTCAAAGCTGCATTTCTCTGGATTGTATTGCGTTCAAATGCTCAATGGGAAAAGTCTCTACTTGAGTTTTGACTCCAGTTTCATTAAAGAAAAGCCTTGATGAATTCTGGCTTCAGATTATCACAACATTTCCATCAGTTCCTGAAATATCAGTACACATATTTCTGTCATTTCAGACTCTACATGTATGTGACACTGTGTTCCCAGCACTGATGACCATAAAGACCAAATTTGGATCAACCCTGAAAAATTCGAGGATATTCTACACCTTGCAATATCCAATATTCAGCTAAGATGCAATACTTAACTTACAAATAAACAGCTTTTATCTCATTGTTATGAAAATTTAATTTCTTCCTTGATACATGGTATAATCACATGTATATTAAAGGATTGTCTCAAATTAAATTTCTTTCTGATTTATTATAAAAATTTCTAACATTTTTCATCCATGGGTGGTTGAATCTTCAGATGTAAAACCAGCAGATAAGAAGGTAAAATTGTGTGCATTTTGAAGGTCTGACTGTATAATGGTATTTTTCTTGGAACAAATTTTTCTCATGGTCTATGGAATTTCCTCAATTCATAAATTGCTCCTTAGGAAAACAATTGATGGGATCCCACATTGCCTATGAGAGATAAAATGCAATAGCCAAGTAGCTCCTTGTTTAGCAAAGATGTTCTATCTCTTAAAGGAATTAGCATGGAGTACAATTCTATTTTGAAAGCACAAAACAGAGATACAAATCTGTCATAAAGATGTCACCACAGAATCACTCCTTTTTGTTAATGTTAGTATGTTTTATGTTTGAGAAGATAGACTGAAAAACCATGGTTGGTAGGTACTTTTAAATGTGAAGTACAAACAAAATTATCATGCAAGCTTCTTTAAAAAACAAAAACAAAAAACTTCCCCTGCTAAGCACGTAATTACATTTAAAAAAACAGGCTCTATATATTGTCCATAAAATCCCCCCCCCCCGTGTCTCTCTGATATGGAAGATACTGATATAAAAATGCAACCATTTAGGCAATGCTCATTATCCCTCAGGGGCATCTCTGTAAAATGTGGTAACTGGTACTCAGAGTGATGCCAAGGCTGAAAAATTGTCACAGTGCAGCAACAGGAAGGAGGTGCCTCTGCTTTATGTAGCCAAGTCTCTTCCAAGCTGCAAACCTGCTGAAGTAACCAATGACTCTACGCATTATCAAAGTTTGAGAAGTCAGTAAAGATCAGTGATGAAGAGCAAAATATATTATTATATCATGTCACACAGAGCAGAAACAAAACAAAACAAATGAACAAACAAAAAACAGTATATTACTCTAGGCAAGGATGCAGCAGAAACACTGAACGAAAAAGAGAAAATGTGAAAAATTTGATTTGTATGGAAGCAATGATCAGAAAAAAATCACATTGAACTAAATATCAATTTGATTACCTAATAGGTTATTAATGAAATTTAGATTTTAACCCAGAAACTGTTATGAGATGAATTATGGACACCAATTTTAAAAATTCTTTTAACAACTTTGTGAAGCACACACATTTTAAAATAAATAAATTGAAACACAGAATTTCACTAACCCCTCAAATGATATACTACTTTCGAACAACAGAGAGGGGATTCAAACTCTGGTGTCCAGCTCCAGTATTTGCAGTTGGAGAAACTTAATTTCATCTTACCTTTTCATATGCATGTGTTGTGTCTGTGTTAATACCTTCTCTCTTCTGTCACTTCCTTTCATTCACTCATGCTACATCTCTGCCTAGAGGGGTGCATGGTAATCTCAGACCAGTACCTGGCATTATGATATATGAAGAAGTGTTAAACCTTTGGTCCTATTAAAGTCCCTAATGGACTCTGGCAATTTCTTGCGAGAGAAGACAATGCCATGCTTAATTATAATAATATATGGTCTTAAGTCTTAAGTTCTCCAGTAAGAACCCCAAAATCTGTTCTATGACTGTTATTCTTGCATATAAGGCCATGAACAATGCTGGACCCCTGGCTAACTGATAGGCTACAGAGAGCTTCGAGGTTAGTAAATTTTGATGTGCTGTGGAGTTAGCATGCCAGAACACATGTCAATGTTTGGGAGTCCTATGCTCTCTTTCTCCACACATTTGTGTGCTCCCTGGCTCCCTTTATAATTCTTTCAGCTGGCTGTTTCAAGACTGCACCTTTTACAGTAAACTAGCAACTATATGTGTTTTTAGTTTTGTGAGTATATCATTTTAGTGAAGTATTTAATCAAAGGAGGAAGTTGTGGGGACCCTAATTAATAGATATCTGGTTAGACCTTAGGGGTTTGTGACTGGCATTTGAAGGATGAGCAGTCATGTGACACTCAGCTTTTAATCTGTAGTGATTGTGGGCTTAATGTCAGAGCCGAGTTAACTCTTCAGAAACCCAGGAGATATCCAGGGTGTTGGCAAATTGTTTATTGAGATGCAGAAATAGCACAAAGTGGGTGCTGAAAGTGAGGGGCTTGGAAGGAAGACCAGTACCATAGAAGGTAGAGCTAATCAGAAAACCACACCCAGGAGGAATAGCTGGGAGTTTTTTTCAGCTAGAGCCCAGTGCTGCTGAATTGTGACAGGAACATGGCGAAAGAAATTTCAGCCTTTTGTTGCCCACAGGGCTTTTCAGTGCTTTAATTCATCCCAGGAATGTAAACCAAGAGTTCATTCCTAAGTTATTAGGCTACAAGTGCAGCTGGTAACTCTTGTAAGATCTCCTCTATGTCTGATGTGAGAAATGCTCCCTTTTCCTCTTCATTGGGACATATGGTAGGTCCAGTGTGTCCTACAGAATGACACCTAGCATGCCAAGTCCCATTTCTCAACAGGGACCTCACTGTTCACCTTGAGCTTAAGACATCACTTCTTGAAATAACCACCACATCACTAATTTATTTCCCATTGCTAAAATACTAAATATATTATGTTTTTACATAAAAGGGTCTGAACTAGACACTTTCTGAATATCCATCAAAATGCAGAGAGGATTTGGGGGCATAATTCAGTGGTAGAATTTTATTTGCATTAGACTCTGGGTGTAAATGCCACGGAGAAAAATATCTACATTAAAAATTCTGAAACTGTGTATGTGATTTTTCCCTTTTTTCTTAGAGATTTATAACTGATTTGCTAAAATTTCCCTCATAGATTTGGAGCCTCTGTTTTGAAAATCAGGACAAAGCAAAAGAATCCTAATGACTTGACACTACCAACAACTGGATGACAAAATAAAAGAACAACACACCATGCTTTCTACTTACATATCACATTTGGTTTATAGCTTTCTGGTAACTAGAGTGAATTTTAGGATACTACCAACCAGTTTTAAGTATTGTGAGAATTTAATGTTAATAGACTACCATGACAGCACAGACCTAGACTCTTTCCACTTTGTCTGCTCTCTGACCTATTGACCTATCTCCTACTGAGAACTGTAGCTTGCTGCTCTTTGACCCAGTTCATCTCAATAATCCATTCTATCACTTCAAGCCTGGTCTAAGTGCAGTTCCTATACCCGACACTGTCTGTTGTTTCCCCAGTGAAACCACTGACAATATTGGAAGGGTGAATACATGTCTCTAATTAACATGAGTGATATTAATGTGTCAACGTGAGCTCACCACTTAAATGTACGACTTTGGTGCTGGACGTTGAAATAGAAAGAGCAAGTCTGTGCCCACAGCCCTCTCCATATTCCATAGTGGAGCATCTAATTCTAAATAGATTGTCTGTTTGCAGAGCTAAATAAAAGCAACTGCCTAAATTTTGCATTAAAATTATGTGTTTAATGGTCCAAGGGCCTTGTAAAAGTAGAGTGATTCTTCCTTTGGTAATAAAGCCATTTTTTATTACAAACTATGTACTGCAAGAAAGACCTAGTAAAACAGAATCCTGCAGGCCATTAACAAATTTGTGAAGTTCAACCTTAAATTTATTGTTATAGCTCTAATGATGAATTTCATTTGTGAATGATATAAAACAGTTGAACATCTACACCTTTGGGAAAAGACTTTCATCTAGAGATTTCTTATCTATCAAACCCACTGAATGGACTCTATGTAGCATGTGAAAATTTATTTACTTTTTATTTTTTTATGTTACATTATTTTGTATGTGAATTCTGAGAAGCATTAAACAAACAAACATGCACTTAACATGTCCTTTACAAAGATACAGCTCTAGAGTATCCCTTAAATTATTCTAAAATTTATTGACAAAAATTCCCTAAAATCTTGCAGAGAAGAATGTGATGTTAGGACTGTGATGTTTATGACCTATTGTGGAAAGAAAGCAGGGAGAGTTTCCTTGATTAAAACCACAGAGCTGTTTAACTCTGTTCCTCCATTGACCAGCCAGGAAAACAAACTATGACTTCAAATGTTTATTAGAGACTTCTTGCTGTACCTCTCTCCACCCCGGGATAAACAACCTAAGTGTCCCTCAAAATAGTTAGACTGACTTTAACAATGTATGAAGAAACCTGTATGACTCCCATGTCATTATGCAAAAACTGCACAAGCTGTAAATCTATATAATCCACTTTAATCTAATTTAGATGGAAATTACTTTGAGTTCTTTTTAAAAACTATTTATTTATTGTATGTATATGAACACACTGTTGCTCTCCCCAGACACACCAGAAGAGGGCATCAGGTCCTATTGTGAGCCAGTATGTGGCTGCTGGGAATTGAACTCAGGACCTCAGTGTTCTTAACTACAGAGCCATCTCTCCAGCTCCTACTTTAAGTTCTTACACCATAAAATAGAAAATAAATGTTTAAGTCCTAATGAATTCATGTGCTTGCTATCTGTGTTTCAATTCTTTTCTTTTAATGTGCTCAGTGCATCACAAAAGCATGACTTGATTCATTTGTTTGAATTTCAAATTACTGAAACACATACACACAAATTACATTATATGAACCAGGCATGTTGTATGTATATATAGAGAAGCGAGCACGTGCACACACACACACACATACACACACACACACACATACACACACACACACACACACGTAACAAAAATTAAAGAAAATGGGGTCATGCATGTCAATTACAGATTGTGTGTGGAGGGGACATAAAGAATAGGCTGATGGAGGGAAGGGACAGGAGAAATGACGTAATTGTAATAATCTAAAAAAAGAGAAAAAAGAACCAACATTGAGATTCCTGGAAGGAATGGCACAGCACTGATTCAGATTTAGTAAACAGATTTTTCCTTACCAGTAAGTCCCTAGTCATTAGAAAATAGGGTCATCAATGAGCTCAAACATGTTCAGCACAAGCCATCAACACTAAAAGGACCTTGGACTGCATTTGTTCAGTGCTCTTTTATTTCACACAAGCATATATCTTAGAAAACATGAATAACTTCCTGAACAAGTTAAATTCATAACCACCCTTTAATTCAATGTCAGATATACTTTGCAGTTGATAATATTTCAAGGAGGGGATTAGGTGCAGTCTAACAGCTAAATTTTCTCAGTGTTGTTTTTATTTCTGCAACCTGAAGTTCCAAACCTTGTAAATATCAAACAGTGTATGAAGCCCAAGTGTGAGAGACTCAAAGCCTGAAACGCCACACTTCCTCAACTCATCAATTCCATCTGCACTCTTGACAATCACGATCTAGGACAACTCTGATAAAGCGATAGTTGTTCTAGAAATAGCTAGTTTTCCAAAGCTAATTAAACAAAGATTAGTAAACCCAACCGAGTCTTACTCTTTAGATGATTATTCACTTTGTCATGCATATTTTAAACCATCCAACCAATATTTATTGTCAATTCTTTATATCAAGTGTCTCTTGTAGGGTTGGGTGACAATCACAGACAACAGTGAACATGAAATGTAGCTGAAGCAAAAGGAGAGTGACAAAAAATACCTTCAAAGCATTACAATGCGACTGAAGCTGGTAAGCTGATGACAGCACTGAGACTGTCCCTATTCTGGGAAGGGTGACAGGAACTATCTCTGTACACATAAATAAATAAAAACCAACCAAACAAATAAAAATGGACAGCCACATGGGAAGCAGGAAGCAAAGACTCCCAGGAGAGGATAAAGGCCAATCAAAGGCTGTAATCAGGAACCAAGTTTAGAATTTGGTTGCTCCCCAGTGTACTAGAAGCACCAAAGTAGTGAGGCCATGGGCTGCATAATGGATTTGAATATTTTCTCCATAGATAATGTGATGACAAATGGAAATGAGTCCAGATGGGGCACACAATTTAGTACATAAAACACAGTAAAGCACTGCAACAGGAAGATTGCGGTGATAAACTACTCCAATTTATTCATTCTAAATTTATGTAAAAAATAATGCTCAGTGAGTGGCAGCCAGGGTTTGCCGTTCTGAAAATGGCTAGAGCTTTTCAACTGCCTGAAATTTAAAACTGTGTTCTGTTCAGAGGTGAAAGATCTATAAATATAGTCTGCTTCACCTCATCCAAGGACAAAAGTCCCCCAAGTATTAAAATCAAATTCACCCATTACTGTTAAATTAGTGAAATGAAAAAAAAATTTCTAAATTCCGAGGTGTTTTTAATTAGTGTGATCTGTATACCTAGTAACAGTATCATATTTATTGTATTTAGCACATCTATACACACATCTATATATGGCATACATATAATAATCAAGAATTTATTAAAGAATTAGACAGCTGAACAGTAAATCTCTGTGTCTCTAAAAATAAAGACACTTGGTCAACTGAGATTAAAGGCTATGGATCAACTATCTGATAGACCACCATTGTGACCAGACACCTATTAGGCCAAGCTTCCTAAGACCTAACTTACTCCAAGTTTCACACTTCTCTCAAAAAGTTGCAACGCCTGTTATAAGCTTATCTGTGATAAAACAAGAAGTGACGAATGAGAATAGAGTAGGCAGACTACACCTGATACATCATTTTATCTTCTGCCATGTTTTATTTCTAATAAGGAAGGAGCATTTACAGTACGGAGGATACAGTTATCTGGACTACATTTGCCTCCTTTATTTGGATGTTTGTGCCAATGTTCAGATAAAAGAGAAAGGAAAGACAAGGAAATGGTTTCCAAAGCTCTTCCATGCCAAACTCTGAATGAAGCCCTTGCGTCTAACTGCTCTGCTGCCTGGAACAGTCCCCGTTTGACAATTTGGCTTCATTGTCCTTTTCCATGCACTGCCTTCATCTCTCTCACACACACACTTGTGTCCAAACACAATAAATCACAGTTAATTGCATGTCTTAAATTAAAAGACAAAATAACGCACAATTCATTGGGTGAAATCCTCAATGGTGAATGACTCTTGCTCATTATGCTCTATGCATGGGATGTATGCCCACTGCATGTTCTTAGTTAGACAAGAGACTGCAACACTGGAGGAACAGGGCCATCCTTGGCATACCAGTCTGGAGTGAAGAATCAATGGCTTTAAAACACCTCTACACATCTAGCAAATCTTGCTTTCACTACAAAGAGTGAAATACAGAAATGTACATAATTGTGGGTAATTAGAAAAAATAAAACATCCTTGACAAAAGCTTGGGCAGAAATGATATTTCAGCCAATAATGGAAAAATATCAGATGATACACATGACTTTATCACGCTTTTTTAACATGAATAAGCATTTAAGAACATATACTTATTAGACAAATACTTACTAAAAAGTATCTTTTGGGGCATTTGTAATCAGTAAGTGAAACAAAATATACAATAAGACAGAAAATACACAAAAATGTTAACATATTATTTCTGAGTTATTCATATTTTTAAATAATCGACATTAAGAATACCGCCACGGTATTGGGTTTTAAGACTTCCATCTCACTTTGTTCCTGAGCTGATAATAAACACTAGTGTATTATGTGTTCCTAAATATAACTTGTTGAGTCCATATGATGTTAGTTGCATGTATATCTTCAGGACTGAGTGGCACTTGTAACCAAATGACTTAAGAGAGTTTTTTAAGATGAACTTATCTTATTCTAACAGTAAAAATAACATTTTAATACATAAAACTAAGTGTGAATCACATTCATACACTTTTACTGTATCCTTAGCTATGCAGACAAATAATTCTTACAACATACTTACTGACATACCCAATACTAAATTTAAGAAACAGGCTCAATTCTGTTAAATGTTCAACACAACAGTATATATTTCAACAAATATCTTATAAAAAACAATCTATGATTTAAAAAATCATTGTAAATTCTTTTAAAGCTATTGGCAGTGACCGAGTATGAAATGTCTGCTGCACAGTTAATACTGTGAATTTCAGGAACTATAAGCTTTTCCCTCTCCCACTCCCCCAGCCTCATTATTAATTTTCTGTATTGAAATAGACTTTCTATCTACCTCATAGAATCTTGATGCCAAGTCTGGCGATAAACAACATATACATGCAAACATACACAGAGTTTCATCATCTGCATCAAAGTAGCTGACGAGGAAGAGTGTTTTGTAAAAACACAGCACTAGTCATGCTAACTTTCATTTCATTTTCTCTTTGGAAGAAAGGAACACAAAAACCTAGCAGAATAAATGTGTCCAGTGGTATTCAACTACAGGACCTCGAAATAAGTAAATAAATAGCCACTTCCTTCCCTCTTTTATTCATTGGGATTTGGAATGGGAAACAAAATAATTACTTTCCTCAAGAGGTTGTCTCAACCTCAGGCCTCTTTACATCCCCAGGGTAATATTTTCATTCTCTTCTTAATGGAACAAATTTCTAACCTGAATATGTATTCAAAAATAATTGAGGCAGTGTAGTGTCAACACATCACAGTGCCATCAAGCGTCACACCAAGAGCTCGGAACCCAGTGAGCCACAGCTCTAGTGACAGACAGGAGAGGTGCTGATTTTGCTTCCTGTGGATGAGCAAAGCTATTGAGGGCGAAGCATCAAATTTCTAAGAACAGCTTACAAAAGGCCTGCTCTAGGACCTAGAATTTAAATAATTATACTCATTTACATTGCTATGAGCAATATCCAAAATAACAGTCACTTCTTGTAAGGTTACACTATTCTAAGATTCCCCCGTTATTATAATCCTTAGGATAACATACGAATTTGAACACTGTCCATCCCAGAATGCCCCAAAATGTTATCACGATGTCACTTCACAGCCTTTCAAGTTATTTTCCTAATAAAAACCAAGAACAGAAAAAAGACCTCCTTTAGTACATTTTATGTTCAAAATTGTACTGACATCTTGTTGGTGCCATGTGTGAGGATCTTGTTACCATGTCAGGAAGACTAATAAGCAGCCTGCACGTTATAAAAATCTTCCAAACACTGTTTTACTCCATCATTTTTCAAAAGACAGAAATAATTTCTTCGTTCCAGAAAAAAGAATGTACCATGATCTGTGATGGGAGAAGCATTGCACCTAAACAAAGGCAGTGCCACTATCTGCCCGGCACTCTCACAGTGTGACAAATAGACCGGTAATTAACTGCTTTCCTACCGAAATCTGCCAGCTTCAACTCCCCCGTGTCACTGATGAGAAGGTTCTGCGGTTTCAGGTCTCTGTGCAAAATATAACGCTGGTGGATGTACGACAGTCCTCGCAGCAACTGAAATAAAAACAACTGAAAAAAAGAGAAAAGAACAGGGGGAAATGAGAGTTAAAATCCAAATTTGATAAATGCCAGTTCATTATACATAGTCTGCCATGATGCACATAAACCCCTAATTCATTAAGAAGTGAGTCTGAGAATTTCTAAGACTTCATGGTGTAGATCTCTATTACATAAATAACAGAATTTGAAAGATCAGGTATCAGAGTATCAATCTCTCTGGACCAAGATGATGGCTAAGAAAGCAAAGCAATCTATAACATTATAAAACATAGGAAATTTATATAAATGTTCTTATTTAGTTCTATGGAAATGGTGTGAATATGTTATCCCTAGATTCATCCATTAACATGCTTTAAGGAACAGAAACATAACATAGTTTGAGACAATCAAAAGAAAACAATCACATGGTCATACTAACAGCAAATTGTGGCCAGGTTGACTTTGTACATATGGCTGTAGAGATTCGCTACTGCCTGAAGATAGGTGTGTGCCTTAGCTACTGCCTGAAGATA